>OZ012737.1:514388221-514563345 GCA_963859935.3 Lathyrus sativus
GACTTTGTAATTAAATTTTGTTGGGAGAAATAATCAAGACTCCCGCGCCTGTGCCATCTTTATGACTCGAATCGTCGAAGTATAACTTCCAAGGTTCTAGTTCAATGTAATTTAAAGATTCCTCATTTATAGAGTGTTCGACTATAAAGTCTGCCACTACTTTTCCTTTAACAGCTTTTAAAGGCATATAAGTTAAAGAATATTCAGTTAAATCTAATTTCTATTTGCCAATTCGACTACGTAAAATTGGTTTCGACAACATATGCTTTATAACATCAAAATGTGAGGAAACAAAAACATCAACATGTTTTATATAATGCTTAAGTTTTACACATGAGAAATACAAACACAAGTATAGTTTTTCGATTGTGTTATACCTAGTTTTTGCATCGTTCAAGACCCTACTGAGATAATAAATGACTCTTTTGACGCTATCGTCACCTTCTTAAACTAACATGTTCCCTAAAGTCTTATCCGATGAAGATATATACAACCTCATACTCCTATTTCTACAAGGTGGAATTAGAATTGGAGGGTGGCTTAAGTACTTCTTGATTTTTTCGAAATCCTCTTGTTGAGCTTGCCCCCATTCGAATCCTTCTTTCTTGAATCGAAGCAGAGGTGAGAAGGCTTGATTTGTGCCGCTAAGGTTTAAGATGAACCTTCTCAAGAAGTTAATATTGCCCAAAAATGACTGCAACTCCTTCTTTGTTGATGGCGCTTTTGCCTTCATTATGGCCTTGATCTTGTTCAGGTTTATTTCAATTCCCTTTTTACGGACCACAAAGCGTAAGAAATCTCCCGCCTGCATACAAAATGAACATTTGAGAGGATTCATTTTCAAATCATGTCTCCTCATCCTATCAAAGGATTATAGAAGATGGTCTATATGAAGTTTCCCATAAATTGACTTTACAATAATATCATCAATGTAAATTTGCATAAAAGTCTCAATGAAATCATGAAAAATCGAATTCATTGCTCTTTGATATGTTGCCCCAGCGTTTTTCAAGCCGAAAGGCATTACCACCCATTCCTAAGTGCCTAATGCCCCCGAACATCGAAACGTTGTTTTTGAAACATCTTCCTCAGCAATAAATATCTGATTATATCCTGAGTACCCATCAAGCATACTAAGGTATTTGTGCCTCGCAGAAGAGTCAATTAGCATTTCTGCCACAAGCATCGAATACTCATCCTTTGGGGTTGCATTGTTTAGATCTCCAAAATCTATACAAACCCTCAAAGTACCATTTTTCTTAATAACAGGCACAATATTTGAAATCCATTTGACATATATAGTCGTATGGATGAATTTGCATCGCAGAAGTCTTTCGACCTCCTTTTTAATTTTTGAGAGAATCTAGGTGAAAACCGCCTTGGATTCTGCTTGATGGGCTTCTTCCCAAGCTTGATTGGAAATTTTAATTCGACCAACTCTCTGTCTAAACCAGAATTCTTGTCATAATCCCATGCAAAGCAGTCTTTGAACTCCTTTAGCAATTGAATCACTTCGACTTTGAGTTGAGGGTTGATATTGGCACTAATATAAGTTGGCCTTCTCGTGTCCCTGTTCCCCAAGTCGATCTCTTTGAGTGGATCTTGCGCTAGCATTTTGATATTGGTTAACATCGAATCTTTCTCAAACCCTAAAGGCTCGTCATCGTAAATAGAGTTGCACTTCATCCCGAACCTTATCAGGTAGTTTTGGGTCGAAGTCCTTACCAAGACTTTCTTTATATGATCCCTTTTGGCCTTAACAACCATGAATTTTACTTCGGCCTCCTAGACCGCTTTTAATTTATTTTTGGCTACATAAGCTGCAATTCTTTCGAACACTGGCAACTCAGTCATTATCGTCAAACTCGCTCCCCTAACCTGTTGGGTCGATTCCCTATGTCCCTATGTATGCAAGGTTGTATTCTCCCACAACCTCTCGGTCCCACTGAAAACCATTAGTGAGGTGTAAATACAAAGAGTAATACACGTTGTCATATGGGGTAAATGCAAAACTGGCCAGATTGCAAGGAAAAATACTAGTCAGATGTTTGTCGAAACTGTGCCTACCGATATGATTAACAGAAGCCATAAAATAGCTCTGATCGACTTTAATATTTTCCATAATAATATCTGTTCGCCAGATGGTAATTCTCGAATGCATCGATGATGGTACAACTCCTATGTCGTGAATCCATTCATGTCCTAACAATAAATTGTAGTTAACTTTCATTTCCACAACCATAAACATGGTTGGTTTGGTAATAATCCCTACTGTCAAATCGACTTGAATTACCCCTAAAGTGGTGCCAATTTCCCCTCATAGTTGGATAACACCATATTGTGAGGCTTCGTGTCGGTGTCAAACTTCCCTATTTTTCTTAGCTTGAAATGTGGCATCAGGTTCACTGCTGCGCCGCAATCCACCAAGATCTTTTTTACTGGTACATCTTTGATCTTTCCCGTCATAAAGAGAGGCTTTAAATGACTTTTCATAGCCTTATTCGGTCTCTTGAAGAACGAATTATGCTCCTTCATGCAACTGTTGTTCATAACATAATAAAAAACTGGCCTGTGAGTGGCCATCTCTACTTCAGTATTGTCCTCCATCTCTTCGACCTTAGTAACTTGGTCGACCTCCCCTGATAGTACAAATACCATATTAACCATTATGTCTAAATATGCCTCTGAGTTTGTTTCAAAGTCATCAATGAGCATACCATCTTCAACGTCCAAACGCTCCTGCTCCTTCTTAGCCTTATCTTCTTGAGTAGGAAATGCCTTCCCATCTACAGGCTTTTTTCCGACGGTTTTCAATTTTTTTTCTCAACCTTTTGATCAGGAACATTGGTGCTTGATTCAACTTGCTGATTTTCTCTAGCCTCCCTTTCTGCCTTTCTTCTCCTTTGTTCTCTTCTCCATTGAGATCTTGTCATTGGATTTTTAACTTTGTAGTTATCAGAGATATATGATGATTTATTAGAAGTTTGGACCTCCCTACAATACCCCATTGATGAACCTTATCGACCTAGAAGTTCTGTCACTTTCATTGGCCTTGCTCTCTGTTTTCAACTAGCTTTGCCCACTTTCCTCTAGAAGCCTCTGCAGTTGGTTTGAAAGTGGTAGGTTTGGAACCTGGGAACCTCTGCTTCGCTTGATTCTGCCCCCTGTATGGCCCTTTCTTGTCGAAGGCTTGTTGGTTACCAGCGTCCTTCCAATTTCTCATGGATTTTGCCAATCGAACTCCCTTAATGTTTTGGGCCATATTTTTTCGAATACGGCGCTACACCTTGGACAGAGCATGACCTCCAAACTTTTATTCTGACATCTATGCAAGAAATTGCTCAGACCCTCTTCTTCCTTTGGGAAGGCTATTTTTTTATATTTCTCTTAACATTGCTCTTCTTCAGTTTCCATAGAAGTTTCTTGCGAAACTTCGACCATGTTAATGTCCATAGTGACATCCTTTGCAATTTCCAGATTTTGAAACTCCATTATAAGGCCATCAATAGCCTTATCCATCTGTACGAAACCGTCAGCCATCTCTTTCGTCACCATTACCAGATTGGAATCCTCAGTGATTCCAGTTGTATCAAAACCATCAACAATTTCGTTATTAGTGCCATCGACAGCTCCTTTAGTGAGGCCATCAGTAACCCCACATAAGTAATCTTTCATAATTTTCTCGTCAAGATCTTCAGTGATCTTAACCATGACAACATCATTGACAAAGTCATTGGTGACTTTGACCATGTTAACATTGTGAGCAAAATCATCAGTAACTTCGATCATATTGACAATAGCAGGTTCAGTGAAATGGGCAAAAGCCACCTGTAAAGGGTCATCATCGATCTTCATCTTGGCTTTCTCACTGAACCTCAATCTCCCGTCCTTGGTGACATTGTGAACAAGATTCCTGAAACGAAAACATTGAGATGTTTTATGACCCAAAAAGTTATGATACTTACAAAATCCTCTTTTCTTCCTTTGCTCTAAAGGAGGCATTTTAGCACCGAAAAGCATTATCATTTTACCATCCTTAACTAATAAGTAAAAATTTTTGTCACATTTGGTGACCTCGAAGGTGTAAGTTCTCTTAGGGGAACCTATCGGTTTATCAGGTTCGAGCGGATTCTTGTCGTTTGAGGGAGATGAGACCTTACATGAATAAGGGGATCCCTGCTTTAATACAGCGAGATCGATCTCACTTTCATCTGAGTTTGAAGGCTCTTCATATTGTCCCTTATCATCTTCATTAAATTCGACATAGGCTACTCTCTTGTTTTATTTTCCCTAGCCTTTTCCTCTTTTAAGCGTTCTATATGTTGAACCCTGTCAGCCAGTTGGGCCATATTATTGCACCCCAAAATTTGCCCAACTTTTCTTCACCTAGCTTATGTTTCATTTCATTCACATTAGCATTATCATTTGCACTTCATTGACATGTATGCAGGAGATCAAGAGGTATGATTACCAATCAAGGGATACACGATACTATGAAGCTAGCTAAGAAGCTTATTCAAGTGCTCAAGGGTTGATATCCTTGTCAGAGAAGTTAAAAGATTCTCAGAGGGAGTGGTTGAAGCCCAGTGTGTAGATCTCCTAACTTGAGAGTTGTGGGAAGCCATCAGATGATTCTGAGGTCATGGAGATGGACTTAAGGTCTTGAGAGAGCTCATGAGAAGTGTTGGAGATCACTTTGAGGCCTAGACAGGTCATTGTGCAAGATTAAGAAGGCTCAACCATGAGTGGTGCAGCTAAGGTTTGACTGGGTCAACCCTAAGTCAACTGAGGATTTGAAGAAGGTTGAGACCTAATCCAAGAGCCATGTGATCATGTATTGATGCATTGAGATGTTATAAGGATGATTACAAGGTCAACTCATCATGATTGAAGAGTTTGAGAGGTTTCAAGCTAGGGTTTCTAAGGCTTGACAATGTAAAATCCCCTAGTTTGACCCCTATCTTCAAGGCAGTTTAGCTCAAGATGTGATTGTCATCTCATCTTGCCCCTAAAATGAATGTTGTAGAGCATGATCTTAGCTTTAATTTGAGTGCTAGAGGTCCTTGATAGGATCTGTAGAGCTCAAGTTATGACTTTGACAAGTTACAGGTCATCTGAGGTCTGTGGATTTGGGAGCTTGAAAGTTGTCCAACTTGCATGAAACTTTTGCCCTATAAGGATGATTCCTATGGACTTTTTGTTAACATGAATGTTGTTCCTTATCCTATTAGCTTTCTAGAGAGTACTATAAGTCCTTGATAGGATTTGTAGAACTCAAGTTATGGCTTTGACAAGTCAAGGGTATTTTGGTCACTTGGAGATTACAGGTCATTTCAATCATAAGGCCATAACTCCTATTTCCAAGCTTCAAATGGGAATATGTTCAACATCAAACTTGTTCAAAATGATGTTTTAAGGCTAATAAAGAGGTCATGAGATGTTGGAAATGCTTGTAGCTCAAAGTTGCAAAAATGACCTAAAATAAGGGTATAAGTTAAATGAATCAAAGATGGAAATTGATATTTTTGATCTACACATCCAAACCAAGGCATGTAATATATCATTTTGACTCTAAAAATCATTTTAAGAACATTGGTTTAGCCACATTTTTGAATTGAAATTTAATTTGTGGACTTGCTTTGAAAAGTAGTTACTTACATCTTAAGTAACATTTGCAAAACCTAGAATCAAGGATCAACCAAAGCCCCTTGCAAGCAAAACACTTCCAAAATGTCACTAGAGGAGAAACTGGAAGAGAATGGGATGGATTTCAAGCTGCAAACAGAACTATGCATACCATGGCATATGGTTGAAATTCTCATGACATGAGAGATTGAATTTCTCATTAGAAGGATCTAGAGGATTCTAGATCATCCACACATGTTCTATATATTGAGTAGAAGAGGTTCAGATGAAAGGTTGGTGATGATTGAAGGAGAGGGAAGAGATTGAGATTGAGATTTCATTGCTTGCAACTGAATTCGGTTACATCATTTCACTCACTTTCCATCCATTTTCTTGATTGCAATCTCTTCCATGGATGCTAGGGATTGATTCCAGATCATAATCAAGAGGAATTCGTGGCTGATTGGTGTTCTTGAGCTCATATTTTTCCACCTGCAACTCACCATCGGATTTCAAGTTTCAGGAGTTTTCAACCAGTTCTTGTGCATACAGAAGCAAGGGAATGATCCATTGATCGTGTCTGGAAGGTTGGAGAGCTTGATTTGAAGATTTAGTGCATCTGTTCATCAAGAATTGACAGGTATGTAAACCTCTTCCTCCAGCATAAATTAGGTAGAATCAATACGAATTAGGATGTTAGATGTATTGTAGAACGGTGTAGGAAGGTTTTCAGATAGTTAGTTTGAGAATTAGTGACCAATTAAGGATGTTACCATTTTCGATTGAGAATTGGTTATGGCGAATCTTGAGGTTTCAGAGAGAATAAAGGGCATAGATGAATTCGTGACGAAATTTGGGACAAGTTTCATGTATAGACCACTTGCAATGGAGGATCCTAGAGAGAGTTAGGGTTGGGGACGATGACCGGAGTACCACCGGTGGTGGCCGGAGCTGCGCGCGAGGTTCAGAAGTTCAAAACGAGGAAGACGACTTTAGAGCCATTGGATGGGGCTTAGACCTTTGACCAGCTGAAGATCCAACGGCCACGTATTGATTTGAGTTTGTGAAGGACCCTGAATTGGATGAAACAATGCGTTTCATTAATGTAGTATGGGTGGGCTTAGTGCAGATTGATACTCACACCCCCTTGTTGGGCTCAATCCATTATATGAACTGATTTTCATTGCTAGCTGCACCGTGTGTTTATCTTTTTCTTTGGATTTTCTTTAATTTCTTCATTTTATTCATGGTTCATGATTAAATCATAAAAAATTGAAAAATGATCCTATTAATCCCATTCTTTTTGCATTAGATTCATGATAGGGTCTAGTATTTTTTAGATAAAAAATATTATTATTTCATGCATTTTCTGAGTTTATGGGAATTTTCACATTTTAATTGACATTAAAATAGTTATGTTTGATACTTGATTTTGTGGAATTTTGTGTGATCATGTGATGATGATTTTGATCTTGATTTTTTCTGAGTTGTTAGCATAGATATGCATTCTCCCCATAGAATTTTCTCACATTTTTGTGATGAACATAGGTGATAGTTTAGGTTGAAACCTTTAGAAGCTCCATTTTAGGGTTTATGGTTGATACCTTTGGATTTAGGACTTAATTTTAGGACTTAATAGATGATTTAGTCCTTGGTTTTTGTATGAGGCATTCTTTATTGAATTAGGATCCCTTAGGAATTTTTGTAGAAATTTATAAGATATTTTGCTATTTTTGATTAATTTTAGTTTAAGTGCTAGTTTTAGATGATTCTAAGGCACTAACTCAACTAGATTAACATCTTTAGTTCCCTTAGATTAGGGTTGTGCTTTGCTTGTTCCTAGATGATGATGAAGGCAAGTTTAAGATGCATTGGATTGCTTGAAGAGGCTTGGATTTGAAGATCTTCCCTTCTTGTGGTGTAGTTTTGATTAGGTTAAGATTAGGGTTTTGTAGTGAGAGCTTCTAGATAGTTCTCTTCCTTCATAAACATGGAATATGTTGATCAATTACATTCTTCCCTATGATGTAAGGTCCCTTGTAAAGGCCTCATCCCTCCTTTGGTAGGATGTGTGGTTCTTTGCAAATTGGTAGAACCTTTGAGGGTCCCTTTCTCTGATGACAGGATGCTCAGTGGTGACCTTTGGTCTTCACTCTGCTACCAAGCATCCCCACTTTGCTCTTGATAGATGAATATTTCTCCCTTGTTAGAGGATGGAGTTCATTGCTTGAAGAAGATTGAAGGATGAAGTTGACACTTCCATGTGATTGAAGATTACCCTGAGAAGCTGAAGCTTGCAGATGAAGAGGAACTAGTTGATACTGGTAAAGAAGAGAGAGCTGAAGCTTGAAGATCAAGTTGAAACTTATGAAGAAGATCCAATGGAGATTGAATGGAGAGCTGAGGCTTAAGGAAGGAAGGATAAGTTGATACTTATATTGATGCATTGAGAGCCTGAAGGAATCAAGTTGATACTTGTAGTTAGGAGTGAAGCCTGAGGGTGGAATTGACTGAAGAGCTGAAGCTTGGAGAGGAGAGGAACAAGTTGATACTAAGGTTTGAAGGGTTGAAACCTTGGAGGATAAAGTTGATACTTGTCATTGAAGATGATAGTCTTAAAGGGTGGTTGAAGTCTGAAGACTGGGTTGCTGTCAGAAGATTGTTGTGTTGTGAGGCTGTGGTTGATCTGCTTTCTCTCTTGTCTGTTTTCTCTTCTGTATTGGTGTGGCTTGTTTGATTTGCTTGATGCATTAGAATAAGTTCATATTTAGAGTGATGTAAGCTAGGAGCATGACTGCACTAGAGGTTGAGTTGCTCCCTCTGCTTGTATTTTTACTGTATGGCTTTGCTTGCGGCTATTCGGTAGAGCCCTGCTCCCTTGCCCATGTGGTTTGTCTTGCTTGATAGCATATGTTATTTTCCTCTGTATGATTGCAGTAACTGATATCTTGCTTGATAGCACATTATGTTATTTCTTCCTGTATGATTACAATTATTCATATCTGGCTTGAGGTTGAGATGAGCTTGTGGAGGCTGATGCCCCACACACGTTTCCTCCCTCACTTGCATTGCATGCATTTTACAATTGTTTACTGTTTACTGTTTAAGCTGACGCTTTATCTGTTTCTGTTCATCATTGACATGATCCCCTAGGAATCTCATTTCCTTTGGTAAGGAAGTGATGATTAGAACTTTAGGTTGAAACCTATGTATGATAACTTCTAGGAGTTCCCTGTTTCAAACTTCAACTATAGGATGAATCCTTGGCATGACAACATTAGGACTTGATAGTCTCCCCGTAGTTGTCCCTTTCTCTTCTCATCTCAAAACAAATCAAAATACAGTAATAAAGGTTAATTGACGTCGTACGTTACGATCCTTAAGCTATCTGAGAAAGGGTTGTCGGAGAGTTTCTTTTCGACAGCTTGGATGTTTAGTATGGTACCCTTTGGGTGACATGCGACGCATTCACTCTCAGGTCATAGTCTCTAGTGCGATATTGGTTGCAAACATCCATAAAAACAGTTCTTCCGTAAAAGACAGAAAACAAACTTCAAACCTTTTTGCCCCGTGGGCCCATAATTCAAAGGAAGCTTTTCTGAAGAAAAGAGTGTCGTTAACTCCTGGTTCTACCGCAAACAGGCTTTGTCCCTAATTGCTGGAACTATTTGTTAACCCTACTCGATAAAACAGATGAATCTGAATCCCCGTAAGCCGTATTATCCCGAACTACGTAAGCTATGATCTCTCATACCTGTTGAGAGTACGTAGGCACAATACTGATGTATTAGCGAGCCACCTTCCCCATAACTCGTAGTAGGGCGAACTACGTTGACTCTAATTTCTCATTCTCTGATGAGACTACGTAGGCATAAAGTGCGACACTTTGCCGAGTCATTTTCTTTTCTTTTTAAGCCAGCCTTGATAGGTAGATAGATAAAACCAACTCGTCCAGTAAACACAACAAGCGTGGATCCCGTCGAGTACGACGGACGTGAGGGGTGCTAATACCTTCCCCTTGCGTAACCGACTCCCGAACCCAGACAACGGTTGCGATGATCTTGTCTTATACCTTTTCGTCAGGTTTTTCTGATCCTTTCCTTTCCCACTCTGAGGGATAAATAACGAAAGGTGGCAACTCTTCTATTTTGCCGACACCTTATTTTCGTGGTAGCGATAGCTGGCGACTCTGCTGGGGACTTGATAGTTTCCTGGGATCCAACGTCCCGAATGCGAGTCAGTTTGGGGATCCCACGTCCCCTGCGAGAGTCAATCCTAGCGCTTGTATGATTACTTGTTGGGTTGTGTTTATTTATCGCACTTTATTTCCCGAATTTTATTTTCAGTACGATATGATTATCTGTACTGTTGTGGGAGGGGCATTCTGATGAGTGAGAAGCCAGACCCAGGCTTGAGTGAACCTAGCATTAGTTGTGGAAATTAGTGGGCGCGTGCTTGCTTGGCAGGCACTAGTGTCTCATGAAATCCACGCTCAGACGAGGTTCTCCCGGTTGACTTCTTTTTTAACCCTTTGGGTTGAGGGGGTTGTTGGTTTGGAGGATTGTCGACTCTGGGGACCGATTATTTGGGATTCAGCCGAGTGAGGCCGCTTCATGAGCTGGTGATGCCACACCTTCTGGGTATCGTATCACCCCTCGTGAATGTCTGTGACGCTGATGACCGCACAGGATGCCGAACCTGTGTCAGTTTAGGTCCATACCTGTGAGTAGGGTTGGGTTTGTTGCAAGAAACCTTAACCTTCAGACTACCTGGTTTTCTTGATAGTGAATCAGTTTCGTTGGGATCAGAAGATCTCATCAGCAGATGATTGTTCTTGACAGAGAAGAGTTTTGGTCCTGTATCAGAGGTCCTTATTATCAGATGATTGTTCTTGACAGAGCGGAGTGTTGGTCTTGTATCAGAGGTCCTTATTATCAGATGTTTGTTCTTGACAGAGCAGAGTTTTGGTCATGTATCAGAGGTCCTGTATCAGATGGTTGTTCTTGACAGAGCAGATTTATGGTCCTATGTGTGTGTGTTCTTGACATAGCAGATTTGTGGCCCGATACCAGGGTTTTCTTATTATCAGATATAATGGTTGTTCTTGACAGAGCAGCATCATGGTTTTGTTGATACAGAATCTCCACAGCACAGTTGCCTTGATCTCCTGCTGCATGATTTCATTTTACGTTGCTTTGCATACCCATTTGCATTTCATTAACGTGTGTCTGTGTTGCAGGTACAGTTTCCCCCGATTCAGGATTTCCGGCCTTCTGTTGTATTGTTATGGGTTTTCTAAGGAAGACCGTGGCTTACAAGCTCCCTGCCTCTGATGTTGTTAAGCTGAATGGTTTGATTGCTTTAGCAGATGATTCTGTGAGAGACGAGTTCAGAAAATCTTACGGCAAATTGCTCAGTTTGGTTCATAAACCTTCTGCGTTTGAGTTGAATGGGTTGCACGCCCTGCTGCAGTTCTACGACCCTCCGTTGAGATGCTTTACTTTCCAGGACTTCGTTCTCGCACCCACACTAGAGGAGTATGTTGATTTGTTAGGTGTGCCTATCAAGAGTCAGATGCCCTTTGTTCATATGGATGTTGAGCCTAATCTGGCTAGTCTAGCTCCTTCACTTCATCTGGATGCCTCCGAGTTGGTATTGTCTAGTTGGAACAAGGTTCCCGGTTTCTCCTTACAGTTCTTAGTGGGAAAGGCTCAGCAGTGCGCCAAAGACGGATGTTGGGTCGTGTTCAATGCCATCCTCGCTCTGTGCATATATGGCATCGTTCTGTTCCCCAATATGCCCGACTTTGTAGACTTCGACGCGTTTCACATCTTTGCATCAGGGAATCCAGTCCCTACCTTGATAGGAGATGTCTACCATTCCGTCCACTACAAAAACGAGAACAGAAGGGGTAAGAATGTCTCGTGCTGTGTGCCCCTGCTCTATAGATGGCTTGATAGTCACCTGCCCAAGAAGGGTCCCTTTGCTTCGTTTGCAGCCACAGCTGAGTGGCCTGAGCGTTTGATGAGTCTGTCAGTGGAGGATATTGCCTGGTTTGACAGAGATAGGTTGGGCACTGAGACCATCTTCAGCTGCAGCGGGTTTCCGAACGTGCCTTTGATAGGCAGGAAGGGCTGTATAAACTATAATCCGTCTCTGCTGGTCCGACAGTTTGCCTACACTGAAGGATGAAGAGGTGCAGGAATCTCTGTACCTCACTGGTCTTCTAGAAGGGGATATGTTATCTAAGCTTCAGCGCGCTTGGAATGGTATCAGTAAGAGGGGAAAACCATTGCTGAGAAAAAGCAATAGCCAAGCCTACACTCCGTATGTGACTTGGATCAGAGCCAGAGCAGATGCTATAGGGATGCCGTTTCCTCCTGCCAAGCCAGAAATCCCTCCAGTGATTGAAGAGCCCACCACCGTACCTATTCAGCAGCATAATCAGGTGTTAGCTGAGAAAGACGAGCTGAAAAAGGCAAATAAAGAATTGGAGAAAGAATTGGTTCAACTCAGAAGCGAGAGAAACGAAGCCGTTCATTCCTTCAAGAGGCAAATAGAGCTGGTGAACCAGTTGGGGACAGATTTGACTAAGCAGATAGCTGAGCGCGAGCGCATGGGGCGAGACTTCAAGGCTGTCAACGATGTACTGGCCACGAAGAAGCTACACTTGGATGAAGCGTATCGGAGGATATCCAAGTTTAACCAGCACTGGAAGGCCTCCCTAGCCAACAGGAAAGAGCGGGAGGATAAGCTGATGCAACAGATCTCCAAGCTGAAAGCCCAGGTGAAGGCTAGTGAGAAGAGGTTTGATGAAGAAACCGCTCGCCGATATGCCGCCGAAGGCCAACTCAACAAAGCTCTTGCCAACCTGAAGGAGCACAAACTGATGTTTGAATCCAAGAAGCGGAAGCTAGAAGATTGTTTCGGCGAAGGAGCATGGGAAGATTCGGTCGAAGGTCTTCAATACACCATTATGCAGAGAGAGTTACTCGTCGAAGGGTTGCTCACTCGGCCTGATCATCCCGAAACGAAGGGGTTGTTAGAAGAGTTTCGTGCCCGTGGTCGTGCTTGACTATTTGTATTCCTTTTGTTTTGATCATTGTTGTGTGCTGACCATCACCAGGCTTGTTGGTTGAGGTCATGCTAGTGATTCATCTTGTACTCAGTGACGTTGTGTACTGCCTTGATGGGCTTTCTTTATATATATGAGATGTTATTTCCATGATTGGACTCGGACTTCTTATTATCAGCACTGGCACTCAGGCACTAGGATCGGGGGACGCCTCCCTAACGCACAAACACACGTTTGCATTTGCATGAAGCATTTGCATAACGAGCACTTTGTCGTTTTTCCTAACCCTTTCGTGTTCTCAGGTTGTTTCAGGTTGTTCCAGGATTGATCAGAGACCTATCCACCGCTATCCGACCAGAGCAAACCAAGCCAGAGTTATGGAGCAAGTGAAAACTGATGTTTAGGAACTCCGCGAAAGAATGGAGCGCTTCATGGAGCTCATGCAAGCGGTCGCCAATGGCCAGGATCAGCTCAGAACCTTGGTTCAGCCTCTGATTTCAAAGGTTGATAGCAATGACGTACTCCATGGTGGGACTGTTCCAACCCCTCCACCTGTTGAAACTCCTCAGAATGGCGTCCCCGTAACCGGGGGGAATGGCAGTGCCAACGGCAATGTGATAGCTAATATGGGACTCAATGGTAATACGACGGGCGTCGGTAATGGGAATTTTGAAGCTAACGTCAACGTTGGGCTGGGCAACGGCAATGCGGGTGTTGGAAATCTGTTCGGGGCTCAGTCGTGGTTAGAAGATCGTCAAGACGATGTGTTCTCTCAGAGAGGTGCCGAAGGGGAGCTGACTGCTGAAGCACGACTTAGGTTCAAGGCACTCGAGGATAAGATGAGGAATATCGAGAACCAGAACACCCTGGGTGTTGACATGTCCAAGTTGGGACTGATTGCTGATTTCAAGGTGCCTCCCAAGTTCAAGGTACCTGACTTTGAAAAGTACAAGGGCACCACTTGCCCTCGCGTCCACCTGAGATCATATTACCGGAAAATGTCGACTCATTCTGAGGACGAGAAGTTGCTGATGCACTTCTTTCAGGACAGTCTGTCCGGGCCCTCCCTCGAATGGTACATGAGTCTGGAACCTACCAGTGTGCGCACGTGGAAAGACCTTGCTGAAGCATTTGTGCACCACTACCAATATAACAGTGACTTGGCCCCGAACCGAGTCTAATTACAGAATCTGTCGCAAAGGAACAACGAGGGGTTCAAGGAATACGCCCAGCGATGGCGTGAGTTGGCAGCCAGGGTTCAGCCGCCGATGGTTGAACGTGAGCTTGTGCAAATGTTCGTAGCCACCCTCCCAGGGGTTTATTATGAGAAATTGGTCAGCGGTATGTCTGGAACCTTCTCAGATCTCATTATCACGGGTGAGCACATCGAAAATGGGATCAAACTGGGGAAAATTCAAGGCGATTCATCCTCAGCTGGAGGAGGCAAGAAACCTTATGGTGGCAAAAGACGGGAAGGAGAAACGAGCGCCATGACCAACGCTCGAAGGAAGGGTAAAGGCCCTCACCAACAGGTGGCCAGCATAACTATCCCGGCCGTTCAACAGCAGCAGCAGCAGCAGCCGAATCAACAAGGGTACAGAAAGTATCAGAACAGGGCACCTCTGTCGAGCCGTCACCTCGAGACACCGCCCATGTCGTACGCTCAACTATTGCAGACTCTGCTCCAGCTACAGTTGATCCAGAAGAGAACCTTGGCCCCCTTGACAGGGGCACCTCCGCTAGGTTATGACGCGAATGCTACTTGTGAGTTTCACTCAGGGGCACCCGGCCACACAATAGAGAATTGCAAAGCCTTCAAGCATAAGGTGCAAGATATGGTGGACGCTAAGATCATCAACTTCTCAGATAATATGCCAAACGTCATGAAGAACCCTATGCCGAATCATAGGGGAGGTGGAGTAAACGCCATTATTGAAGACGAGAGTTTGGACTTGTTGACTGACGTCAGAGATCTGAAGACACCACTTAGCTTCGTTAAAGCTAAGCTGATGAAAAGGGGTTTCTTCCCAGGTTGTGGAGAACTGTGTATGGGCTGTGCGACAAGTCCTGATGGATGTGAATAGCTGATAGAGGGGATTCAAAGTATGATGACCGAAGGAATCCTGCAGTTTAGCCGAAGGGCCGAAGCAGATCGGGATAGGTAATGCTGAAGCAAGGTGATGAGGTTGCCACCATCAGCATCCCTTGCCAGACGATAACTATTTCCGCACCCAGGCCGCCCATGATTACCATCACCAAAGCTGGGCCAATACCGTTCGAAAGCACTAACGCTGTCCCATGGCATTACGGGGCAGAGGTCTACTGCAACGGACAGAAGTTGGAACTAGAACCGTTTGGGTCGTCTATGGAGAACCTAGCAGGCGTTAACGGAATTACTCGCAGCGGGAGAGTATTTGTACCACCTGAGCTCGTGGCGGACAAAGCGGACAGAGCTGATGCAACTGATAAAGGTAAAAGTAAAGTCGTTGAAGAGATCCCTTGCGGGGTAGAAAAAGACTTACTCGTTAAAGACGCCGAGGAATTTATGAGGTTGATTAAAAAGAGTGACTACAAGATTGTGGATCATCTCCATCAGACCCCCTCGAAGATTTCCATCCTGAATCTGTTGTTGTGTTCCGAGGCACACCGCAATGCGTTGCTGAAGGTGTTGAACGCCACGTATGTACCGCAGGAAATATCGGTAAACCAGTTGGAAGAGGTCGTAGCCCACGTGAATGCTGGAAATGGGTTAGGGTTCACTGACCTAGAGCTGACGCCGAAGGGGAGGAACCACAATAGCGCCTTGCACATCTCGATAGAGTGTAGGGGAACGGTTATGTCTCACGTGTTGGTCGACACAGGGTCATCGCTCAATGTTCTTCCGAAGAAGGCATTGATGAAGTTGGATACTCGTGGAGTGATTTGCACACCCAGTGATCTGGTTGTGAAAGCGTTCGATGGAACCAAACGCCATGTTTTCGGGGAGGTGACGTTGCCGATCCAAGTTGGGCCGGAAACGTTCGACGCGATCTTTTACATTATGGACATCATGCCTGCCTACAGCTGTCTCTTGGGCCGGCCATGAATCCATTCGGCGGGTGCCGTGACCTCCACGTTGCACCAAAAACTCAAGTATGCTGTCGGAGGTAGCATCGTGACTGTATGTGGCGAGGAAGACATAATGGTGAGCCATTTGTCGTCCTTCAAGTATGTCGAGATGGATGGGGAAATCCACAAAACCCTATGCCAAGCGTTCGAAGCTGTTAAAGTCAAGGACGTAGCTCCTGTGGTCACTGAAAAGCCAGAGATGACTTTCTCTTCCTTCAAGGAAGCCAGGGCCGTTGTTCAAGCCGGATCTACCCCAGGCTGGGGGCGAATTTTGGAGATACCTAACAAGCAAGACAAGTTTGGGTTGGGATATTCTCCTGGAGCTGAAGCCCCCTCTTCCAGCAATACGTCGCGAGGTAAAGGGTCGATCCAGTTTACCAGTGGCGGGGTGATATTTGAAAGCGTCAACGTAGTGTCTGAAGACAGCGGAGATAGCGACTGTGACTTAGACTCTTGGATCCAGCCAAGCAAGCCAGGTGAGAGCCTCAACAACTGGTCCGTCAAGGATATCATCCAGATGACAAGCAAAGAGTAATGATTTACTTTTTCCAATCATTGTACAACCCTATGCCCTGCCCGGGGCATAGTGGTTTTATTGTCAGGGCCTTGTTTGATTATGTACATGCATTTTACCAATAAATCAAAAGGCGGTTTTCTTCGTATTCAAATGTTGTGATCTCTGTTATTCCTATTTTATATTTGTTTTGAAAAACAATAAAATGGCAATGAGGTTTGTGCTAACCTGCATATCCTTGTTTTAAGCTTAACCCTTGTTATTGCAGGATCCACATAACAGATGACATCGACTCTGGACCTTCTACGACTCACTTCGACTTCGATTGCCTGATCTATCAAGCCGAAGAAGAGATTGATGAAGACGAAGACCTTCCCGAAGAGTTGGCCCGCTTGTTGAAACAGAAGAGAAAGTTATTCTGCCTCATGAGGAGGAGATCGAGATTGTGAATCTGGGTTCTGAAGAACTTGTCAGGAACGTCAGGATAGGGGCTGCATTGCAGAGTGATGTCAAGCAGAGATTGGTCGAGATGCTAAGAGAGTATAGTGACGTCTTTGCTTGGTCATACGAAGATATGCCCGGACTTGATACTGACATCGTGGTCCACCACTTGCCGCTGCGAGAAGATTGTCCTCCCGTTAAGCAGAAGCTTAGAAGGACACGACCAGATATGGCCGTTAAGATCAAAGAAGAAGTGCAAAAGCAACTTGATGCTGGCTTCTTAGCGGTCACTACTTACCCTCCGTGGGTCGCCAACATAGTGCTTGTACCGAAGAAGGACGGTAAGGTACAAATGTGCGTCGATTATCGGGATTTGAATAGGGCGAGCCCTAAAGATGATTTCCCGCTGCCTCATATCGATGTGTTGGTCGACAATACAGCTCAGTTTTCCGTATTTTCGTTCATGGATGGCTTCTCCGGCTACAATCAGATCAAGATGGCGCCGGAGGACATGGAGAAAACTACGTTTATCACTCCTTGGGGAACATTTTGCTATAAGGTAATGCCTTTCGGTCTGAAGAACGCAGGGGCCACTTACCAACGAGCAATGGTTACTTTGTTTCATGACATGATTCACCATGAGATTGAAGTCTATGTTGATGACATGATTGCGAAGTCCCAAACAGAGGAGGGACATCTGGTCAATTTGCTGAAGCTTTTTGAGAGGCTTAGGAAGTTCAGGTTGAGGTTGAATCCTAACAAGTGTACTTTCGGAGTACGGTCTGGAAAGCTACTGGGGTTTATCATGAGTGAAAGAGGCATCGAGGTTGATCCTGCGAAAATAAGAGCAATACAAGAAATGCCAGCGCCAAAAACCGAGAAAGAAGTTCGTGGTTTCCTGGGCAGAATAAACTACATCGCAAGGTTTATCTCTCAGCTCACGGCCACGTGTGAACCGATGTTCAAACTACTAAAGAAAGATCAGGCGATTATCTGGAACGAGGATTGCCAGAAGGCATTTGATAAGATAAAACAGTATCTATAGGAACCTCCAATCTTGATACCCCTAGTGGCCGGACGACCTCTAATCATGTACTTGACAGTTCTTGAGAATAATATGGGGTGTGTTCTCGGTCAGCACGACGAGACGGGCAGAAAGGAGCATGCCATTTACTATTTGAGTAAGAAGTTCACTGACTGTGAATCTCGCTACTCGATGCTGGAGAAAACGTGTTGTGCACTAGCCTGGGATGCCAAACGTTTACGACAGTACATGCTCAATCACACAACCATGCTAATTTTGAAGATGGATTCGATCAAGTACGTCTTCGAGAAACAAGCACTTTCGGGCAGGATTTCCAGATGGCAAATGGTCTTGACGGAATATGACATTCAGTACGTTTCCCAAAAGGCCATCAAGGGAAGCGTATTGTCTGAATACCTTGCCCAACAGCCGATCGAGGATTATCAGCCGATGAAATTTGAATTCCCTGATGAGGATATCATGTTTCTTAAAGCGAAAGATTGTGATGAACCGTTGCCCGACAAGGGTCCAGACAGAAGATCCCAGTGGAAATTGATATTTGACGGGGCGGTTAATTCTTACGGAAGTGGCATTGGGGCGATCATCACGACTCCCCACGGATCCCACATCCCGTTCACTGCGAGACTGACGTTTCCGGTCACCAATAACGAGGCGGAGTACGAAGCATGCATCATGGGTCTAGAAGAGGCAATTGATTTGAGAATCAAGAACCTAGACGTATATGGTGACTCAGCACTTGTGATTAACCATATTAAAGGGGAGTGGGAGACTCGTCAATCGAATTTGGTGTCGTACATGAATTATGCCAGAAGGCTACTTCCGTTCTTTGATCGAGTGGAGCTCCATCATGTGCCCAGAGCAGAAAACCAGATGGCTGATGCCTTAGCCACGTTGGTTTCGATGTATAAAGTCAATTTCTGGAATGAAGCTCCAAGAATTATCCTTTCTCGTCTTGATAGACCCGCATTCGTCTTTGCAATCGAGGAAGCCTCCGATGGCAAGCCATGGTTCCATGACATCCAGACCTTCCTTATGACTAAGGAGTATCCTGCGGGAGCGTCAACCCAGGATAAGAAGACTCTGAGGAGGCTGTCTGGAAATTTTCATCTCAATCCTGATGGAGTTTTGTATAAAAGAAACCATGATCTCGTACTACTCAGATGTGTAGATGAGAAAGAAGCGAGTATGATCATGGAAGAAGTCCATGAGGGCACATTTGGTACGCACGCTGGCGGGCATGCTATGACGAGAAAGATCCTGAGAGCAGGATACTACTGGCTGACGATGGAATCAGATTGCTTTAAATTCGCGAAGAGATGTCATAAATGCAAGATTTATGCTGATAAGGTTCATGTACCGCAGTGCCCGTTGAATGTCATGTCCTCCACGTGGCCGTTCTCCATGTGGGGCATCGACATGATAGGCAAGATCGAGCCCACTGCATCTAACGGTCATCGCTTCATTCTAGTAGCTATTGACTACTTCACCAAGTGGGTGGAGGCAGCCTCATATGCTAATGTGACCAAGCAGGTGGTGGCTAAATTCATAAAGAGGGACATCATCTGTCGTTACGGAATTCCCGAGCGGATCATTACTGATAATGGTTCGAATCTGAATAACAAGATGATGAAGGAGCTGTGCCAGAGTTTCAAGATGGAACACCACAACTCATCTCCTTACCGGCCGAAGATGAATGGCGCCGTTGAAGCGGCCAATAAGAACATTAAGAAGATTGTGCAGAAGATGGTTGTGACCTACAAAGATTGGCACGAGATGCTGCCATTTGCACTGCACGGTTATCGTACGACGGTACATACGTCAACCGGGGCAACTCCTTTCTCCTTGGTGTACGGTATGGAAGTTGTCCTACCGTTAGAAGTGGAAATCCCTTCTTTGCGAGTTTTGGTTGACGTGAAACTCGACGAGGCAGAGTGGATTAAGAACCGACTAAACCAACTCAGCCTGATGGACGAGAAGAGGTTAGCATCGATTGCGCATGGTTGTCTGTACCAAAGCCGAATGAAGAAAGCGTATGATAAGAAGGTGCGTCCTAGAAGCTTTCAGACGGGTGATCTCGTCCTGAAGAAGATTCTTCCCCCACACTCCGATCATCGGGGCAAGTGGACTCCTAATTACGAAGGTCCGTACGTCGTCAGCAAGGTCTTCTCGGGAGGAGCTTTGTTGTTATCTACGATGGATGGCGAAGATTTTGCATCCCCGGTGAACGCAGACGCAGTTAAAAAATACTTTGCTTAAAAACGACCCGCTGGAAAGAAAAAGAATATCCAGGCAAAATGGGGCATCCCGGCGAACCATAAAAAAGGAAAAAGGTTCGGGCAAAATTTAGGGATATAAAGAAAAGAATGTACACCCGCAAAGTCGAAAACCCGGAAGGGCGACTTTGGCAAAAAAGGGCATCCCGGTGAATCGAAAACCCGAGAGGGCGATTCAGGCAAAAGTTAGGGATTTGAAAAAGCAAATGACTGCGTTCCGCGTGTGGACTTTCATGGTTTAGTGGTTTGGAAGACCTGAGGGCCGTTTATCTGAATCAATCTCTTTTGAAGCCGAAGCGTCGGAGATGTATCAAAGTCGAGTGGGTCATAGAAGGATCAACTCATGGTGTTCGTCTACGCCTCGTTGCCGACATGTGTATATACTGATGTATATTTATGTTTTTATATTTGCGCGGCTTCCTCATTCCAGGAGTTTGCATCTGTTGTAAAACATTTTTACCCATTCAGGGGTTCGCTATCAATAAAATGTATACTATTCAGCAATTCTGTTTGTCTGTTTAGCATTTATCGGTTTTGTTTGCGAAAAAGAACGCCAATGTTTTTGATAAAATGCGCATACATAAACTTACTAGCCTAGGCCACTGATTGTTGAAACAATGAATTACTCGAACATTGTCACTAGACGATAACCTTGATAGGTCCCTTTGAGAAGGGTATCTTGTTTGTTTGCTTGCGTTGTTGCAGGTGTAGCATATACCAGGTAGTACGCCGTATGCGTCCCCAAGCAGGATGATTCCTTCTTCTCCAGCAAAGTTCAGCAGCCTCTCCCTGCAGAGTCTGAGCGTGAGAGCGTAAGCAGTGATATGTTTTCCCCAGGCAGAGAGGATTCTCTCCCCAATCAGATGCATCCCGAATGGTCATCATCTCCCTAGCTGAGTCACATACTGAAGTGTGCAGCAATTGATAGTTCCAGACTGAAGTCTTCAGCAGAATTGAAGTTCCCCACAGAGTTGTACTCTCCCCTGCAAGCAGGACGATTTCTTCTTCCCCAGTCGAGTTTGCAGATCCCCAAGGGAGTCGAGTCCTTGGAAAGCAGTTCGGGCCATGATTGGTTTTCCCCAGTAGAGTGTTGAATAGCTGATGCTGTATTTCCCCGCCGGAGTCGTTACCTCCAGGAAAGGTTGGCTGCGAATGCCGTGCAGTTTGTTTCTGCGATTGACATCACTTTCCTCAGCAGGTCCAAGTTCTCGTAGAGCTTTATCCCCCTGCAGCAGTCGACCGAAGTTCGTTTCCCTAAGCGGAGTCCAATTGAGATTGGTGTAACTTCTTCTCCTCGGCAGGATGATTCCTCCTCCCTACCAGAGTGGTTCTTTCTCCTTGACAGGAGGCTTTTCCCTTCAGCATTTATTTTGTTGATGGGGTTATAGCATTTTGCATGATTGCATAGCATTTACCTAAAAAACGCGTAGCATTTCCACCGTTTGGAGCATTGCGCCATTGCCAAAGCATACGCATATGAAGCATGAGCTAGGTCGGTACTGTTCTTGTTTTGCAGGTGTTCCTCCGCATAATGGTTTGATCAAGATGATTCTTGAATTCTCCCCAGCAAAGTCGTTTGCTCAAGATGATTCTTGAATTCGCCAGCGAAGTTGTGTGCTTAAGATGATTCTTAAAATCCCCAGTGAAGTCGCCAGAGTTGGTTGCTAAAGTTGATGCTTAGAGTCCCCGGCAGAGTGAGTACTCAGGATGATTCCTGAAATCTCCAACAGAGTTATTGGTTCAGGATGATTCTTGAAGTCCCCACGGAGTTATTTGTTCAAGATGACTCTTGATTTCCTCAGCAGAGATGACTCACCCAGAATAATTTCTGGATCCCCGAAGCAGAGTGACTTGATAGTTCTCCAAAATCCCCAGCGGAGATGTGTCATCCCCAGCAGGTTTCGGAGCAGCGAAGTTGAAACTTCCCTTAAAGACTTGATGATTGAAGTCCAACCGTATTGACGAAGCAGTTCTCTCATCTGATGCGGAGTGCCTGATGGTAGAAGTCGGATATCCCCAATTGGTTCATGATTGATTGAGAATTCCATTCCCGACTTACTGACGAAGCCTGGTTGACGCCCAAAGATTTCTTTGAATGCCTGATGGCGTGATTAACTTGATTGTTGATCTGATAAGTCTCGAAGAATCCTGATGCCTGACGGCATGATCGACCATGTATCACCGGCTACCGTGTGACCAATTCCCCATCCAGTTGCCGTGCAGCTAATATTTCAGTTTTCGAAGATTTGTTCCCATCAGAGTACCGTGTACTTGTGTAGTTGGCAAAGTTCCAGGTTTGTTGATATTCAACCGTCTCGTACCTTGATTGGTTGAGAGCCGTTCGCTTCTCACCCAGTCAGGTCCAAGCCACTTGAATAGGGGCAGCTGTTGCACCCCAAAATTTGCCCAACTTTTCTTCACCTAGCTTATGTTTCATTTCATTCACATTAGCATTATCATTTGAATTTCATTGACATGTATGCAGGAGATCAAGAGGTATGATTACCAATCAAGGGCTACACGAGACTATGAAGCTAGCTAAGAAGCTTATTCAAGTGCTCAAGGGTTGATATCCTTGTCAGAGAAGTTAAAAGATTCTCAGAGGGAGTGGTTGAAGCCCAGTGTGTAGATCTCCTAACTTGAGAGTTGTGGGAAGCCATCAGATGATTCTGAGGTCATGGAGATGGACTTGAGGTCTTGAGAGAGCTCATGAGAAGTGTTGGAGATCACTTTGAGGCCTAGACAGGTCATTGTGCAAGATTAAGAAGGCTCAGCCATGAGTGGTGTAGCTAAGGTTTGACTGGGTCAACCCTAAGTCAACTGAGGATTTGAAGAAGGTTGAGACCTAATCCAAGAGCCATGTGATCATGGATTGATGCATTGAGATGTTATAAGGATGATTCCAAGGTCAACTCATCACGATTGAAGAGTTTGAGAGGTTTCAAGCTAGGGTTTCTAAGGCTTGACAGTGTAAAATCCCCTAGTTTGACCCCTATCTTCAAGGCAGTTTAGCTCAAGATATGATTGTCATCTCATCTTTCCCCCAACATGAATGTTTTAGAGCATGATCTTAGCTTTAATTTGAGTGCTAGAAGTCCTTGATAGGATTTGTAGAGCTCAAGGTATGACTTTGACAAGTTATAGGTCATCTGAGGTCTGTGGATTTGGGAACTTGAAAGTTGTCCAACTTGCATGAAACTTTTTCCCTAGAAGGATGATTCCTATGGACTTTTGGTCAACATGAATGTTGTTCCTTATCCTCTTAGCTTTCTAGAGAGTACTAGAAGTCCTTGATAGGATTTGTAGAACTCAAGTTATGGCTTTGACAAGTCAAGGGTATTTTGGTCATTTGGAGATTACAGGTCATTTCAATCATAAGGCCATAACTCCTATTTCCAAGCTTCAAATGGGAAAATGTTCAACATAAAACTTGTTCAAAATGATTTTTTAAGGATAGTAAAGAGGTCATGAGATGTTGTAAATTCTTGTAGCTCAAAGTTGCAAAAATGACCTAAAATAAGGGTATAAGTTAAATGAATCAAAGATGGAAATTGATATTTTTGATCTACACATCCAAACCAAGGCATGTAATCTATCATTTTGACTCTAAAAAGCATTTTAAGAATATTGGTTTAGCCACATTTTTGAATTGAAATTTAATTTGTGGACTTGCTTTGAAAAGTAGTTACTTACATCTTAAGTAACATTTGCAAAACCTAGAATCAAGGATCAACCAAAGCCCCTTGCAAGCAAAACACTTCCAAAATGTCACTAGAGGAGAAATTGGAAGATAATGGGATTGATTTCAAGCTGCAAACAGAACTATGCATACCATGGCATATGGTTGAAATTCTCATGACATGAGAGATTGGATTTCTCATTAGAAGGATCTAGAGGATTCTAGATCATCCATACATGTTCTATATATTGAGTAGAAGAGGTTCAGATGAAAGGTTGGTGATGATTGAAGGAGAGAGAAGAGATCGAGATTGAGATTTCATTGCTTGCAACTGAATTCGGTTACATCATTTCACTCACTTTCCATCCATTTTCTTGATTGCAATCTCTTCCATGGATGCTAGGGATTGATTCCAGATCATAATCAAGAGGAATTCATGGCTGATTGGTGTTCTTGAGCTCATATTTTTCCACCTGCAACTCACCATCGGATTTCAAGTTTCAGGAGTTTTCAACCAGTTCTTGTGCATACAGAAGCAAGGGAATGATCCATTGATCGTGTCTGGAAGGTTGGAGAGTTTGATTTGAAGATTTAGTGCATCTGTTCATCAAGAATTGACAGGTATGTAAACCTCTTCCTCCAGCATAAATTAGGTAGAATCAATACGAATTAGGATGTTAGATGTATTGTAGAACGGTGTAGGAAGGTTTTCAGATAGTTAGTTTGAGAATTAGTGACCAATTAAGGATGTTACCATTTTCGGTTGAGAATTGGTTATGGCGAATCTTGAGGTTTCAGAGAGAATAAAGGGCATGGATGAATTCGTGACGAAATTTGGGACAAGTTTCATGTATAGACCACTTGCAATGGAGGATCCTAGAGAGAGTTAGGGTTGGGGACGATGACCGGAGTACCACCGGTGGTGGCCGGAGCTGCGCGCGAGGTTCAGAAGTTCAAAACGAGGAAGACGACTTTAGAGCTATTGGATGGGGCTTAGACCTTTGACCAGCTGAAGATCCAACGACCACGTATTGATTTGAGTTTGTGAAGGACCCTGAATTGGATGAAACGATGCGTTTCATTAATGTAGTATGGGTGGGCTTAGTGCAGATTGATACTCACACCCCCTTGTTGGGCCCAATCCATTATATGAACTGATTTTCATTGCTAGCTGCACCGTGTGTTTATCTTTTTCTTTGGATTTTCTTTAATTTCTTCATTTTATTCATGGTTCATGATTAAATCATAAAAAATTGAAAAATGATCATATTAATCCCATTCTTTTTGCATTAGATTCATGATAGGGTCTAGTATTTTTTAGATAAAAAATATTATTATTTCATGCATTTTCTGATTTTATGGGAATTTTCACATTTTAATTGACATTAAAATAGTTATGTTTGATACTTGATTTTGTGGAATTTTGTGTGATCATGTGATGATGATTTTGATCTTGATTTTTTGTGAGTTGTTAGCATAGATATGCATGCTCCCCATAGAATTTTCTCACATTTTTGTGATGAACATAGGTGATAGTTTAGGTTGAAACCTTTAGAAGCTCCATTTTAGGGTTTATGGTTGATACCTTTGGGTTTAGGACTTAATAGATGATTTAGTCCCTGGTTTTTGTATGAGGCATTCTTGATTGAATTAGGATCCCTTAGGAATTTTTGTAGAAATTTATAAGATAGTTTGCTATTTTTGATTAATTTTAGTTTAAGTGCTAGTTTTAGATGATTCTAAGGCACTAACTCAACTAGATTAACATCTTTAGTTCCCTTAGATTAGGGTTGTGCTTTGCTTGTTCCTGGATGATGATGAAGGTAGGTTGAAGATGCATTGGATTGCTTGAAGAGGCTTGGATTTGAAGATCTTCCCTTCTTGTGGTGTAGTTTTGATTAGGTTAAGATTAGGGTTTTGTAGGCAGAGCTTCTAGATAGTTCTCTTCCTTCATAAACATGGAATATGTTGATCAATTCCATTCTTCCCTATGATGTAAGGTCCCTTGTAAAGGCCCCATCCCTCCTTTGGTAGGATGTGTGGTTCTTTGCAAATTGGTAGAACCTTTGAGGGTCCCTTTCTCTGATGACAGGATGCTCAGTGGTGACCTTTGGTATTCACTCTGCTACCAAGCATCCCCACTTTGCTCTTGATAGATGAATCTTTATCCCTTGTTAGAGGATGGAGTTCATTGCTTGAAGAAGATTGAAGGATGAAGTTGACACTTCCATGTGATTGAAGATTACCCTGAGAAGCTGAAGCTTGCAGATGAAGAGGAACTAGTTGATACTGGTAAAGAAGAGAGAGCTGAAGCTTGAAGATCAAGTTGAAACTTATGAAGAAGATCCAATGGAGATTGAATGGAGAGCTGAGGCTTAAGGAAGGAAGGAAAAGTTGATACTTATATTGATGCATTGAGAGCCTGAAGGAATCAAGTTGATACTTGTAGTTAGGAGTGAAGCCTGAGGGTGGAATTGACTGAAGAGCTGAAGCTTGGAGAGGAGAGGAACAAGTTGATACTAAGGTTTGAAGGGTTGAAACCTTGGAGGAGCAAGTTGATACTTGTCATTGAAGATGATAGTCTTAAAGGGTGGTTGAAGTCTGAAGACTGGGTTGCTGTCAGAAGATTGCTGTGCTGTGAGGCCGTGGTTGATCTGCTTTCTCTCTTGTCTGTTTTCTCTTCTGTATTGGTGTGGCTTGTTTGATTTGCTTGATGCATTAGAATAAGTTCATATTTAGACTGATGTAAGCTAGGAGCATGACTGCACTAGAGGTTGAGTTGCTCCATCTGCTTGTATTTTTACTGTATGGCTTTGCTTGCGGGTATTCGGTAGAGCCCTGCTCTCTTGCCCATGTGGTTTGTGTTGCTTGATAGCATATGTTATTTTCGTCTGTATGATTGCAATCACTGATATCTTGCTTGATAGCAGATTATGTTATTTCTTCCTGTATGATTACAATTATTCATATCTGGCTTGAGGTTGAGATGAGCTTGTGGAGATTGATACCCCACACACATTTCCTCCCTCACTTGCATTGCATGCATTTTATAATTGTTTACTGTTTACTGTTTAAGCTGACGCTTTATCTGTTTCTGTTCATCATTGACATGATCCCCTAGGAATCTCATTTCCTTTGATAAGGAAGTGATGATTAGAACTTTAGGTTGAAACCTATGCATGATAACTTCTAGGAGTTCCCTGTTTCAAACTTCAACTATAGGATGAATCCTTGGCATGACAACATTAGGACTTGATAGTCTCCCCGTAGTTGTCCCTTTCTCTTCTCATCTCAAAACAAATCAAAATACAGTAATAAAGGTTAACTGACGTCGTACGTTACGAGCCTTAAGCTATCTGAGAAAGGGCTGTCGGAGAGTTTCTTTTCGACAGCTTGGATGTTTAGTATGGTACCCTTTGGGTGACATGCGACACATTCACTCTCAGGTCATAGTCTCTAGTGCGATATTGGTTGCAAACATCCATAAAAACAGTTCTTCTGTAAAAGACAGAAAACAAACTTCAAACCTTTTTGCCCCGTGGGCCCATAATTCAAAGGAAGCTTTTCTGAAGAAAAGAGTGTCGTTAACTCCTGGTTCTACCGCAAACAGGCTTTGTCCCTAATTGCTGGAACTATTTGTTAACCCTACTCGATAAAACAGATGAATCTGAATCCCCATAAGCCGTATTATCCCGAACTACGTAAGCTCTGATCTCTCATACCTGTTGAGAGTACGTAGGCACAATATTGATGTATTGGCGAGCCACCTTCCCCATAACCCGTAGTAGGGCGAACTACGTTGACTCTGATTTCTCATTCTCTGATGAGAATACGTAGGCATAAAGTGCGACGCTTTGCCGAGTCATTTTCTTTTCTTTTTAAGCCAGCCTTGATAGGTAGATAGATAAAACCAACTTGTCCAGTAAACACAACAAGCGTGGATCCCGTCGAGTACGACGGACGTGAGGGGTGCTAATACCTTCCCCTTGCGTAACCGACTCCCGAACCCAGACAACGGTTGCGATGACCTTGTCTTATACCTTTTTGTCAGGTTTTTCCGATCGTTTCCTTTCCCACTCTGAGGGATAAATAATGAAAGGTGGCGACTCTTCTGTTTTGCCGGCACCTTATTTTCGCGGTAGCGACACATATCTCTTAGGTACTGGTATCTAGTTTCTTCCTAATAGAATAATCTAGACCTCCAACGGATATTTCGACCAATTCATGCTCTGGCACTTGTGTAAAACACCTGGCCTTAAGTAAACAAAATCTATTCAAATAATCATCTATTGGCTCAATAAACTTTTGTTTGATACTGGCCAATTCCTTCAAGCTAATCTTGGTTTGTCCCATATAAAATTGTTCATGAAACAACCTTTCTAATTGGGTCCATTTATGAATCGAATTTGGTGGCAAGGTTGTGAACTATGTAAAATCATTTTTGGTGAGAGAACTTGGGAAATATTTTATCTTAAGATTTTCATTATTCGAAATCTCTCCATCCTCTATCAAATATCTAGACACATGTTCTGCAATGGATTCAGTGGTATTCCTAGAAAATTTAGTGAACTTAGGAACTTTCCATCTAAGGGGTAGGTCTGATTGTAAAATATACTATGATAATGGCGAAGTATAGTTTGGTATCTGAAGACCAAATTTTACTCCATTTCGCACCATTATCGTTTCGACCATGGCTGCTAGATTGTTATTCGCGGCCATATCATGTCGAATCTATTATATAACATTACTAACATTTTGGTCCCTATTCACCATTACTACCCCAGGTCTCTCCTCGATAGAAATTTGTGGTCGGGCTCTAGGAATTTGGACTCTAGGTTGTCCGAGTGCTATTCTTGCATCAACTAGATTTGCATGGGGAAGATCTCTTTGGTTGTCTTGAACCTGATTAATGGTGCGATCTTCTTCAAGGGCTATTCCTTGATTTACCAATATGTAATATCTCTATAAATGTCAAGGAGGTTGTGGTACTCCAAAAAAAAAATGCAAGGCGTCTCATCTGTGTCGTCACTTGTTGGTTGGATTGAGTGGTGCTTTGTATTAGGGGATTAAGAATCGTCCCCATTGTTTGGGCCAACATTTGGACCATTTTGTAATTACTCTCATCCATTTGTTGCCTAATGACTGTTGTAGAATTATTAGTCAAATTTGGCATTTGGGTGGAATAACCCATTCCTAAAGGTTGGCTATTTTGACCCATTTTTATCCTAGACCCTGATCCTTGTAATGCTGAAGTAACGTTCACTACAGGTTCTGAGAATGATGAGGCGGCATTGTGAAAATTCTCTATCATGGATGTTGGCATTCCATATGGTTGAATCTTGATTGCCAAAAGGCATAAAGAAACTTGGGGGCATGAGAGGCCTATCCGAAGCAATCCCCACTGGTGGAGGAGTTACTGGAGAGCCCCTTGGCCCAATATAATTTAGAATGGGCTCACTATGGGTAATCGACTGTGTGGGAATCGAAATTTCCATGGATGGCATTGGTTCTAGTACAGTCGCTGGAACCGTTGCTTCCCCAATCAAGGATATTTGGGACGAATCTCGATTGTTACTCAATGAACTTTGAGGAATCAAAACATTTGGCTGATTTGAGTTCTCCATTCTCTAAGTATATATTCTCCTTGTCTATCCTCGTTACTGAAGGATACTTTTCCACTTCTTAATAAAATACAACGAAGTTTTCAAAAAGAAAATATAACAAAATGTAACTGCAACAAGAACACTACTAGAACTGTCCTAACGGATGTGCCAATTTGCTTACTGGGAAATTTAGTAACCAATCGTTGGTCTTTCCAATCGAAAAAGAATTGGATTACGTACAGGATCGACCATACAAATCCTAAGACATGTGCTAGTAATTCTTAAATTCAAGTTTGTAAAAATGATGAATGTTTCAACAATACTCATGATCTAATAACTATCAACTTCAAAACTTAAAGAAGTAAAGTTCAAAAACTTAATCAAAAACAATTAAATACATTGAAAGATAACTTGATCAATAAAAAGATAAACTCTGTGGTAAAAGATGAAATTTGCATTAAAATGTAAAAAACATGGTGTTTGTCAAACGTAGGTTTTCTTCGACACACTCTTTCTCTTCACGTGGATACTTTGAGTAATTTTAGAAACTTTGTACAATTTTGAACACCCCGATCCTAGCACTAAGACCTTATATTTATAATGATAAAAAATAACCGACCCTAATGGTCTTCCTACAAAAAAATGACAAGTGGCGCTCGACATGTCTCATTTCCTTGGAAAACCTCCACGTGTCTTTCTTCACAAATCTGGATAAGAATAAAAGTTCCCTCCTTTATTTGAATTCAAATCACACGTCGAAACAACATCATCATCTTCTATCGAACTGCCTTCTAAAAATTTAAAATATTTTTCTTCACATCTTATTCAACATATCCTCCTTACGCAAAAGGGAAGTTTCGACCAAAACAAACAAGTCTCATAACCTTGTTGAAACCGTCTCATCATTTCACCTAATTCTCTTTATTGTTTCACTATTTTAAACTAGAAGTCAAATTTGGGAGCTAACAATCACTTAGTATGTAATGCAACAAAACGACTCATGCATGTGGTACCAACACTTTAATGAACACATGGTCATGTCTCTCCAAAGATCCCCACCACGGGATCAATTCCCACTCAGAACCAGAGCACATCATAAAACCCACTCAATTTACACAATGGGATTGAGGCCACCACTGGACCAGAGTGCTAACTTCGTCACTAGACCAAAGTCCTAGCATCGTTACTGGACCGAAGTCCTAACATCATCACTGGATTGAAGTTCTAACATATGTTATGAATGCATGATGCAACATGTTACAATAAACATGAACACGACTAGTCAAATTTAAATCATCATTCATGTAACCTTTGTAGTATATCCCTCATAATACGTCACACTCCATTATAACATCATTATTAGAAACACATCATATTAATAATTTCACTTCATGTGAGACAATGCAACAACAAAAAGAAAGACAGAAGAAAAGTAAAATAAATAAAAAATCCAGCTCCTGCTCGCCCGGCGAAGCAAGGGCAAAACGCCTTTCCCATACAAAATTCCAAGAGCATCACTTTTTCATCCTTCCTTCGCTACTCCTTTCTCGCGACGCTTCCTGAGCAAAGTAGCTTCGCCAGGAGAAAGCGCGAAAATAACAACTATGCAATTGCGTTTGCTGCACAGTACAGACCCCAAAACTCTTGTGATTCCATTATTGTTCAATCCGTAAATGCACATAATTCACAAGATATCACAGTGTAACAACAACACTTCATAATAAGCAACATATACATCATAGAATAGCACTACACCATCAATCTATCACTTATTTCATCATGAATCATCACAATACCATCATATTACTACATTCTCCCTAAAACCCCAAACCACCTACATACATCTAAACCTATATCAATTATAATGAAAAGTAATACTCCCCATACCTTAGATTCTTAGTTTTGATCCTTTTAATTGAGTTCTACAACAATCTCATAGAGCCCTAGCCCCTTCTACCTTTTTCCTTAGTGTCATTTCTCCAAACTAGATCGTTCAGAATGAACTTCTCCACTTTTATTTTTCCTTTTGTTAAACTTTCCCTTAGGACCCCTAATATGCCTTTCTCAACTTACCCCCACTAATACTTCTATAATGACCACCTTGCCCTTAATGTTTCCACTCATTTTATTTTAATTAATAATAATAGTCTAAATAACATAATCTATATTATTCTATTATCATTAACTATAAAACAATTCTAATTAATTATTTAATTTCTAAATAATCCTATTATTCGCTTAACTTGTCATCACCCCACATCACACAACAAGAGCAAACCATGCATAATAATTCACCAAAATTCACATATAATCACAAATAATTTAACAAATATTAAAATATAAATATCGGGGTGTTACAACTCTCCCCCATTTAAAGAATTTTCGCCCTAAAAAATTACCTGAAGAAAACAGAGTCGGATATGACTCCCTCATCTGATCTTCATGCTCCCAAGTCAAACTTTTACCAGCTGTTCTACCCCACAATACTTTCACCAAAGCAATGTCCTTACCCCGTAGTTGTTTCATTTCTCGACCATCAATCCGCACGGGTGATACTTCAACAATTAGGTTATCTCTCACCCGTACATCATCCATTTGTATCACATGCAACGAATCCAGAATATATTTTCTCAACTGAGATACATGAAACACATCATGAAGATTCGCAAGCGACGACGGTAAAGCAACTCAATAGGCTACTTCTCCCATCCTCTGCATAATCTGATATGGACCAACATAATGCAGAGTGAGTTTCTTGGCTTCAAAGCTCGACTCACACTAATTACTTGCGTAACTCTCAAAAACACATGATCTCCCTCTTAGAATTCAAGTGTTTTCCTCCTCCTATCATGATAACTCTTCTAGAGAATCTACAAAGTCATCATCCTTTCTTGGATTATCTTAATCTTCTCGGTCGTCTCCTGCATAATCTCAGGTCTGAGTACAACACTCTCGCCTGACTCATACCAACACAATGGAGTCTTACACCTCCTACCATAGAACCCTTCATACGGTGCCATTCTAATACTAGCATGAAAATGGTTATTGTACGTGAACTCGGTCAGTGGCAAGTAGCTATCCCAAGATCCTCATTGGTCCAACACACAAGCACTTAACAAATCCTCCAAAGACTGAATAGTCCTCTTTGTCTGACCATCCGTCTGCGGATGATATGCAGAACTCATCCTCAACTTAGTATCCAAAGCGTCTTGCAAAATTTTCCAGAACCTAGACGTAAATCTCGGGTCTCCATCCGACAAAATACTCGAAGGTATCCCATGAAACTTCACAATTTCCTCAATGTACAACTCATCTAACTTTTGCATAGAAGGATTAATCTTCATCGGTAAGAAATGAGTTGATTTATTAATCTATCCACAACCACCCAAATCAAATCATTCCCCTTCGCAGTCTTCGGCAACCCTGACATAAAATCCATGGAAATACTATTCCATTTCCATTCCAGAATATTCAATGGTTGCATCATACCCAAAGGCTTCTGATGTTTAACCTTTGACTTCTGACAAGTCAAACAAGCATAAAAAAATTCAGCAATATCCCTCTTCATACCGACCACCAAAACAACTTCTGCAAAACCTGATACATCTTCGTAGCACCCGGATGAATACACATCCTACTTCGATGTTCTTCTTCTAGAATACTCTTCCTAATTTCTAGAACATCTAGAACAACTGGAACACACACTCTATCTCTAAACCTCATCACACCATTCTCATCAATCTGGAATTCACCTCCACCTTGGTTAATTAAGGCCAATTGATCAACCAATCTCAAATCAGATTTTTGACCTCCCTTGATTTATTCGAGAATGATACTCGTCAGTTTCAACATTCCCAACTTCACACTGCCAGGAGTCTCCTCACATACTAAACTCATGTCTTTAAATAGCTCAATCAATTTTAGTTCTCTCACCATAAGCATTGACATATGCAATGACTTCTTGCTCAACGCATTAGCTATCACATTTGCTTTACCAGGGTGGTAACTCAAATTAAAGTCATAGTCTTTCAACAATTCAATCCACCTTATCCGCCTCATATATAACTCCTTCTGATTGAATAAGTACTTCAAACTCTTATGATCATTGAACACCTCGAATTTAGAGCCAAAAAGATAATGTCTCCAAATTTTTAACATGAACGCTAAAACTGCCAATTCTGAATCATGCGTAGGATAATTCCTTTCATGAACCTTCAATCGTATAGAAGGATAAGCAACAATCTAACCATTCTGCATCAACACTCCACTAAGACCCATCTTTGACGCATCACAATATACCACAAAAGACTCACTCAGATTAGGCGAGATCAGTATCAGAGTGGTCGTCAACTTCTTCTTCAATTCCATAAAACACTCTTCACCTGTAACATCCCACACATAAGCTTGACCCTTTCGGGTCAACTGAGTCAAAGGTAATTCCAACTTAGAAAAACCTTTGATAAACTTGCAATAATAACCTACCAGCCAAAGAAAACTTTGTATTTCCGTAGCAGACTTCAGAGTCTCCTAACGTAACATATCATCAATCTTAGAAGGATCCACAACAATTCCACCACTCGATATCACATGGCCAAGGAAAGTCACTTCCTTCAAACAAAACTCACATTTTGACAGTTTTACATATAACGTTTAACACTTGCAACACTGTACGCAAATGCTCAACATGCTCTTCTTAAGATTTCAAGTATATCAGAATATCATCAATGAAAACCACAACAAACTTATCCACATACTCATGAAAAATCCGATTCATATACTCCATAAACACACATGGTGCATTGAGTACACCAAACAACATCACAGTATATTCATAGTGACCATACCTCGTCCTGAAAGTTGTCTTAGGAATATCATCTGGCTTAACACAAATCTGATGATAACCAGACCTTAGTTCAATCTTGCTAAACACACAAGCGCTCACTAGTCTATCCATCAAATCGTCAATTCTCAAAAGTGAATATTTATTCTTGATAGTCACTTTATTCAACTTCCTGTAATCAACACGCAACCTCATACTACCGTCTTTCTTATTAACTAACAACACAGGAGCACCCCACAGAGAAACAGTCGGTCGAACAAACTTCTTCTCAAGAAATTCTTCTAATTGTTTCCTTGATTCACTTAACTCAGAAGCTGACATCCGGTAAGGAACCATTGACACCACACTCGTACCTGGTATAATTTCTACCTCAAACTTGACTTCACACTCTAGGGGAAAATCACTTACGTCGTCTGGAAATACATCTGGGAATTCGCAGACAATAGGTAATTCAACAGTTGTAATTTCACAGTCAACTTGCAACGATGCAAGCATGGCAAACATCAATGCTTCGTCTTTTAAAAGTTCATCCAATTGCTTAGCAGACAAAAATATCAGTTCTCCATTATCACCAAACTCAGGAAATCTCACAGTCTTATTATAACAGTTGATATGAACATAGTTGAACTCCAACCAGTTCATTCCAAGGATAACATCAATTTGGTGCAAGGGTAAACACACCAAATCCATCATGAAACTCTTCCCAAAAATAGTTAAAGGACAACCCGAACACACAAAAGTAGTAGTAACAGAACCATTAGCAGGAGTTTCTATCACCATACTACCATTCATATCAGACAATTTCAATAACAACAACCAACTCAGTATTGTTAATAAAACAAGTACCTCAAATCAAGTTATTCTTCTTAGAGACTTCTGAACCGCTCAAATCAAACACTCTGCCATTAGTCTGAGCAGCAGTAGCAGTCTTCTTCGACTTCTGGCATTGGGTACTGATGTGACCTTATTCACCACAATTAAAACAAGTCGGACCCTCATTCTTGCAATCAGTGGCTCGATGACCTCTCTTACCACATCTGTAACATCTCAGCACATTATTATTGCAACCATCAGCATGACGATCTTGTTCGCCACACCGGTAACACTTAACAGAAGCGGGAGCTGCTCCCCAACTTGTCTTCTGAAGCCTTCTGCTTCCCTTTGTCAGCTGGAGTCACATAAGGTTTTCCTCGAAAATATCCTTTCTCGTTCTTCTCACTAAGATGTTTGTGGTGAGCCGATTGAGCTCTTCTATTCTCATCATAGATCCTACTTATATCCACCAACTCAGCATACCTACGAATATTTTATCCAATACCTTGTTTGATCTCTGGTCTCAGCCCACTCTCAAACTTGAGACATTTAAAAATCTCAGCATCAACACTGTTGTAATGCAGATAAAACTTCACCAGCGCCTCAAACTTTGCAGCATACTTTGCCACAATCATGTTTCCTTTCTTCAATTTAAGGAATTTTATCTCCTTCTTATCACGAACGTCCTCAGGGAAATACTTCTCCAAAAATTCTTTCTTGAATACATCCCAAGTTATATCAGTACCAACATCCTCCAATCTCTGATGTGCATTATCCCACCAATCTTCAACTTCTTTTGACAACATATGAGTACCAAACTGTACCTTCTGAGTGTCAGTGCATGCCATCACTCAGAAGATATTCTCAATCACCTTGAGCCACTTTGTGCGCTCTCTGGATTATGAGTGCCCATGAAAGTTGGCGGATTATTCCTCTAGATTATGAGTGACCATTCTGATTATTTTGTGGGTTCTGGGCCATCACTTGAGCAAGTGATTCCAACACGTCAGCAATAGCACAATCGTTTCTCCCAACCATTATGCACACCATCAATCAACATTAGAAGAAACAAACTATCGACAATGTACACACACTCGTCAGCTAACAGGGGAACTAACATCATATAAAAACCTGGCCGAACAGACAGACCTACCCTGATACCACTAATGTAACACCCTTCTAAACCCAATGAATAATTCAGTACATAAATTAATAATTAAATCAGAGTAAATCACCGACAAGGGTGTCACATGCTTCATAAAAACATTCTTAACACACGAGTTTCAAATATATAAAATTCATCTTTATAACTCCACATATAATTAAAGCTTCACAACAGAGTCTTAGTATTAATATGACTTCATAATTTTCATCAAAGGAATTCAAGGCCTTTGATCATAATCAAAAATCAACATAAAACAAATCATCGCGTAAGAGACTCTTACAAACACGTTCTTAAATCAATAACGACTTCAAAAAACCAAACATTCCCAAACCCTGATCTTAGGTATCAGAGAAAGACCCTCTTAATTCACAGAAATAAGATAAATTGACACCAAAGCTAAATCTTCACACGTCAACGATCTAACCTTGATCACCTGCATGTTACCCACGTGGAGGTAACATTCAAACAGACAGGATGAGTAATCACAAATCATTACAAAAGGTATAATAAATAGATATAGTAGTTACATCAACAATTATCCATACTTCATATATCCATCACACATCATACACATACTCACACTGTCACTTCATTAAGTCATTCGCAACGTCATTACGTTATAAATAAATCATCATCGTCAAAACATCACTTATGTCACAACATCATCAAAAAATTTATTAACTCATATTTATGCAATGTCACTTAGTATGTAATGCAACAAAACGACTCCTGCATGTGGTACCAACACTTTGATGAACACATGGTTATTTCCCTCCAAAGATCCCCACCATAGGATCGATTCCAACTCAAAACCGGAGCACGTCATAAAACACACTCAATCCACACAATGGGTTGAGGACACCACTGGACCGGAGTCCTAACATCGTCACTGGATCAAAGTCCTAACATATGTTATGAATGCGTGATGCAACACGTCACAATAAACACGACCACAACTAGTCAAATTTGCATCATCATTCATGTAATCGTCATAGTATATCCCTCATGATCAATCACACTCTATCATAGCATCATTATTAGAAATACATCATATTAATCATTTCACTTCATGTGAGACAACGCAACAACAAAAAGAAAGAAAAAAAAGACAGAAGAAAAGTAAAATAAAAAAAATGTCAGCTTCTGCTCGCCCGGCGAAGCAGGGGCGAAACATATTCCCCATACAAAATTCCAGGAGCACCTATTTTTCATTCTTCCTTCGCCTCTCCTTTTTCCCAGCGCTTGCTGAGCGAAGTAGCTTCGCCCTGCGAAACATATGACTTGCCCGACGAAAGTGAGAAAACAACAACTTTGTAGTTGCATTTTCTGCACAGTACAGACCCTAAAACTCTTGCGATTCCAATATCGTTCAATCCAAAAACGCACATAATTCACAAGATATCATAATACAACACCAACACTTCATAATAGGCAACATATAATCATCTAATATCACTACCACATCAATCTATCACTTATTTCGTCATGAATCATCACATTACCATTATATTACTACATTCTCCCTAAAAACCCCATACCATCTACATACATATAAACCCTATATCAATTATAATGAAAAATAATATTAACCATACCTTAGATTCTTAGTTCTGATCCTTTTACTTGAGTTCTACAACAATCTCTTTGAACCTTAACCCCTTCTGCCTTTTTCCTCAATGTCATTTTTTCAAACCACGATCGTCCAGAATGAACTTCTCCACTTTTATTTTACTTTTTGTCAAACTTGCCCTCAGGACCCCTAATACGCATTTCCCAACTTACCCTCACTAATACTTCTATAATGACCACCTTGCCCTCGATGTTTCCACTCATTTTTTTAAATTAATAATAATAGTCTAAATAACATAATCTATATTATTCTATTATCAGTAACTCTAAAATAATTCTAATTAATCATTTAATTTCTAAATAATTCTATTATTCCCTTAACTTGTCATCACCCCCACATCACACAACAAGAACACACCATGCATAATAATTCACCAAAGTTCACCGATAATCATAAATAATATAACAAATATTAAAATATAAATATCGGGATGTTACTGTTAGCTCTCCAATTCGACGACCCATGTTTTTGAGGCTATTTCAGCTTGTTAAAAGACCTACAGGTCCTCCAAGGACTTAGAAAATTTGAAGTCTTGGAACTAGACATTTTCGACCTAAGCAGCGAATTAGCCTTCGACCGAAATTTAGAAGTGGGGACGAATTGAGTTTTAAAATTTGAATATTGGAGGGAGTAGTTATATTTTCTTATGACTAAGAAGGACAGGTGGCGCTCATTGGACAAAGGACTGTATGCGGTGTGACACTTGTCAGAAATAGATGGCCTAAGGAGGTTATTAGCAGTTACTATTATTATTATAAAAAGGAGTCTTAGACATAAACTTAGTGTGTTATAATTTACTGTTGTACAAGTCACTCTTAAAATTACTCCAAGTATTCGAGTGTAGAGAAAGAGAGTATTATAGAGAATGTACGTGATGTAAACACACCATCCTTTATCTTTTCAATGAAGTTACTTTGTTTTCTTTACTTTTTTCAAGTACTTTTACTTATTTGTTTCGTCTTTCCTTTTGTTCACCATTACTACTTCGACTAAATCTTTCTCTCCCAAAAAACCTTTATCCTTTTCCCTCTTTTAATTCTTCCTCCTTCCTTCTTTTAAACGTAGTGGATAAAATTCTGCCCCCTTTTAAATTACTTCTTCTTGGTAGTGTTGAAACACATTTTTAGATAGGTTCAAATAGAAATACCCTTTAGCACATATCCTAGGATTTCGTATGGTCAATCCTGCAAGTTAGTCAATTTGACACCATATTGATAGACCAGAGGTTGTTTACCAAAAAACACGGTAAACAAAATGGCACACCCGGTGGGACAGTGCTAAACAAAGAAAGTTTTGAGATCATAAAACTCTAGAAATATAAGCCTTATCAACTTGTCTTCAAAATACATTGTATGTTACTAAGAAGTGGCAGAATAACCACTGTAAACGAAGAAAGTTTAGTAAGACGTAACACTAGGAATATGGCGACGAAATCCGTTCAGCCAAATGGCCAACAAAATGGCTCTAGTGAAGAAACAAGAAACGACGGAGCGTCGTCTTCAATACCATCGACGGGAGAGCAAGTAGGGCTCCCGGTAAGGCCTGTACCAACACCTTCGATACTAGGGACTAGGTCGACTGTAATAAGACCCTATACTCAACCAGTATTAGAATATATCGGGCCCCTAGTGTCCAATCCTCAAACACCATTAGGAGGAAGCCCACTGCCTAGATAAAATCCTCTTCCTCGGTTGGTACAGATACCCAGGAATCCAACATATGGAATGCCTACGACTGTGATGCAAGGGCTTCAAAATGCTCCCCTCATCTTTTCAGATAACCCTGTGACTTCTCCGCTGCAAGGATCAGGATCTGGTGTGAACATCGGTCGAAGTTTCCAAGGCCAGAGTCTGGGATATTCGACTCAAGGCCCCAACTTGACCAATACCTCAGTCGCATGCTTAAGGCAACAGATGGATGAGAGCAACATGCAAATGGTTTAGACTTTGTCCCAGACTATGGGCGAAATCTTTCAGCCATTGATCCATAACACAACCCAAACCAACCAACAATTGACGTTGCAGTTGACACGATTGGCTGAGTTCATGGGAGTACCCCCTGTACCCAGAAATCAAAACCCAATAGTGAACATCCCTCGACAGGACGTAAGAAACGCAAGGGAAATACACTTGGAAAACCAGGTTAGAGTCGAACCTCCTGTAGTTGAACCAATAAGAGAAAATCAAATGAACCAGGTCCATGTTCTAGACGAGGGAAACCAAGGAGTGGTCATGGTAAACCGAAACCAGGATGCGGATCACGTGGTCCAAGAAGTTTGACGCAATAACATAGCCATTGACAACAATCTAGCGGCCATGGTCGAAAGGATTATGGCTCAAAATGGAGTAAACACTGGTTTTACTCGGCCAAACTTTACATCACCCATAGTAGATTACATCCTTCAAACAAAGTTACCTCCTAGGACGAAACTACCAAAATTTACTAAATTCTCAGGGGATACGACGGAATCTATTGTCGAACATGTGACTCGTTATGTGATAGAAGTCGGGGAAATAGCGAATGATGAGAGCCTTAGGATAAAATACTTTCCAAGTTCCCTCACAAAAAATGCTTTCACTTGGTTCACAATGCTAGCACCTAATACCATATGTAGTTGGGCCCAACTTGAACGCTTGTTTCATGAGCATTTTAACATAGGCCAGACCAAAATTAGTTTGAAAGAACTAGCTAGCGTAAAACGTAAGTTTTTGAAGCCAATCAAAGAGTACCTTAATAGGTTTCGACTACTCAAGGCCATGTGTTTCACGCAAGTGCCGGAACACGAACTGGTCGAAATGGCTGCTGGAGGCCTTGATTATTCCATTCGAGAGAAGTTAGACACCCAATACTTAAGAGATATGGCTCAATTGGCCGATAGAGTTCGACAACTCGAACGTTTGAAAGATGAAAAAACTAGATTTAACAAGAGTAAGAAAGTGGCCTTTGTCGAAATTGATGACAATATCGAAAGGGCCTGCGAGGATTCTTTGAACCTCGACGAAAATGAAGTAGACCTCGCCAAACTTAAACAAGGTCCCCCTTATTCTTGTAAAGTATTAGCACCCCCACAGGGGAAGAGTTTTGTCGAATCAGAAAGGAATGATAGATTCCCAAAGAAAACATATACCTTCGACATCACTAAATGTGATGAAATTTTCAATTTGTTGGTAAAAGATGGGCAAATGATAGTGCCACCTAGCGCTAAATTGCCATCGCTAGAGCAAATAAAAAAGAGAGGTTTTTGTAAGTACCATAATTTTCTGGGTCATAAAACATCTCAATGTTTTCTTTTCAGGGATCTTGTTCAGAACGCAATCCAGGAGGTACGCCTGAAGTTTGGGGAGAAAGCCGCCAGCCAAATGAAGGTCGACACGGAACCTCTACAAGTGACAGACGCTCACTACATAGAGCCATTAGAAGCCAACATGATCGAGGTCACTGAAGGCCGCGACTTCTCAGAAAGCATGACAGAAGTTACTGATGACTTCATCAAGAGTGATGTGATGACAAAAGTCATAATGGGCTTTGGTCAAGGCAGTGAAAGAGAGATGGAAGCTAGCAACATCGATGGGGTAGCAGACAATCCAAAATGGGAGATGGTGACCAAGGAGATGGCTGACAACTTCGTCAAAATGGACCAGGCTATTGAAGGTTTGGGTCTAAGCTTAAAGGGTTTGAATTTGGTCGAGGAGGTTGAGATCAACATGATGGAAGTTACCCAACAAGAAGGTAAAGGGGACAGTGAGTCGAACAACCAAGAGGAAATCACTAAGGAGGCTTACCCGAAGCAAGAGGAAACAATTGTGGATTTTCTTCACAGATGCCAGGGAAAGGGTTCCAGCGTGATGTTATGCCCACGATGCAGCGCAATCTTTGACAAAAAGGCTGCCTAGAGACTTGAGGGAACACGAAGGCTCAAGCAAAATAGGGAAATGCCTGAATTCGATGAACGAAGCAACTTGTTGAAAAGATCTGAACCCCGCATCAGAGCCCCCAAAACAAGGCCTGCTAGTTTCAAACCCGCTGTTAGAAACACCGATGGTAGGTGGACGAAACCCAACAAAGATAGAAGACAAGGCCAATAAAAATGGAAGAATTTCGAAGTAAACAGGGGGTCCTCAGTTACCTATCGAAAAGAATTTCAGTCTTCAAAGATGGCCCATGTATCCGAGAATTATAAGGGGAAAAACCCCATGTCTCGATCGCAGTGGAGGCGGGAACAACGGAAAAGAAAAGCTCTTAGAGAAGCAGCGTCGAAGGACAAGGCCGAATCTAGTACTAATCTCCCAACAAAAAATCAGAGAGAGCTGTCGAAAATGATCAGCAAAACCATACAACCGCCAGTGGGCAGGAAGTTATTCTCTGACCAGGTTAGAAGTCAGAGGGAGATCACTGGGGTCGATGAAGAAATGACGGACAACTTTGACTCAGATTCTGACGATTCACTAAATTTGTTGGTAAACATAGTGTCAGTGATGCCAAAAGAATATGACAGATTATCCGTGGTCGAAAACTGCGACACTAACGCCGACTGTGAAATGGCATCACACAAACTCGTCTGCTATTATGTGATGAACAACGGCTGTGTCGAATAGCAGAATGCTTTCTTCTAATGGCCCACTGAGGAGATGAGGAACCATTTGAAGCCGCTCTATATTACGGCTAAAGTAGAAAATACCCCAGTTAACAAAATTCTGGAGGACTGTGGCGCAACTGTGAATTTGATGCCACATCTTCTATTAAACAAAATCGGGAAGTGCGATGCCGACACCAAGCCACACAACATGGTCATGTCCAACTATGAAGGCAAGGTAGGCTCGACCAGGGGAGTAATCCAGGTAGATGTCACCGTTGGAACGGTAACGCGGACAACGGTATTCATGGTTATAGAAACTACAGCCAATTACAACTTGTAGCTTGGACGCGAATGGATTCATGGCGTGGGGGCAGTGCCATCCTCGATGCACCAAAGAATTGTAATTTGGAGGCCAGACGGCATCGTGGAAAATATTGAAGCTGATCAAGGGTACTTTAAGGCACCTATCAACTATGTCAATCAAAGGCACTTCGATAAACACTTGGCTGATATAGGTCCTTGTGGACCAGGAGACTTCGATTTCAAGTCAGATGACAAAGTATTTGGCTCGCTATACTTATCTCCTGTAGAAGGTTTTCGTTGGGACAGAGAGGTGGCAGGAGAAAGGCTTCCATACCTTGGAATCTTGCCAGTGGACCCCACGGGATGGGGAAGTGATTTCAGTAATAATGACTGAAGCCAATGCGCTTCGAAGGATTTCGGCTTATGTAGCCGAAACTAGACTACAAGCGGCCTTGGAGGCTGTCAAAAGCGAAATGGCCACAAAAGCCAATAAAGAAGTTCTTCAGAGAGGCTATAAGGAAGGCTTTGATATGGAATTGTCTGAGGAAACCCATCAAGAAAGCAAAAGGCTTGACGCTATCTATGACGATGAGCCTTTGGGTTTTGAGAAAGATCCCTTGGCAGAGGATGCCAAGATGCTTGTGCAGGACCCGCTAGAGGAAGTCGACTTAGGAGATGGCGTTATCAAAAGGCCAACTTATATTAGTGCTAACCTCGACACTCAATTCAAAGGTGAGGTCATCCAGCTATTGCAAGAATATAGAGACTGTTTCGCCTGGGATTATGATGAAATGCCATGATTAAAAAGAGAGTTGGTGGAACATAGACTGCCAATCAAGCCTGGCAAGAAACCAGTCAAACAGAGCCCAAGGCGTTTTGCTCCAGAGGTTCTATAAAAAATAAAAGCGGAAATCGAAAGAATTCTGCGGTGCAAATTCATTCGCACAACTAGGTATGTCGAATGGCTTGCTAATATTGTGCCAGTTATTAAGAAAAATGGTTCCTTGAGAGTCTGCATAGACTTTAGGGACTTAAACTCAGCAACTCCTAAGGATGAATATTCGATGCCGGTGGCAGAAATCCTAGTCGATTCAGCCGCCGACCACGAATATCTTAGTATGTTAGATGGTTATTCTGGTTATAACAAAATCTTCATTGCCGAGGACGATGTTCCCAAAACAGCGTTTCATTGTCCAGGGGCCATAGGCACCTACGAATGGGTAGTGATGCCTTTTAGCCTAAAAAACGCTGGGGCAACATACCAACGAGCAATGAACTCAATCTTCCATGACTATATAGAATCTTTTATGCAGATATATATTGATGACATTATGGTTAAATCTGTATCAGGAAAAGATCATATAGATCATCTTCGACAATCCTTCTTAAGGATGAGGAAGTTTGGCCTTAAAATGAACCCTCTAAAGTGTGCGTTCTTTGTGCAAGCGGGTGACTTCTTGGGTTTCGTAGTCCATAAAAAGGGCATCAAAATAAACCAAAACAAGACGAAGGCCATTATGGAGACCAAGGCGCCGTCAAATAAAAAGGAATTACAATCCCTGTTGGGCAAGATTAATTTCTTAAGGAGGTTCATATCGAACCTGAGCGGCAAAACACAAGCTTTCTCGCCGTTGCTTCGAGTCACCAAAGAAGGGTATGAATGGAGGAAGGAACAACAAGAAGCTTTCGACAAAATCAAAAGTTATCTGACCAATCCTCCAATCCTCTCTCCACCTTGTCGATATAAGAGCATGAGGTTGTACATAGCTGCGTCACACAAGACTCTGGGAAGCATGTCAGCTCAAGAGGACGAAAATGGCACAGAAAGAGCCATTTACTATCTTAGTAGAGTCCTAAATGATGCAGAGACTAGATATAGTGAAGTAGAAAAGCTATGTCTATGTTTATATTTCTCATGTATTAAAACAATATATAAAGCATGTCGATGTTTGTGTCTCTTTGCATTTTGATGTTATAAAGCATATGTTGTCTAAACCTATTTTGCATAGTCGAATAGGTAAATGGGCATTAGCGTTAACGAAATTTTCCTTAACATATAAACCATTGAAAGCAATTAAAGGGCAAATAGTGGCAGACTTTATTGTCGACCACTCCGTAGATACAAACGCTTTAAATATGGTAGAACTAGAACCTTGGAAGTTGTACTTCGATGGTTCCAGCCATAAGAAGGAAACTGGCATAGGCATGCTGATTATTTCTCCTGACAAAATTCCAACACAATTCAAGTATAGAATAGGTGAGCCATGCTCCAACAATGAGGCGGAATACGAGGCTTTGATAGCTGGACTTGAAATTCTGTTAGAATTGGGGGCAACTAGAGTCGAAATAATGGGAGACTCAGAGTTAGTCATAAAACAATTGACAAAAGAATACAAGTGCGTCAAAGAAAGCCTCATCGTGTACTTTGTAGTAGCAAATAGGCTATTAAAGAAATTCGAAGAGACTATTATTCGACATATACCACGACTTCAAAATCAGGTGGCCAATGATTTGGCCCAAATAGCATCAGGATACAAGGTGTCCTGCGAAGACCTGCAAGAAGTAATCCAAGTCAGAAGCAAGGTAGCAGCTGTGGCACTGCGGCCATCAGATTTGAGAGCTGCAAAGTTCGGTTTCGCCGACGAAGAAACCTTTGAGATATTTACAATCGAATCGATGTCGGATGGAGAATGGAGAAGACCGTTGGTCGAATACCTCCAAAATCCTTCAAGCACCACAGAGCAAAAAATAAAATACCAAGCACTGAGCTACGTCCTCCTAGGAAACGAATTATTCAAAAGAACTCCTGAGGGAGTTTTGCTTAAGTGTCTAAGTGAATCTGAGGCGTATCTAGCATTATCATCAGTTCATAGTGGAGCATGTGGGGAGCACCAGGTGGGCCAGAAGATGAAATGGCTACTATTTCGTCAAGGTCTATATTGGCCTACAATGCTGAAAGATTGTATCGAATTTGCCAAAGGCTGCTAGAAGTGCCAAATACACACTGGTATACAACATGTTCTAGCAAGCGAGTTACACTCCATAATTAAGTCGTGGCCATTTAGAGGATGGGCTTTGGACCTAATAGGAGAAATTCGGCCCGCGTCCTCGAAAAACCAGAAATTCATCTTGGTGGGGATAGACTACTTCACCAAATGGGTCGAGGCGGTACCCCTGCCGAAAGTAGACCAAGACGATGTGATTGAATTTATTCAAAAATACATTATCTTTAGATTTGGTCTGCTAGAAACGATAACAACAGATCAAGGATCAGTCTTTACTGGTCGGAAAATGCAAGAGTTTGCCAGAGAAATGGGATTCAAACTCCTTACTTCGACCCCTTACTACGCCCAAGCCAATGGCCAGGTCGAGGCAGCAAACAAGGTAGTAATTGGAATGATAAAAAAGCAAGTAGGGGGTAAGCCAAAAAACTGGCATAAAACCCTAGACCAGGTCCTATGGGCATGTCGAACATCCCCCAAAGAAGCTTCCAACACTACACCTTATCGACTGACCTTTGGCCATGATGCAGTATTACCAGTCGAAATTCTTGTGCAGTCGGCCAGGATTCAGAGGCATCACGAAATTCCCTGTGAAATTTATTGGGACATGATGCTCGACGAGCTAGTGGATTTAGACGAGGAAAGGTTAAGAGCGTTGGAACTCTTGAGAAGGCAAAAGAAAAGAGTGGAGAAATCCTATAACAAGAGAGTTAAAGCAAAGACCTTTTTGATTGGAGATTTAGTTTGGAGGGTGATCTTGACAATGGATCGAAAGGTCATGACATTAGGCAAATGGTCCCTGAAGTGGGAAGGACCGTTTCAAATCTCAAAAGTCTTCCTGAATGGGGCATACGAAGTTGAGGAGCTTAGCAATGATAAACGAGTCTTAAAAGTAAATGGTAAGTATTTGAAAAAATACAAACCATCGCTTCAAGAGGTAAACATTTCAACAGAGTAATATAAAGCTAATAAGTAGGGCCATAAGTGGCATCAATAAAATGTGCCAAAATGGCTTAGTCTTTACGAATACAGCAATAGAAACATGGCTTACAAAGGCCAGAAAATAAACATTAAATATTTCAGAAATCTAAAAAGGAAGGTTGACCTTCATCTTGAGGTAGCTTGCCTTCTGAGCATCGAGACGACTCTGGCAAGAGGCTCTGTCGATTTTCATTTGCGCAATCTCGGCTTCAAGTTGTCGAGCCTCCTCGGCAAAAAGGATGGCATGATCAAGCTCTGTCGACAAGGAAGAATCATCGAAGGAAGACAGCTCAGCGTTTCTCTTCTGAGCTTTGGCTACCTTACCGCGAAGTTTTCTGATCTTTCACTCCCAACAAGTGATGCTCGTTTCGTTCTCGGTAATCTCTTTTTGATTCTTGGCCTTTTGCTCCTCCAGCGCTGCAATTTTGTCCTCACAATCCGCAACGGCAGTCCAAGCAGCAACCTCACTACCTGAATTCTCAGATATATCCTTTTCGAACCGAGGCAAGAGCTCAAAGTCAGTATGAACCTGGTCGATCAATGTCCCAATTTCTTGGATTACGGCCGCAGCCTCAACGGAGATCGACTGAAGGTCCACTTGCTGTAGGAGAGCTTTCAAAGAAAGGTAATGGACTGGACCCATTTGCAAGAGAGAAAAGAGGTCTCCCTTGAAAATCTTGTTCTTTACTTTCTCAAGAGCACTGTTGATTGGAGTTGAAGTTGGACCTTCAAAGGTTGAAGTGCTTTGGGATTTTCCTGAGGAACTGTTTCGCCTACGGAGGAGGAGTTGGATGTACTGTCGACGGTCGGACACTTTTAGAGCCTCAAGTTCTGCCACAGTAAGATTTGTCGCACTCTTGGCAGGCATGGCTTCCGCTTTTGCGGGGGTGTTGGCAGGAGCAATTGGAGCTGTTTCAACAGGCTTAGCTTGCTTGATGGGAGGACTCTCGATAGCAGTCTCTTTAATTGGGACAACATTGGTAGTATCCCATTCCTCGTCTTCCTTGACGTCTCCCTCACTAGACTCTTCCAACTCAGATTGATGCATGGCTCCATCTGTCGTACCCTTTTCCTCCACAGGTTTATCATCAACCTCCATTGTGGTACCCTAAGGCGAACCATCAGCAAGATTTACACCCTCATCCAAAAAGTTCTCTTCTTCACCTGCTTCGATGGGATTCTGGGAATTGTTCCCCTCGTCATGATCGGACCCATCGGTTTGAGATTGTTGGGTGACAGCTTTTAAAGGAGAAGGCAGGGGAACCACAAGAATCTCAGGTTTATTGATTTTCCCAAGAGAACTCACGCCAGAACCTAAGTCTGAAGAAGGACGATAGGTGGGCTCACCTCGACTGTTCAAAGGATAAGCCTTAAGAAGAGATGTAGTTGGGACGTTTTCTGTCATCACAACGTCAGGCTGAAAAGAAAGAATCTAAACATGAGAAAAAGAATCCAAAAGCAGTTTGAAATTCAGACAGGAAGCAGTCGAAGATAGGAGTTGGACCTTAGGGCCTTCATCAGCCGGACTGGAGTTGTCGCTTTCAACAGCAGCAGTTTGGGGAATTGGGGTACCTTCGACAAAATCCTTACCAAGGTCTGCACAATGAGCTTGTGATTCAGGGATTTGAGTCGATGGAGGATCTGAGTCAGTGGCGTCGAGACCGCGGACAACCCTTCGCCGCCTTTTCATTGGAACCTCCTTTGGAGGAGAACCATCTTCATCTTCGGAGTCAACGATGACTAGGGTGGCGCCCCTCTTTAATTTTTTCTGAGGGGTAGGTGGTTTCCGGCTTGCCTAAAAAGCATCGGGAAAGTTTTAGTCTTTTAAACCCAGAATGTTGAAAGGATTAAGAAGGTGCATTAATATTACCTTCTGACCCTCGACGGAACTTTCAGTCTTCGCCGAAATGACATTCTTTTTGGGAGCAGCTGCAAAAGACAAATGACAGGGCCATCCGTTAGTAACGATAAAGCTTTGTTTAAGAAGTCTAAAACGAAGAAGAGTCGACCTTTGAGAATGTCAGATTCGATGCGAACATCTTCGATATTAATATGAAGGTGCCCTTTGAAAGTATCGACGGTATGTTTAGTCGGAACCACCCGCTGCGCTTTAGGCTTCGACTGCTTGTTGCACCCTAAAATTTGCCCAACCTTATTCCTTGGTTTATGTTTCATCATCATTAGCATTTGCATGTAGAGTCATGTACATAGACTAACCATCTGCATAGCATAAGCATAGCAAGTCATTCAACAGGGGACCAATCATTATTTTCATCTCTAGAGGCCTAGCAAGAGGTTATTATTCCAATTCAATCTCATTCAAGTCATCAGGAAAGAATTTGAAAGCAAGGAGTTCAGCAGATCAAGCCTTGAGTCCATCTCCTAGCTGAGGATATCTGAGGATCAACAAGAGGGTTGTGAGCTGTGAAGTGGAGACATGGAGAGCATCTAGACATCTTGAGAGACTTATAAAGTCATTTGGAGAAGAAAACAAGTTGTTGATGTGAGCACAAGAGCTACAGTTGAAGGCAGTCAACTAGGGTTTCATCTAGGTCAACCCTAGGTCAATTGACTGACTTAAGAGTGCATTCAAGTCTATTGGAGAGATGTGGGGATCATCATTGAACATATAAAGAAGGATATGGAGATATGACAAGGAGAATTCAAGAGAAATCAAGGAGAAGAGGAGTTACTAAATTAGGGTTTCTCTGTAAAATCCCCTAGTTTAGGTCAAATTTCCAAGCAAGATAAGTCAAAATGCTAGCTTCAAATGGCTTCTTGGCCAACATGAAACTTGTAGAGGATCTCAAGACCTTTAATTTGAGTGGTGGAAGACCTCAAGGAGATTTATAGAACTCAAGTTATGGTCCTTGCAAGTTACAGGTCATCTGAGGTGTCTGAATTTTTGTCTGTGAAAGTGACTTGACTTCCAAGCTAGTTTTGCCCCTCAAGGAGATTTCAAATGGATTCTTGGTCAACATAAGAATTGTTCCTCATTGTCTTAGCTTTCTAGAATGGTATGGCATGCCTTCATATGATGTGGAGAACTCAACTTATGGTCTTGACAAGCAAAGGGTATTTTGGGCATTTGTGAATTACAGGTCATTTTAACCTATACCCAAAACTCATACAAGGAGGCCTCAAATGGAAAAACTTACAACATCAAACTTGCTCCAAATGGGATTTTAAGTCTAGAAAGAAGGTCACAAGTTATTGGAGAAGCTCATAGCATGATGTTACAAAATTGGTCAAAATATGAACTAAAAAGGCTTATAAAGTGAATAATTTCAAGTTGAAAAATGGTTTGGGAGATTTACAAGTCCAAATGGAGACTTCCAATGTATGATTTTGAATGGAAAAACAATTCTAAGAACAATGGTTCACACACTTTTTTGAGTTTAGAAGGAAAAAATGAAGTTATCCATGGTTGCTTACCTTTTAAGAAACATAATCAAAATGAGCCAAAGTTTGAAAACAAGGGAATGTGCAAGATGGATCTAGAATGTACCATTGGGGTCTATATATTCATGAAAGATGAATTTGGCAAGGGTTGGCCTCATTTGCACCAAGAATTCCACAAATTTCTCACACTTTTTCATAAAAGTTTCATTCCAAATCTCTCAAATTCTTCATCAATCTTCATCAAGATCAATTCAATTTCACTCCATCATCACCTTAGATCATAATTGAAGCAAGGTTTTGGTAGTTCTCATCCATTTTCGAGTGCTTCTTTCATCAACATCAAAATCATAAGTTCAAGTGAATTGCATGATTCAAGCAAGGAACCTCCAAAATTGTGCATACAGAATTGAGTATTGAATTGGTGAATCAAGATCCAAGTCTCAAAAGCTTCATATCTTCCATTTCCATAGCTGTTTTCAAGGTTTCTCATCAGGTAAGTTTTCATTCGATTAGCTGGATTCTGTTGGTTTCACATGATTTTATTAGTGTAGACTTGATCTAGGTGGTTAGGAGATTAAGTTAGATGAATTTGGAACGATTTGGTGATGGTTAGTGACAGGTGTAACAAACTGTTAGTGCTTATATCTCCTAGATTAGTGCATCATAATTGTAGCGTGATTCATCAGATTAACCTCCATTAGGCATAGGTTAGTTTAGGTCAAGTTTGAGGAAGAATGGTGATGGTCCATATCAGTGCATTTCAATGGTGGCCAGATGTTGATTCAATCGTGTTTGTTGTTATGGTGAGTTTCAAGTTAATCTAATGCCCTAAGCTTGTAGAGGGAAGAATTTGGAGTGGTTTTTGTGTTTACAGCATGTGGATTCATGGCGTGTAAGATGAGAACAGCTTGGTGTAAAGCTTGCTCGTGCATGGAGCCATGGTGAAGTGAAACCCTAGTTGCAGGTCGTTTGGAGAAGAAGCAATCTGGACCCTTCATGTTGAGTAAGACTGTTGACTTTCAGCATGATCTTGTGGCTGTCATTTGATCTGAAATTGGAGGGAAGGACCCTGGCCAAAACGCACCGTTTCATTAATTGAAACGGGCGGGCCTTAGATGAGATTGATATCCCCACCCCTGTGTTAGGCCCAAAACCAATATTCAACATGAATTCGTTACTTTTCTCACCCCCAGCTGGTTTCCATTTGTTTCTTTAAGTCTGAGTGTTTTCTGGGCCTTAGTAAAAGGCGCTATCTGCACCCCCATTGTGAGGGCCCATCCTGGATTGAACTGAGCGAAGTTCTATTTCAACCCCCCTCTTGCTCATTCAATTCAATTTTATTTTTCTTAATTCCATTATTATTTTACCAATTTTCATAAAATCATAGCTAATTCATAAAAAATGCTTTTTAATCCATTCTTTTTACCATATTTTCATTAAAATGTCTAGAATATTATAGGAAAAGAAAATTTCATTTTTAGTTTTATTTCATATTTTTTACATATTTTCTAAATAAATGTCACATTAAATAATTCATTTCATGCATCATTTTTATGATTTTTGTTCTCTCACATGCTTTGATATTTTTTGGTCATTCTTTTTATATTGTTTAGATGAGATGTTAAGCTTGAAGAAATATTTTAGTTCCCATTTTTAGAGGTTAATTTTAGGTGATTAATAAATGCTTGAATATCATGAACAAAACTAGGGTTTTTAGGTGACAACTTAGGAGTTTGATTTCATTTCCCTTAGGACTTAGGGTTTGAATAGATTAGTTATGGGACTATAGGGGCTATGGGTAGTTATTAGATCCCTTAGAGAACAGTTAGGATTCCCCTACTGCTATTATTACTGTCTGTATATCTGTTGTCTGGTGTGGTGTGCCCTCTGGGGTTTATTGATTGTTTGTATGGGTATTGGGTTTGTCTGGGGCCCTGGGGAAGCTGAAGATTTGTGGAGATGAAGCTATTGGAGATTCAAAGATTGAAGATCAACTGTCAGAGTTGAGGAGGAGTTTCTTGCTATCAGCTGCTGAGGAGACTAGAGTTTAGGAGCTAGGCAGAGCTCTAGATTAGAAAGATTGTTTCTCAAACATGGATTGCCTTGTCTGCATCCATTCTTCTCTGTGATTCAGAGTCTCTCTAAGACACTCACCCCCTTCCTTTGGAAGGCTTGGTGATAGTGTCTATGAGATAGAACTCTTGAGAGAAAATGTCTCTTGTGTTAGAAGCAGTCTGTTCACCACCTTTGGTAGTCAGCTGATTGCTTAACACCCAATTCACTCTTGTGACTGATCCCTCATCCTGGAGGTTTGAATTTGAAGAAAAGCCATTGCAGATGGAAGACTGATGATCAAAGCCCTTGTCTGAAGGCCATGAAGATGGAGATTGGTGCTTGTTGAAGCTTGTGAATTACTTGAAGCCAGTTGTTGATTCAGAGCTGCTGATGCTGTTTCTTTTGCTGTTGTATTTCCTTGCTGATGTATTGTTTGGATTTCCTGGTTGTATTGTTTGCTGTTTACCCTGTTGGGTTGAAAGTGAAGCCTGTTCACTTTCGCCTATTGTTTTCTAGGTTCGAGGTTGAGTGGGACTCCCTTGCCTCGCTTGTACTGTTGCATCCATGCATTTTACTGCTTTACTGTATATATCTGATATTGTTTCTGTTTCTGCCTATCCCGTAGGATCTCTGTTTCTCTCTGTGCAAGAGAGGAGCATGATAGACACTAGGTCTTAACCCATGCATGATAACATTAGGTTAGTTTGTTTCCCTTCGCAACCGTAGGTTAGAGTTCTGTCTCTTTCTTTCTCAAAACAAACAGAAAAACACATAAAGATTTCAAACACAATAAAAGACACTTCTTCCGTAAAAGAATGTGAACTCATCAAAACGTCATTTTTGTCCTCTTGGACTGTTAATCAGAAAAACCTTTTTCAGAAGGAATAAAATCAACCAAGACAAGCTTGTGTCGTACGTGGCCCGAACTACGTTTGCTCTGATCTTTCATGCTGTATGAAAGTACGTAGGCATAGGATGTGATATCCTAGCGAGCAACCTTCCCCTCCTTTCCCGTAGGTAGGCGAACTACGTTGACTCTGATTTCTCGTTCCAGACGGGAATACGTAGGCATAAAGTGCGATACTTTGCCGAGTCATTTTTATTTTCATTTTATTTTCTTTTTCACCCTTGACCTATGGTTTAGATAGAATAACAATCCATACCCGAAAACAAGCGTGGATCCCGTCGAGTACGACGGACGTGAGGGGTGCTAATACCTTCCCCTTGCGTAACCGACTCCCGAATCCAGGTTTTGGTTGCGATGACCATACCTTTCCCGTGTTGTGCGAGGTTTACTCTGAGCGTTTCCTTTCCCTCCCGTGGGATAAATAACGCACGGTGGCGACTCTTCTGTTCAGCCGGCGCCGATTTTCGCAGTAGCGACAGCTGGCGACTCTGCTGGGGATCCAACGTCCCCTGGCTGCTAAGGACTGCGATGGTTCTTATGCATTTGGGATCCAACGTCCCTTGAGAGAGTCAATCCTAACGCTTGTTTTCCCGTCGAGGATTTTGTATGGAGTTATTGTATATTTCTAACCTTGTATTTTCAGCTTTATATATTGTTTATTATTGCTGTATTGGGGTGTGACGGGTGTTCTGATATTGAGAGATAAGCCGGACCTGGGCTTGAGTGCACCTAGAATTAGAGTAGAAATTAGTGGGCGCCCGCTTGCTTTGCTTGCTTTGGTGTCCCATGAAATCTACACTCAGACGAGGTTCTTCTGGTTGGCCTCCTGCCCCTTCCTTTGGTTGGTGTGGGTTGCTGGTTAGTTGGATTGTCGACTCTGGGGACCGATCATTTGGAAGTTGGCTGAGTGAGGCCTCTTCAGGAATTGATGATGCCACTCCTTCTGGGAATCGTATCATCAACCCTGAAAGTCTGTGACGCCAACGACCGCATAGGATGCCGTACCTTGTGCCAGTTATAGGGCCACCCACCTGTGAGGGGATTCAGGGTTATGCAGGTAACTAGACCTTCAGACTACCGGTTATTTCTTGATCAGAGATCCTAGTTATTTATGGAGAGGTTTGAGGTCTGTCAGAGACCATTTGGAGATTTATTCTGAGGTCTGTCAGAGACCATTTGGAGATGTGTTATGAGGTCTGTCAGAGACCAACTAGAGATGTGTTCTGAGGTCTGTCAGAGACCAGTTGGAGAGTTATGAGGTCTGTCAGAGACCAATTAGAGATGTGATTTGAGGTCTATCAGAGACCAGGGAGTTATGGTTTGAGGTCTGTCAGAGACCAGTGTTGGAGTTTTATTTTAGGTCTATCTGAGACCAGGGTTTGATGACTTCTGGACGGTCTATTTGAGACCTTTCTTGATTGGGTTTAGGCTATTCAGCTGCAGCTTTGGTCCCTGTTGAATGTTACTTGCATTGCATCCCTGCATATACATTATCATTTGCATTTCACTAACGTGTGTCTGTGCTGCAGGTGCATTTGCATTTCCCTAGTTCTAGTGCCCAGACTTCTGAGTGTTTGATCATGACTAGCTTAAGGAGAACGGTTGCCTACAAACTGCCTACGCCTGATATTGTTCCTCTACTTGGGTTGATCTCTCTTGCTGATGAGGGTGTTCGTAGGAGTTTCCGGATGAGCTATGGTAGATTATTGAGATTGGTGTGCAAACCTACAGAGGTAGAGTTAGATGGGCTGTATGCTTTGATGCAATTCTACGACCCTGCTTTGAGGTGTTTTACGTTCTCTGATTTTATTATGGGACCAACCTTGGAGGAATACGCTGAGTATGTTGAGCTGCCCGTGCAGAACCAGGTTCCATTCATTCATTATGATGCCAAGCCCAAGCCGGAGGAATTGGCAAAAGCCTTGCATGTTGATGCTTCTGAACTTGTGACTACTGTTTCCCGTGGAGTTCCAGGCTTCTCATTTCAGTTCTTAGTAGGTAAAGCCCAAGAGTACGCCAAGAATGGGTGCTGGGTTGCTTTCAATGCTGTGTTGGCCTTGTGCATTTATGGCATAGTTTTATTCCCCAATATACCGGATTTTGTGGACTTCGATGCTTTCTACTTGTTTGCTGCTGGTAATCCTGTACCTACTTTACTCGGGGATCTCTACCACTCACTGCATTACAAGAATGAGAAGGGAAGAGGGAAGAATGTTCATCTGTGTGTACCCTTATTGAGTATGTGGTTTGAGAGTCACCTTCCTAAGAGAAGATCTGCTACAGAGACTACAGTTCCAGCTGGTTGGCCAGAGCGCCTGATGAGGCTATCGTCGGAAGATATGGAGTGGTTTGATAGAGATCTGTTGGGATCTGAGCTCATCTTCAGTTGTTCTGGGTACCCTAATGTGCCATTGATAGGAAGAAAAGGGTGTATCAATTACAACCCTTCTCTATTCATTCGCCAGTTCGGATATGCGCTGAAGAATCCACCTCAAGAGGAGGAAGTACAGGAATCTCTGTACTTCACTGGAGATTTGAAGGGGGAAGTATTAGCCAAGTTGCGACGTGCCTGGACGAGTATTAACCACAAAGGGAAGCCGTTGTTGGGAAAGAATGACTGTCAGGCCTATGCACCTTATAGAGCTTGGATTCAGGAGAGGGCTAGTCAGTTGAAGATGCCGTTTCCAGATGCACCAATTCTTGATCCTATTCCGGTAGAAGAGCCGACTACTGTTTCTAGAGAAGCATATGAACAGGTTGTGAAGGAGAAAGAAGCCCTGATGAAGATTAACGAAGGGTTAGAGCAAGAGTTAGCCCAGGCGCGCAGCGAGAAGAACAAGGCCGTATATGCTTTCCAACAACAGATTGAGCTGGTGAACAGGTTAGGATCTGAGTTGACTGAGGAAAAGAAAAAGCGTGAACGTCTGGGGCAAGAGTTCAGAAGTTCTCATGACATGCTGGAAGCCAAAAAGAAAGCGCTCGACGCAGCACACCGAGAGATATCCTCTTGCAATAAGACTTGGAATGCTACACTCACCAACAACAAGAAGAGGGAAGATAAGCTGAAGCAGCAAATTTCCGACCTCGAAGAGAAGTTGAAGTCTAGCATCAAGAAGTGTGAAGAAGAAGTGATGAACCGGTATAGTGTCCAGCATGCACTGAACAAGGCAATCAAATCTAGAGATGAAGCAGTGTCCCAGAAGCGAAAGTTAGAAGATTGCTTCGGAGAAGCAACATGGGAAGAAACTGCTGAAGACGTACGCCGTATCCTTAAGAAGAGAAACCAGCTTGTTGAAGGGCTGCTTGATCGACCAAGCCATCCGGAGACCAAGAAGTTGATAGAGGAGTACCAGACTTTTGGGAGGATCTGATCATTCCATTATTTGTATGCTTTATTTTGCATAGTGCTGACCATCACCAGGATTGTTGGTTGAGGTCATGCCATCTTTGTACTCTCAGTGATATTGTACCCTGGGCTTATTGATTCTCTCTGCTATATATGAGGCTTTCTATGATTCAGCTCCGGTATTCTTATTGTCAACACTGTCACTGCACCGGCACCCTCGCACTAGAACTGGGGGAATGAACTTCCCTAATGCACAGACACATTGCATTGCATTCATATTCATCTTGCATAACAGGTAATATATGAATGGTGTCTTATCTCTTGCTCTGCATCAGGTACTTAACAGGATTCCAGATCAACATCCGCACCGCTATTCTACACGATCCAACTGTCGGAAAGTCATGGACCAGATTCAGAACGAGATGCAGGATGTACGCGAGAAGCTCGCCCTCTTCATGCAGACCATGGAGGCTATAGCAAAAGGGCAAGAGAATTTGCAGGCCATGGTCCAGCCTCTGTTGGCTCGCAACGCTGGTCATGGTAACGAAGATCATCAGTCTGTCCGGGTTGATACTGCTCATGGAGATGGCACTCCAACGCCAGTGGCTCCGCCTGTCGTCAATGTGAATGCTGCTAACGTCAACAACGCTGCCGCTGCTGTGAATGGTAACGTCGGAGTTGGAAATGAAACTGCTGTCCATAACGCTGGGCTGGGTGATGTCAATGTGGGAGATAATCTCGGAGGCAATGGCTTTGTCAACGCTGGGTTCGGATTCAACGATCAGGGATTCGACAACACTGGCAAGTATGGCTTTAATGCCCAGGGCTTTGGGCAAGATGGCTATGGTATGGTCAATCAGGGTTACGGAGGTTTTGGAAACGGAAACGGTGCTGGTTTTATGGCTGGTGGTCCTGCTGGAGGTGTTCAAGGGTACGGCAACAGAGGCCGAGTTCCGGGGATGAATCAGGTCAGAGCTGGACGTAACAATGCATATGATGGATACGGGGCTGGAAACGGTATGTGGCAAGAGGATCAGCAGGAAGACGCCTTCTCTGGAGGGGGTTTTGACGGGCCGATGGATGATTCTCAAAAGATTAGAATGCTGGAAGAGCAAATGAAGGGAGTCCTAAACCAGAGTGCTGTGGGTCTGGACATGGCAACAATGGGCTTGGTACCTGGGCTGAGGGTGCCAATTAAATTCAAAGCGCCTGCGTTCGATAAGTACAAAGGAGATACATGTCCGAAGGTTCATGTACGAGCTTATTACAGAAAGATGTCTGCATATTCCACTGACGAAAGAATGCTCATGCATTTCTTTCAGGATAGCCTATCGGGTCCTTCCTTAGAGTGGTACATGGGGTTGGAGCCCACTGATATCAAGACTTGGAAGCAATTAGCAGAGGCGTTCGTAGCCCATTACAAATATAACAGTGACCTGGCACCCAATCGGGTCCAGTTGGCCGGGCTTTCGCAGAAGAAGGGGGAGAGTTTTAAAGAATACGCGCAAAGGTGGCGCGATATGGCTGCCAGGGTCCGTCCTCCTGTGGAAGATAAAGAAATGAACGACATGTTTGTTGGCACATTCACCGGGCTGTTTCATGATATGTTGTTTCATACGTCTCTGGCTAGTTTTTCAGACCTGATTTTGATGGGGGAAAAGATTGAGCGGAACATTAAGCAAGGAAAGTTCCAAGTTGACGAGTCAGCTGCATCTGGCAGCAATAGGAAAGCTTATGGTGGGCGCCGTCAGGGCGAAGCTAGTGCTGTATTTGGAGGCCGAGGCCGAGGCCGAGGCAGGGGAAGAAATCAATATCGTCAGCCGCAGCAAGTGTCGAGTGTCACCATCCCGTATCAACAACAACCAATTCAGCAACAACAACAGGTTCAGCAGCAACCAATGCCACAGCAGCAGCAGCCTCAGCAGGGGGCACAGCAAGCTCAGAGAAAATTCCAGGGTGGTAAGCCGAGAAGGGTGTTCGAGAAGCCTCCCTCTAACTATGCTGATTTATTGCAGACCTTGTTGGGATTGAATCTGGTAGAGAAAAGAACCTTGGCACCAATAACGGGAACTCCCCCGTTCGGCTATGATGCAAATAGGCGCTGCGAGTTTCATTCTGGGGCCCCGGGCCATGATATAGAAGGTTGTCACGCTTTTAAGCACGTTGTGCAGGATCTCTTGGACAACAAGTCTATCAACTTCGGAACGACCGGTGCGAATATAGTCCAGAAACCCATGCCTAATCATGGGGCGAACGCCGTTCTAACCGAGGAAGGTCTGAATCTGATTATGAATGTTGAGGATTTAAAGACGCCGCTGAGCGAAATAAAGAGCCGACTGTTGCAAGGAGGTGTTTACCCGGGTTGTAATGAGTACTGCTTAGATTGTTGGGCCCTGCCTGGGGGGTGTGAGGATTTGAAGAAAGGCATTCAGGCCTTGATTGATGAAGGTGTATTGCAGTTTGATAGAACAGCAACTGATGAGCCGGCAGGGGCAGTAATGGATAATCAGAGTGATGTTGCCACAGTGACAATTCCTAGGAAGACGATCACTATTTCAGCACCAGCTCAGCGACCACCGATTACCATAACTAAAGCCGGGCCAATCCCGTATGAGAACACGAGAGCAGTCCCATGGTCGTATGGGCTAGAGGTGTATTGTGACGAGATTAAAATCGATGTTAACAAGCAGTCAGCGGAGGTTGTGGATAATGTTGTGGGCTCAGGAGGCATGACAAGAAGCGGCAGGATCTTTATATCTCCTGAAGTAGAGGCTGAAAGGATAGCGAAAGGAAAAGGGAAAGCGGTTGAAAATGTTCCGATACAAGCAAATGAAAAAGAAGCAGCGTCGAAGGACGTAGAGGAATTCATGCGCTTAATTCGGAAAAGCGATTATAAAATCGTGGAGCATCTGCAGCAAACGCCATCCAAAATATCTATTCTGTCATTGCTGTTGTGTTCGGAAGCCCACAGGAACGCTTTGCTGAAAGTCCTGGACACTTCTTTTGTACCACAGGATGTCTCCGTGAACCAACTAGAAGGAGTATTGGCACATGTAAATGCGGGCCACAGTCTGGGCTTTACTGATTTCGACTTGACTCCGAAAGGAAGGGATCATAATATGGCATTACATGTATCTGTTGAGTGCAGAGGGTCGACAATGTCGCACGTATTGGTTGACACCGGGTCGTCTTTGAATGTGCTGCCTAAGAAGGCTATGATGAAGCTGGATGTTCGAGGGATTTTGTGTACACCAAGTGATTTGGTAGTCAGAGCGTTTGACGGCACGCGGAGAACAGTCTTCGGATCGATTACATTGCCTCTGCAAGTGGGGCCGGAAGTGTTTGCAACGGAGTTTTATATCATGGATATACAGCCTGCGTACAGCTGCTTGCTGGGGAGACCTTGGATTCATGGGGCGGGGGCTGTCACGTCAACCCTGCATCAGAAGTTAAAGTATATGGTCGGAGACAGTGTAGTCACCGTGTGCGGAGAAGAAGACATCCTGGTCAGCCATCTTTCTTCGTTCAAATATGTGGAAGTCGACGGGGAGATCCATGAGACACCATGCCAGGCATTCGAAGGTTTGCGCATTAAGGACAAGAGTCCCGGGCCAAGCAAAGGGCCGGAGATAGCTGTCTCATCGTATAAAGAAGCCCAAGCGCTAGTGAAGGCAGGAGAAGCCACGGGCTGGGGCAAAGTATTGGACATTCCGGTGAAAATGGACCGGTTCGGACTGGGGTACCGACCGTCGTCATCAACTCCTTCCGTGGGGGCCCCTCATTTCAGAAAGTCAATCACCATCTCTGCCAGTGGAGTATGCCAGGAATCTGTCAATGCTGCTTCGGAATCCGATGAAGGGGACAGCGACTGTGATATGGATGCCTGGATTCAGCCAAGCACGCCAGGACAAGGACTGTGCAACTGGTCTATTCAGGAGCTTGTTCCTGTGACTTTTAAACAGTAATGCTTGGCTTTATTAATTGTTGAATAATCTGATGTCTTGCCCGGGGCATCGGGATTTGCTTAGGGCTGTGTTGTTATAAACATTGCTTCGTTAATCATTAAATAAATGGCGTTTTTTCATGTGTAAATACTGTAATCCCTGTCTTTCTTGTTTTGTATTTTTCAATAAAATGGCAACGTGGTTATACGCTTTATACGCATTTTGAAGCACTTAACCCTTTCTTTTGCAGGATAACATTTTCAGATGGCATCCTTGAGCCACCTATGACTCGTCCTGACTTCGAGCACCCGGTATTCCAGACCGAAGAAGAGGTTGTCGAAGATAGCGACGTTCCTGAAGAACTGTCTTGGTTGGTGAAGCAAGAGGAAAGAGCCATTCTGCCTCACGACGAGGTTATCGAGATTATCAATTTGGGGTCGGAAGGGGTTGAGAAAAATATTCGTATTGGAGCCGCACTGCAGAGTGATATCAAGCGAAAACTGGTTGAAATGCTCCGAGAGTATAATGATGTATTCGCTTGGTCGTATCAAGATATGCCAGGGCTCGATACTGATATGGTTGTGCATCGTCTGCCACTGAAAGAAGACTGCCCGCCTGTCAAACAAAAACTTCGCAGAACTCGACCAGATATGGCAATGAAGATCAAAGAGGAGGTTCAGAAACAGTGGGACGCTGGGTTCCTGGCTGTGACGAAGTATCCCTCATGGGTTGCCAACATCGTACCAGTGCCAAAGAAAGATGGCAAGGTTCGAATGTGCGTGGATTATAGAGATTTGAATAAAGCAAGCCCAAAAGACGATTTTCCACTTCCTCATATTGACGTATTAGTTGATAATACCGCTCAATACTCTGTATTCTCCTTCATGGATGGCTTTTCAGGCTATAATCAGATTAAAATGGCGCCAGAGGATATGGAGAAGACTACTTTCATAACGCCTTGGGGAACATTTTGCTATAAAGTGATGCCCTTTGGTTTGAAAAATGCTGGGGCAACGTATCAGCGTGCGATGACAACTCTCTTTCATGACATGATGCATAAAGAGATTGAAGTTTATGTTGACGATATGATTGCCAAATCCCAGACGGAGGAAGAGCATCTGGTGAATCTGTTGAAGTTGTTTAAAAGGCTTAGGAAGTTCAGGCTGAGGCTGAACCCTAACAAATGCACCTTCGGGGTGAGATCGGGTAAACTCCTGGGGTTCATAGTAAGCGAAAGAGGAATAGAGGTCGATCCTGCTAAAATAAAAGCGATTCAAGAAATGCCGACGCCTAAAACAGAGAAAGAGGTGCGCGGGTTTTTAGGGAGATTGAACTACATCGCTCGATTCATATCTCACCTAACGGCCACGTGTGAACCATTGTTTAAACTGTTGAAAAAAGATCAAGCTGTAACGTGGAACGAAAATTGTCAAAAGGCGTTCGATAAAATAAAGCAGTATTTGCAGGAGCCTCCCATTCTGATACCCCCAGTGGCAGGTAGACCCTTGATAATGTATTTGACGGTTCTTGAGGGAAGCATGGGTTGTGTTCTCGGTCAACACGACGAGACAGGGAGAAAAGAGCATGCAATCTATTACCTGAGTAAGAAATTTACAGACTGTGAATCTCGATACTCAATGCTGGAGAAAACTTGTTGCGCGCTAGCCTGGGCCGCCAAGCGTCTGAGGCAGTACATGCTGAATCATACAACCATGCTCATCTCGAAGATGGATCCAATCAAATATATATTCGAAAAGCAGGCGTTGTCAGGTAGAATTGCCAGGTGGCAGATGATCTTGACTGAATATGATATTCAATACGTCTCGCAAAAGGCAATAAAGGGGAGTGTGTTGTCTGAGTATCTGGCGGAGCAGCCTATTGAAGAGTACCAATCAATGAGATTTGATTTTCCTGACGAGGATATCATGTATCTCAAGATGAAGGATTGCGAAGAGCCGTTACCAGACGAAGGACCAGAGCCGGGGTCCAAATGGCAGATGATATTTGATGGAGCTGTTAATGCTTACGGTAGCGGAATAGGGGCAATTATCACTACGCCGCACGGGTCGCACATCCCGTTTACTGCCCGATTGACCTTTGCTGTTACCAACAATGAGGCCGAATACGAAGCTTGTATAATGGGGCTTGAAGAAGCCATTGATTTGCGAATCAAACATTTAGACGTATACGGAGACTCAGCTCTGGTAGTGAATCAGATCAAAGGGGAATGGGAGACACGTCAGCCCAATTTGATACATTACATGAATTATGCAAGGAGATTGTTGCCTTTCTTCGACAAAGTTGAATTGCATCATGTGCCGCGGGCAGAAAATCAAATGGCTGACGCCCTTGCCACCTTGTCTTCCATGTACAAGGTCAATTTCTGGAACGAAGCTCCCCAAATCACTATCTCTCGGTTGGACAGGCCAGCTTATGTATTTGCTATTGATGAAGCGTCTGATGGCAAACCGTGGTATTTTGATATCCTTAATTTCCTGAAGAATAAAGAGTATCCGGCTGGGGCATCCAGTCAAGATCAGAAAACTCTCAGGAGATTAGCGGGTAATTTCTATTTGAACCCGGATGGCGTCTTATACAGAAGAAACCACGACTTGGTGTTGTTGCGTTGTGTAGACGAGAAAGAGGCAAAGCTTCTCATGGAGGAAATTCACGAAGGTGCATTCGGTACGCATGCTGGTGGGCATGCTATGACAAGAAAGCTGCTGCGGGCAGGTTACTTTTGGCTGACGATGGAAACTGATTGTTTCAAATTTGCAAGAAAGTGCCACAAGTGCCAAATTTATGCTGACAAAATACATGTGCCTCCGAGTCCTCTAAATGTGATGTCATCTCCATGGCCATTCTCAATGTGGGGAATCGATATGATTGGAAAGATTGAGCCGACGGCTTCTAACGGGCATCGGTTCATCCTAGTAGCAATCGATTATTTCACCAAGTGGGTGGAAGCGGCGTCTTACGCAAACGTAACGAAGCAAGTGGTAGCTAGGTTCATCAAGAGAGATATCATTTGCCGATATGGGATCCCCGAGCGGATAATCACGGATAATGGTTCTAATCTGAACAACAAAATGATGAAGGAGCTCTGTCAGAATTTCAAGATTGAACATCACAACTCCTCCCCTTACCGACCCAAGATGAATGGCGCTGTCGAAGCGGCCAATAAGAATATCAAGAAGATAGTCCAGAAAATGGTGGTGACTTATAAAGATTGGCATGAAATGCTACCTTTCGCTTTGCACGGTTATCGTACGACGGTACGCACATCAACCGGGGCAACTCCGTTCTCGTTGGTATACGGAATGGAAGCGGTATTACCATTGGAAGTTGAGATCCCTTCTCTGAGGGTATTGCGAGACGTTCAGCTGGACGAGGCAGAATGGGTAACGAACAGATTGAACCAACTAAGTTTGATGGATGAGAAGAGGCTAGCTTCTCTGGCATACGGTCGTTTGTATCAAAGACGAATGAAGAAAGCGTACGACAAGAAGATACTTCCGCGAAGCTTTCAGACGGGCGACCTTGTGCTGAAAAGGATTCTCCCGCCGCAAGCAGATCACAGGGGCAAGTGGACCCCCAACTACGAAGGGCCATACGTTGTCAGTAAGGTCTTTTCGGGAGGAGCGTTATTGTTGTCCACCATGGACGGGGAAGACTTTGCATCACCTGTGAATTCGGATGCAGTTAAAAAATACTTTGCTTAAAATAGACCCGCTGGACAGAAAAAGAGAGTCCAGGCAAAAATGGGGCATCCTGGCGAACCAAAAACAGAATGAAAGGTTCGGGCAAAAGTTAGGGATAAAATTGGAAAAATGTACACCCGCGAAGTTGAAAACCTACACTGGGCGGCTTCGGCAAAAAGGGGTATCCCGGTGAACTGAAAACCCGTAAAGGGCGGTTCACGCAAAAGTTAGGGATTTGAAAAGCAAATGACTGCGGTCCGAATTCGAATTCAATGAGCATCAATGCGGGATAATATGTTTGAGGAGTCAGTTATCGGATACAACCTCTTCAGAAGTAGGGATACCGGGAAAGTATAAGAGTCGGACGAATCATGGGAGGATCAGTTCGTGGTGTTCATCTGCGTCCAGTTGCCGACATGTGTACAAAATTTAATTTGTCAATATTTATGCTTCTTGTGAATACTTGCATACTTGTATATTTGCTTTGCGTAGCTTCCTCTTTTCAGGAGTTACATCCCGTGTACAAAAACTCCGCCTATTCAGGGGCCCAATCAATGAAAATGTGTTATTCAGTACTTGATGCCTGTTCTTGCGCATGATAAAACGCCTAAGTTTATTGAAGCTAGCATGAGTATAACATTACTGGCCCTTGCCAACAATTGTTAAAGCTTTGAATTAACTGAGTGTAACGTCACTAACCTGAATCGATTTGGATTGCATAGGCTTGTCGTGTCTTGTTTGTGTTGTTGCAGGTTTCATAACTATACGAGGAAAATGATCAAAAGATTGCAATAGTGAAAGGCTTGATCCCCACGCAGGTCATGCATGTTCTTCCTGAAGAAGGATAGAATTCCCCAGCTAGCCGTAGCTTATCCAAAGGACGTGCTCCAGAGAAGTTACTCGTCCTCAGCAGAGTTTAGTGATTCTGAGATCGTAAGGCTGTATTCAGACAGGTTCATCTCCCCCCGTAGGGTCAGGCACTCTTCCCCAGTGGAGTCAGTTAATTTTCCCCGAGAGAATCATCCCATCCCCAGCGGAGTTCTCTTTTCAGTAAATGTTCTTTCCTTCCAGTGGAATTCGAAGGTCAAGACTTTCCCCAGCAGAGTTGGTGGTGGGTCCTGTCATTTATTTTGTCAGAGACACCGGTGATGTCAGTTCACGTTCCAGCAGAAAGATCAATCATACCAGGCGCATCTGCCATTCCCCAGCAGAGTTATATTCCCCAGCAGGGGTTACTTCAGCAAGACGTGTGGTTTGAGTTCCCAACTTCCCAGCAGGGTCGACTTCACTCTTCCAGCATTTATTTTGCCGGAATAATTCTGTAGTATCAGGCTATCCCCGGCGAGTCGGCGTTACCCTTCCAGCATTTATTTTGCTGAAGCAGTTTCTGTACTCTAGTAGTTCAGGTGGAGAGAGCTCTTGCTCAAATAAATCACCAAACAGTCAAGATCTCGGCAGGAGATATTCAATAACAATGTCAGTTTCGGCGGTATTCCCCCACAGAGTTATCGTGATAAAACTCTCTTTGTCTCCAGCAGAGTCATTTATGCAAATGTATCTTATTTTCCCTAGCCAGAGTGGCCAGGATAAGAATCTCCTTATTCCCAAGCAAAGTTCGTTTGTCATCAACGGGTCGCATGAATCAGAATTTCAGAGACCACCGCCGGTTATCAGAGCAGGCGTCCGATAGTTGGTTTTCAGATATCCCCAGTAGAGTTCATCTCGAAGTCGCTGTCACGTCAGTGCTGAGCAGTTTGTGGGTAAGGATCATTGAAGAATTAAGTCCTGACGTGGACCATTTACTCCTAGAATGACGGGATGTCTTCAGAAGTGGGCGTCCTAACGTGGACAGGTTTGTTTTACCGGATTGGTAAGGTGCGTTAATCCTGACGTGGATAGATTCGGTCTCTCGAAATTTGGAGAAAGGGAGGTCATGACGTCGACAAAAGATTGGTTACTCTTCGTGTTGGTATCCTGACGTGGATCATTTGTTTTCAGCAGATATCTTTATTCGTAATGGTGAAATGTGCGTCCTGACGTGGACAAGTTTGTAGTTCTTTGTGATGACAAGATACAAGAATCCTGACGTGGACAAATTTATCCTTCTTCATGTTGTTGGCAAAGTGTAAGTCCTAACGCGGATATTTCCCCAGCAAGTCGAAGACGCGTGAGTCCTTACGTGGACAAGTCTTATTTCCTCAGTGAGTCGAAGACGCCTGAGTCCTAACGTGGACAAATCAAGACGAGATCAGTGTCCTAACGCGGACAGATCAAAGAGATTATTATTCCTAACGTGGAAAGATGTAGTCCTTACGCGGACCTATCAACAGAGGTGATTCCTAACGTGGAAAGACGGAGATTCCTAACGCGGAAAAGATGGAGTCCATACGCGGACGTGTCAGAAGATAGTTTCCTTACGTGGAAATGACAGTATTCCTAACGTGGAAAGAAGAGAGTCCTTACATGGACAGATTAAGATGGCATTCCTTACGTGGAAAAATGAGTCCTGACGCGGACAAATCAGAAAGAAGTTGGTATTCCTTACGTGGAAAGATCAGAGTCCTTACGTGGACATATCAAGAGCATTCCTTATGTGGAAGAAAAATGGTTTCCTTACGTGGAAAGACGAGTTTATTCCTTACGTGGAAAGATTGAGTCCTCACGCGGACATATCAAGATTGATTCCTGACGTGGAAAGAAATGGATTATTCCTGACGTGGAAAGAGAGTTTAGTCCTGACGCGGACAGATCGAAGAAGATATTCCTAACGTGGAAGAAGGAAATTAGTCCTTACGTGGACAGATGCAAGAAAAGTTGAGTCCTGACGTGGACAAGTTCAGAAATAGTTGTGTTCCTTACGTGGAAAGATCGGAGTCCTGACGCGGACATGTCAAATGGCATTGGAGTCCTTACGTGGACAGATTGATATAGTTTCCTAACGCGGAAAGAAGATTGCTTCCTAACGTGGAAAGATAAAAGCGTTACTCCTAACGTGGACGATGTGATTCCTAACGTGGACAGGTGTTACTCCTAGCGTGGAAGAGTGTTATTCCTAACGTGGGCGATTCAGTTTACGGAAATGCAGATGAATTATCCCCAGCGGAGTTGCCGAGATTTTCCTGGGTTGACAGTAAGTGGAGTCCTAACGTGGACAAGTTTTAGTTGAGATTTCTTCGTGTTGACAACAGACAGAGTCCTAGCATGGACAAGCAAGCAATCTGTTATGACAAAATCCTCTTCAGAACGATGAAGACAATCCCCAGCACGGTCGTGCGAGATCAGCGGGTTGCTCTAACAGTCAGATTCAGCTGACGAATGTCATTCCTCAAGCAGGAGCGCAGTGTATTTCTGCGGTTGGCAAATTTCTGGTTTCACTAGTATTCAACAGTCTCGTACCGCGAATGTCTGAAGGCTCCGGGCTCTTCATCCAATCGGGTCCAAGTCGCTTGAATAGGGGCAGCTGTTGCACCCTAAAATTTGCCCAACCTTATTCCTTGGTTTATGTTTCATCATCATTAGCATTTGCATGTAGAGTCATGTACATAGACTAACCATCTGCATAGCATAAGCATAGCAAGTCATTCAACAGGGGACCAATCATTATTTTCATCTCTAGAGGCCTAGCAAGAGGTTATTATTCCAATTCAATCTCATTCAAGTCATCAGGAAAGAATTTGAAAGCAAGGAGTTCAGCAGATCAAGCCTTGAGTCCATCTCCTAGCTGAGGATATCTGAGGATCAACAAGAGGGTTGTGAGCTGTGAAGTGGAGACATGGAGAGCATCTAGACATCTTGAGAGACTTATAAAGTCATTTGGAGAAGAAAACAAGTTGTTGATGTGAGCACAAGAGCTACAGTTGAAGGCAGTCAACTAGGGTTTCATCTAGGTCAACCCTAGGTCAATTGACTGACTTAAGAGTGCATTCAAGTCTATTGGAGAGATGTGGGGATCATCATTGAACATATAAAGAAGGATATGGAGATATGACAAGGAGAATTCAAGAGAAATCAAGGAGAAGAGGAGTTACTAAATTAGGGTTTCTCTGTAAAATCCCCTAGTTTAGGTCAAATTTCCAAGCAAGATAAGTCAAAATGCTAGCTTCAAATGGCTTCTTGGCCAACATGAAACTTGTAGAGGATCCCAAGACCTTTAATTTGAGTGGTGGAAGACCTCAAGGAGATTTATAGAACTCAAGTTATGGTCCTTGCAAGTTACAGGTCATCTGAGGTGTCTGAATTTTTGTCTGTGAAAGTGACTTGACTTCCAAGCTAGTTTTGCCCCTCAAGGAGATTTCAAATGGATTCTTGGTCAACATAAGAATTGTTCCTCATTGTCTTAGCTTTCTAGAATGGTATGGCATGCCTTCATATGATGTGGAGAACTCAACTTATGGTCTTGACAAGCAAAGGGTATTTTGGGCATTTGTGAATTACAGGTCATTTTAACCTATACCCAAAACTCATACAAGGAGGCCTCAAATGGAAAAACTTACAACATCAAACTTGCTCCAAATGGGATTTTAAGTCTAGAAAGAAGGTCACAAGTTATTGGAGAAGCTCATAGCATGATGTTACAAAATTGGTCAAAATATGAACTAAAAAGGCTTATAAAGTGAATAATTTCAAGTTGAAAAATGGTTTGGGAGATTTACAAGTCCAAATGGAGACTTCCAATATATGATTTTGAATGGAAAAACAATTCTAAGAACAATGGTTCACACACTTTTTTGAGTTTAGAAGGAAAAAATGAAGTTATCCATGGTTGCTTACCTTTTAAGAAACATAATCAAAATGAGCCAAAGTTTGAAAACAAGGGAATGTGCAAGATGGATCTAGAATGTACCATTGGGGTCTATATATTCATGAAAGATGAATTTGGCAAGGGTTGGCCTCATTTGCACCAAGAATTCCACAAATTTCTCACACTTTTTCATAAAAGTTTCATTCCAAATCTCTCAAATTCTTCATCAATCTTCATCAAGATCAATTCAATTTCACTCCATCATCACCTTAGATCATAATTGAAGCAAGGTTTTGGTAGTTCTCATCCATTTTCGAGTGCTTCTTTCATCAACATCAAAATCATAAGTTCAAGTGAATTGCATGATTCAAGCAAGGAACCTCCAAAATTGTGCATACAGAATTGAGTATTGAATTGGTGAATCAAGATCCAAGTCTCAAAAGCTTCATATCTTCCATTTCCATAGCTGTTTTCAAGGTTTCTCATCAGGTAAGTTTTCATTCGATTAGCTGGATTCTGTTGGTTTCACATGATTTTATTAGTGTAGACTTGATCTAGGTGGTTAGGAGATTAAGTTAGATGAATTTGGAACGATTTGGTGATGGTTAGTGACAGGTGTAACAAACTGTTAGTGCTTATATCTCCTAGATTAGTGCATCATAATTGTAGCGTGATTCATCAGATTAACCTCCATTAGGCATAGGTTAGTTTAGGTCAAGTTTGAGGAAGAATGGTGATGGTCCATATCAGTGCATTTCAATGGTGGCCAGATGTTGATTCAATCGTGTTTGTTGTTATGGTGAGTTTCAAGTTAATCTAATGCCCTAAGCTTGTAGAGGGAAGAATTTGGAGTGGTTTTTGTGTTTACAGCATGTGGATTCATGGCGTGTAAGATGAGAACAGCTTGGTGTAAAGCTTGCTCGTGCATGGAGCCATGGTGAAGTGAAACCCTAGTTGCAGGTCGTTTGGAGAAGAAGCAATCTGGACCCTTCATGTTGAGTAAGACTGTTGACTTTCAGCATGATCTTGTGGCTGTCATTTGATCTGAAATTGGAGGGAAGGACCCTGGCCAAAACGCACCGTTTCATTAATTGAAACGGGCGGGCCTTAGATGAGATTGATATCCCCACCCCTGTGTTAGGCCCAAAACCAATATTCAACATGAATTCGTTACTTTTCTCACCCCCAGCTGGTTTCCATTTGTTTCTTTAAGTCTGAGTGTTTTCTGGGCCTTAGTAAAAGGCGCTATCTGCACCCCCATTGTGAGGGCCCATCCTGGATTGAACTGAGCGAAGTTCTATTTCAACCCCCCTCTTGCTCATTCAATTCAATTTTATTTTTCTTAATTCCATTATTATTTTACCAATTTTCATAAAATCATAGCTAATTCATAAAAAATGCTTTTTAATCCATTCTTTTTACCATATTTTCATTAAAATGTCTAGAATATTATAGGAAAAGAAAATTTCATTTTTAGTTTTATTTCATATTTTTTACATATTTTCTAAATAAATGTCACATTAAATAATTCATTTCATGCATCATTTTTATGATTTTTGTTCTCTCACATGCTTTGATATTTTTTGGTCATTCTTTTTATATTGTTTAGATGAGATGTTAAGCTTGAAGAAATATTTTAGTTCCCATTTTTAGAGGTTAATTTTAGGTGATTAATAAATGCTTGAATATCATGAACAAAACTAGGGTTTTTAGGTGACAACTTAGGAGTTTGATTTCATTTCCCTTAGGACTTAGGGTTTGAATAGATTAGTTATGGGACTATAGGGGCTATGGGTAGTTATTAGATCCCTTAGAGAACAGTTAGGATTCCCCTACTGCTATTATTACTGTCTGTATATCTGTTGTCTGGTGTGGTGTGCCCTCTGGGGTTTATTGATTGTTTGTATGGGTATTGGGTTTGTCTGGGGCCCTGGGGAAGCTGAAGATTTGTGGAGATGAAGCTATTGGAGATTCAAAGATTGAAGATCAACTGTCAGAGTTGAGGAGGAGTTTCTTGCTATCAGCTGCTGAGGAGACTAGAGTTTAGGAGCTAGGCAGAGCTCTAGATTAGAAAGATTGTTTCTCAAACATGGATTGCCTTGTCTGCATCCATTCTTCTCTGTGATTCAGAGTCTCTCTAAGACACTCACCCCCTTCCTTTGGAAGGCTTGGTGATAGTGTCTATGAGATAGAACTCTTGAGAGAAAATGTCTCTTGTGTTAGAAGCAGTCTGTTCACCACCTTTGGTAGTCAGCTGATTGCTTAACACCCAATTCACTCTTGTGACTGATCCCTCATCCTGGAGGTTTGAATTTGAAGAAAAGCCATTGCAGATGGAAGACTGATGATCAAAGCCCTTGTCTGAAGGCCATGAAGATGGAGATTGGTGCTTGTTGAAGCTTGTGAATTACTTGAAGCCAGTTGTTGATTCAGAGCTGCTGATGCTGTTTCTTTTGCTGTTGTATTTCCTTGCTGATGTATTGTTTGGATTTCCTGGTTGTATTGTTTGCTGTTTACCCTGTTGGGTTGAAAGTGAAGCCTGTTCACTTTCGCCTATTGTTTTCTAGGTTCGAGGTTGAGTGGGACTCCCTTGCCTCGCTTGTACTGTTGCATCCATGCATTTTACTGCTTTACTGTATATATCTGATATTGTTTCTGTTTCTGCCTATCCCGTAGGATCTCTGTTTCTCTCTGTGCAAGAGAGGAGCATGATAGACACTAGGTCTTAACCCATGCATGATAACATTAGGTTAGTTTGTTTCCCTTCGCAACCGTAGGTTAGAGTTCTGTCTCTTTCTTTCTCAAAACAAACAGAAAAACACATAAAGATTTCAAACACAATAAAAGACACTTCTTCCGTAAAAGAATGTGAACTCATCAAAACGTCATTTTTGTCCTCTTGGACTGTTAATCAGAAAAACCTTTTTCAGAAGGAATAAAATCAACCAAGACAAGCTTGTGTCGTACGTGGCCCGAACTACGTTTGCTCTGATCTTTCATGCTGTATGAAAGTACGTAGGCATAGGATGCGATATCATAGCGAGCAACCTTCCCCTCCTTTCCCGTAGGTAGGCGAACTACGTTGACTCTGATTTCTCGTTCCAGACGGGAATACGTAGGCATAAAGTGCGATACTTTGCCGAGTCATTTTTATTTTCATTTTATTTTCTTTTTCACCCTTGACCTATGGTTTAGATAGAATAACAATCCATACCCGAAAACAAGCGTGGATCCCGTCGAGTACGACGGACGTGAGGGGTGCTAATACCTTCCCCTTGCGTAACCGACTCCCGAATCCAGGTTTTGGTTGCGATGACCATACCTTTCCCGTGTTGTGCGAGGTTTACTCTGAGCGTTTCCTTTCCCTCCCGTGGGATAAATAACGCACGGTGGCGACTCTTCTGTTCAGCCGGCGCCGATTTTCGCAGTAGCGACACTGCTGTCTGAGGATTTTTATAGGATCCTCACAGATGAACCAATTTGGAAATGGAGGGGCAAGGGCCACTCTAAAATCAGCAGATAGCAATCGAGGAATATTAGGGGAAAATAATTTGAAAGCCATCTCATACCGTTTCTCACGGGGGATGGATGAAGGAATTTTTAAATTCTCCATCTTTTTTAGAAACTTTTCCCTCAAAGTGACCGCAGCCTCGCGGACGGTTCGACTAATATCATCCGGTCGATAAGCAATTTCAAAGTATTTTTGGAAGGCTTGTATCTCCTTTATGTGAGTGGACCTACCTTTCTTGGTTTTTTCCTGCACATCAACGAAAGCTTGATCAATCATTCGAGTAAGACTGGCAGCATCAAGAAATTCAGAAGAATAATGTCTGGACCACCAGTTATAAAATTCTGGGGAACAAAAATAAGAGGGTTCAAAATAGAGTGGGGTAAGTAAGGATTTATGGGCATGGCGCGGCAATTGGGTCAAACATTCGATGGGGTTAACGATGTGATGTGGAAACAAAATATGAGACTTTTTCTCGTATAAACACCTAGGCAGAGTTTAGATAAGCCCAAACTGTCTCGACGCAAGATTTAGTTGATAAGCTATCAAGGAAGCTTTCCTTTTTGTCAGATTGAGCTTGTGGACAAGTAGTCGAGGCGTAAGGAATCGCTCCCAAATCAGCTTCGATTCTTCTTCCTGTCCCTTGAGCAAAGCTGGGAAAGGCCTAGTAAACCATTCAGGGCCGCATTTCCGTTCTGCGAAGGGAGCCATCCCAGGTGTGAAGACATAGCGCTTCGCGAACATCTGGACGAAGCCTGAAAGGTTGGCTCAAAGTGTCTGCCCTTCTTTGCTGGGAGTAAGCTAAACTAAGCGAGGCCATTCGACTTGCCTTCCAGAGATCGAAGGAGATCCTTCATCGACTTCACCCTTATTTGGTAGGCTGCCTTCAAAGGTGGTGTTTAACCACAATTGAAGTAACCAAAACGGCCCCGACATTACCAAGTTGCCGTTACTCTCAGGGTCCTTCAGTTTGCCGGCACTTTCGCTTAAAGCTTCGTATAGACTTGCAAGGATCATTTCGCTCAAATATATTTCCCTCTTTTTATGCAGCTGGTTCGCCAGTGTTAAGTATTTTCGTGCCACCTGCAAGGATTTAGTACAGAAAATACAACGAGACAACCACATGGCCAAAAAGGCTATATGTTCCTTGTCTCTAACATCGGCATTATTCTTATCATGATAATGGTTTATGAAATGGGTGTAAGTGTGTTTGATGGTTGAGAAACCAATGGTGTCTTGGCTATCAAATTTAGGGTCGTAAACTAGCCCATGGGGTTTCAGCCCTATAATAGAAGCAACGTCGAACAAAGTAGGCGTCATCATCCCACATGGAAGATGAAAAGTGTAATGTGTGCTGTCCCAAAAGAATAAAGACGCATCCAACATCAGGGGGCAGTAGTTGGGACCCACTTTCGACATCATAATAAGGTCGTAGATGCCCATGTCTTTCCAGTCTTGAGCTTTTGCCTTTTCTACCTTCTTCAACCAGTTGAGGTAGAGTTCAGAATCCTTGAAATATGGTGTAGCCCTAAATAATCTTTCACCATTGTGGAGGTACTTGAGATCTACATTGTAAACTTCCAAGCTATCTGGATTATCCAAGGGAACCTTTTGGGAGTCTTTTTGCCCTAGAGGTTTGGTTTTTCGGTAAGAAGGAAAAAACTCATTCAATTGGGAATAATTTAGACCAAAGGGGGATAGAGGCCCAGACATATCTAATGGTTTATTCGCAACAGTAACGGGTATGATTACCTGGGATTCGTAGATATGGCATTTCTCCTCCAGTAGAGGCCCACAAACGAGTTGCTGGTTTTTCGCCACCTTCGGGCCGCTTAGAGCAACAAAAGGGGGAAGGATGGAAGAAGAGGTTTGTTTGTGAGACTGGGTTTTTTGTTTCTGGGACCTTAGTTCAGCCATGATGAGAGTTGCAGGAGTGTTCTTGGAAGAAAAGATTGTGGGAAGAAAATGCGAGGAAATGTTGTAAAAAGATTGAGGAAGTAAAAGTGAAAAAGACGTTTTGAAAAGTTATTTATAAGTGAAAGAGGAAAATCAAGAGTTTTTCTCTCATAAGTGGCTAGCGTTAGTGGGCCACGTGTATACTCAGGATGAGTTAGTAGGGGTGACGGTTGTAACCTATGCTCTGTAGGAGTAATGATGGCTCATGAATTTGGGGATTCCCTAGAAATTTGCCATGATGTTCATGACGTCAGAGATCGTGCATCAAGGTGGCGTAACAGTTCCTTTTTGCGTGAGATTGTGGATATGTCCTTTCCCATTACCTTCCAGCTTCCTAAGCTTGAAGCAGTTGAAGTAGGTCAACGATCAGGATACAGTCGAAGGTAAACGGCGTCGAAATTGGATGCTGTCAAAAAATGTACTTTTGGTCGTGTCGAAAACTACATTTTGGGGGGGTAATTTGTTAGCTCGCCAATTCGACGACCCATGTTTTTGAGGCTATTTCAGCTTGTTAAAAGACCTACAGGTCCTCCAAGGACTTAGGCAAATTGAAGTCTTGGAACTAGACATTTTCGACCTAAGCAGCAAATTAGCCTTCGACCGAAATTTGGAAGTAGGGACGAATTGAGTTTTGAAATTTGAATATTGGAGGGAGTAGTTATATTTTCTTATGACTAAGAAAGACAGGTGGCGCTCATTGGACAAAGGACTGTATGCGGTGTGACACTTGTCAGAAATAGATGGCCTAAGGAGGTTATTAGCAGTTACTATTATTATTATAAATAGGAGTCTTAGAACATAAACTTAGTGTGTTGTAATTTACTGTTGTACAAGTCACTCTTAAAATTACTTCAAGTATCTGAGTGTAGAGAAAGAGAGTATTATAGAGAATGTACGTGATGTAAACACACCATCCTTTATCTTTTCAATAAAGTTACTTTGTTTTCTTTACTTTTGTCAAGTACTTTTACTTATTTGTTTCGTCTTTCCTTTTGTTCACCATTACTACTTCGACTAAATCTTTCTCTCCCAAAAAACCTTTATCTCTTTTCCCTCTTTTAATTCTTCCTCCTTCCTTCTTTTAAACGTAGTGGATAAAATTCTGCCCCCTTTTAAATTACTTCTTCTTGGTAGTGTCGAAACACATTTTTAGATAGGTTCAAATAGAAATACCCTTTAGCACATATCCTAGGATTTCGTATGGTCAATCCTGCAAGTTAGTCAATTTGACACCAAATTGATAGACCAGAGGTTGTTTACCAAAAAAATACGGTAAACAGTTACACACATGGTGCCTAAGAACCCCAAGGGGTGGGGTAAAAAATTCTCTTTATAATGACAACCCAAGTTTGTCCCGGAAGCCCACATATTTTGTAATTGTCAAAAAAATCCAAATAAAAAACTCTGTGTAAATTTAAAAAATTGAGAGTGTACTTAAAAAGTCTAACATTCATTTCTATTGATTTTTTTTATAAAATTAATATATCAGATTTTTTTATAAATCTCATATATTTGATAATTTTTTAAATTTTTTGAACAATTGGATAGTTCATATTCAATAAAAGAAAAAAAAATAATTTTTTTAACACTTGACTTTTTTTTTTAAAATGTTATAGTTTATCAGTGTTTTGAAAAGTATTAGTAGTTTATTTGAATTTTTAAAAAATGTAATAGCTCATAAGATTTTTAGAAAAGTGTTGTATTTTACTGATTTTTTTTTGAAAAATCAGGTAGTATTAATTTTTTTTCCATGTCGAATATGAATTACTTCTAGTTTTCAAAATTTTGATATTTCTATAAATATTTATTAGAAATCAAAAGGTTTTTATTTGAAATTTTTGAAATTTTTAATATTTTTTTCAAAAAATATGATAAACATACAAAAAAAAACCCAAAATTATTTAATACAACATAAAGATAATAACAATCTTATGTTGAGGTGTCTAATCAACCTGCAGGTGACATGATTTAATTTCGACATAGGGTTTGACCTAGATTGCGTAAAGATTGACGACGGTTTTAATTATAGGGTCTTGCTAACCAGTGCCCTCAGGGCACTATTTAAACATTCCATATTAAGAAATTATTCTTTAAAAAATTCAAACACTTCAATTTCCAATGCACATTATTACACATCATTGCACATACTTTTATAAAAATTTACTATTTAAAGTTTTAAAAAGTGCCCTGAGGACACTGGTCAGCATTTCCCTTAATTATAATATGAGTAATTTTTTATATAAGTTGCTTTTGATTTTTCACGCGAATTAAAAAATATAATAATTATGTATAAAAAAAGTTATTATAAAGAATTTTATAAAATTATTTTTTATTAATGATATTGAAAAAATAAATTTAAATAACTGAAAGAGAGAATAATAAATATTTAAGAGTATAATAAAAAAAATAACATTAATAACTTATTAGTATTATAAAATGATTTATATTATAATATAAAATATTTTTTTCAAAGTGATTTGTAATAAAAAAACGGAGATAGTACTATTTAATGATTTTTTTCTTCTCTTTATAAGTCACTTCTAAATTACTAGATGATTTGTTTATTTTACTTACAAAGTATTCTTAATTATTTAATAAAATGTCTCAATAATTGATCGACAATTTTGAAAAATTAATAAGTTTAACATAGAATGACTACATTAATGAGTATTCTTAATTCTTGTAAATTTGTTTTAAAAAAATTTGTGATTAAAGAATATTAGGAATATAGGTCGGACTTCCCTTTTAATGATTCTCTCACCTTTCCTTTCGTATGAATTTTGTTATGAATTCAGTTATGAGTTAGTTCTCTTTAACTACCTATATATACCATGATTGTAAGCTAAATAATCGAGTAACCATTGTTTAGTTTTTCTAACAAATTTCTTTAGTATTAGTGTGATAAATACGATTATCGTACTGAGTCAGGTATCAAAATGTATACTTTTTCCATTTTGGATCAAATTCAATGAATATCATTTTTGTTGAAACCCTAGGGTTTCCCTTTCATCTTTCACCACAACCTCTCTTTGCTTCACTTTCGTTTTTTAGGAAACAATGAGCTCAACTTCATCTGAAAATACTGGTCACCACCAAGACCAGAACAATGATCAACTTCAAAAGCATTTTAAACTCATATTTGATTTTCTTTGTTCTTTTATACTTTTATTTTAGAGTGTTGTGAAATGTAGTTAAATATTATACTTGGAGGGTGTGGGTGTACTGGGGGTCTGGTTAATTGAGGATATATTATGTGTTGTAACACTTGTTACATAATATTATTCTCTGGTTGTCTACATTATGTTCTTGTATTCCTCTTTTTTCTCTATGTTTGTTTTTTTCCCAACAATTGGTATCAGAACTTTTGGTTCGATCCAGGGATAAATATTCTTAGTATACTATGTGGTTGCAGTTTTTGTCTAATCTTCCACATCAGAAAAAGGGTAGTGTTGTGAAAGAGTTGTTGAGCTGTAGTCACAAATTTTGCTGTGCAGTTTAGACTAGAGAAAATTGATGGAATTTTTTTTTGACTTGTGAAAAGTTTAAGTCATAGATGTGTTGATACAATCAAGATTACACAAGGTGCAAGATTATGTCGGTGGTTGAAGAGCTTCCTACCAACAAGAAAATTGCACCATAAAGTTTCAACTTGATTTTTGACATGTGAAAATTCTTGAAGTGGTTTACCTTCAAGTGGAGTATGATAGTTTTTTAAAACTATGATTGTTGGTGAAGACAATGTAAAATTATTGGAGTGGTTTAACTTCAAGTGCAATTTACTCTTCATGATAAAGTATATGATTGTCGGTGATGACAATCTGAAATTCTTGAAGTGGTTTATCTTCAAGTGAAATATAGTTTTCATGTGAGAGTATGATAGTTTTTAAAACTATGATTGTCGGTGAAGATAATGTAAAATTCTTGGAGTGGTTTATCTTCAAGTGCAATTTACTCTTCATGATAAAGTATATGATTGTCGATGATGACAATCTGAAATTCTTGAAGTGGTTTATCTTCAAGTGAAATATATTTTTTATGAGAGAGTATGATAGTTTTTAAAACTATGATTGTCGGTGAAGACAATGAGAAAATTCTTAGAGTGGTGTAGCTTCAAGTGACTATACTCTTTATGGTAGAGTATGATTATCGGTGAAGACAATGAAATTTTATGTATTATTTTTAATCAAGGTGGAGATTGTTGTGGTTGATTGAAAATATGCATGTTGGTACTCTTCATCGCTTAGTTTCACATCCATGTTGACTTTTGAAGTCCCACATGACTTAGTTTTATGAAGAAGGAGGGAGTTCAAGGCTATATATATGATTCAACTTCTTCATTCCAAGACGCACCAGTCAAAAACACTTTAAGCTCGTGTTTGACTTTCTTTATTCTCTTATACTCTTGTTTTAGAGTGTTGTGAGATGTAGTTAAATATTAGTTTTGGAAGGTGTGAGTGTACTAGGGGTCTGGGTTAGTTGAGGGTATATTATGTATTGTAACAATTTTCACATAATGTTATTCTCTGGTTGTCTATTGACAACGATCGTGACTTTTTCTCCGATTTTGAAGTTTTCACGTTATGTTCTTGTGTTGTGATTGTGTTCCTCTTTTTTCTCTATGTTTGTTTTTTCCCAACACCAAGAAGTACGCATTTTTTCATCCAAGTGAAAATCTCGATGCCCTTTTGGTTGTAAACGCATTCACAGACAACAATTATCACCAAAAACAAGATCGCGTTCATCAATGAAACTCTTTAGAAACCCCTTCTACGGATTCCAATTTCAACCTTTGAGAAAGATATAACAACATGGTAATTTCATGGATCACTCGAAACCTTTCCCCAAATATCTTTCAGAGTACAATGCATCGAATCTGCTTTTGATATTTGGAAAGATCTTGAAGATTGCTTCACTAAAGATAATTTCTTTAGGTTTTCTGATCTTCTTGGTGACCTCCATTCAACTCAGCAATGAGAATGATCTCTTTCAACATATTTCACCGATATGAAGATATTATGGGATGAATTAGAGGATCTTCAACCCCAAGCTAGCGCAACAAATCTTTGCAGTTCTATATTACCTCTTTCATAACAACTATTATGCATTTTTTCCTTGTCGAATTACTGTGGTATAATTACTTATCTGGAGTGATCAGAATGGATCATCATGACCTTCAATGTATGGTAGCAACAATGTTTGTAAGAGAGGAGGGAGTGTACCTACAAGGTACTCCGATGCCAAAGTAAGTTTTTGGGCTAGAGAGAGAGCAAGTACAAGTGTTTAGGTATGAACTAGAATGATTAGAATACCTGACCCTCTCAAGAGAGAGGGTATTTATGAGATTCACCCTAGTGTGAGGCCAAGGTCTCCCATGTGGCTGAAATATCTGGCCGACCAATGGGAGACTTCCAGGTGGAAGATCTAGCGTGTGATCTTTGACCTAGTCCAACTATCCCCGTGAATTTCAAAGGGGCAGTTGGTCGTGTGAACTGACAAGCACGCGAGGGGGATGTTCCCAAAGGTTATATGCTCCAACGACTATATTGTGCCCAACGGTCATATTGTGCCCAACGGCTATATTGTGCCCCCACGGTCATATTGTTCCCAACAACTATATTATGCCTAACGGCTAGATTGTACTAATATCCTTATTTGGCCTGACCTTAAGCTAAACTGGATTGGACATTGCCCAACTGTGGGGAATGTGCCATTCCAGTCCAGAACAGGAGCCCCCTAAGTTGTTGCTCCGAGGTGAAGAGTAATGACTTGAGTTAGCCTAACTGGTCGACCAATATGCAAGGACTGCGTCATGGAGAGGGCTTTTGAGGTCGCAATTATTTAAACAAAGCTCTTCGGGGACGTGCCCGTAAGTAGCATGTGATTAGTATGGTCAACTGGTGATAACGCATGGTCTCCTTTGAGGTGCGTGTACGTGGTCGGATATGAAAGGCGCATTTTGCATCACCTAGGCTTGCTCTTAAGGTGTTGAAAATGTCCTGTCGATGAGACTCCTACTCGGATGCTATTTGGCAATATTGTCGAGGAGAATGTGCCCGCGGGGAGTCGGAGGGACTTATTCTTTTGCAAGCATGTGAAGGGTCAGTTTTGAATGTGCCAACTGACAGCTTCCTCTTTTTCCACGTGTGAAGGTGTAATCAATTTTGTTAAGGTCTAGGAAATGATGGCTTTTTGCCCTTTGCACTTCCCTATGAGAGCAAAATTCTTATATATGGGGGAAAGAGGATTCATTTTCACTTCACGAAAATTTCTCTCCTCTAATCCTCTTGCTCTGCAACAATTGTTCGTCGCAGGAGCATTCTTCGTCGCTGTCAGTCCCCCTTGCCTTTTTCCAAATCTTCATCTTCAAGCTCTTTACTCAAGTAAGTTCTTCATCCTTGCTTGTTAGAACGTGTGAATTTCTAGATTTAACTTGCATTTCTCAGCGACTCATGTATTTTCTAGTTGAAGTTCATGCGTTTTCTGATAAATACATGAATTTCCTGGGAAATTCATGAAGGCCTTGAAGAACATGAATCTAGGATGTTGTGTATGTCTGTAGATCTTCCTAGGCTATTGTATGAAACATCTCGTGTTTATAGTCGGGCAAGAGGTATCCTCGACGCTGAGGTATTCATTCTTGTTTTCCCGATAAGTCATATTAGCCACAAGGCTTATCCTCTTTTAGGGCCTTTACAAGTTGCGTAGACTTGTCCCTATTTCGGGGAGGGGGTTACACCAAGGCCTCGTGCTGTAGATAAGGGCTTGAGTCGAGGAGGCATCCTCGTACTTAATCCTCACCCTTTCACTTGATCTGTGGTGGAAGGATGGATTTGATCTTTGTTGAATTCACTTTTGCTTCCTCTGCTTTTCAAGTGAAATGGCTGATCGAAATGAAGGAAGTGTAAGTGCTCTTGATTGGCTGCATTTTGTGGCAAAACATTAGAGTGTGTATGAATGTCATGACTGATGTTATGACATACATAATGAGGATTGTGCAGGGTAAGTTTACTTAGCTAAAAGTAAGTTAAGTTGGATGTCATACTGAATGTTATGACTTTGAGCATATGACATCAGGCGCGCAGGTTTAGTTTTCTGGTATCTAGAAATCAGGAAACTTAATAGAGGCTCAAGCTGGAAGTCAAGAAACATTTTAGAAGCTCTAGCGAAATAAAATGTCACTGACCTAAATGGTAAGTGTGCAGATTCGTGAAGAAAGGTTTGTCTTGGGTAAACCTAAATTCTGCACAAAGGCCCAAAGGATATCTGCTGCTATAAATAACAAGAGGATGAACCTTAATAAATGGAGGAAATTAGCAGAGAGATTATAGTGTGTATATTGTGAGTGAAGAAGGTTCTTCTTCACGTGAGTTGTGTGAGTGAAGAATTGTTGTTCTTCACGTGTGTCTTAGGAGACTTGTATGCCGAGCAATTGTCTGTTGTACAATTGCATTGGTTTAGTGTGTATGAACTGTTGTGTTCATTGTGTCACTCATAGTTGTTAAGCAAGAGTGTGTCTCTTGATCAAAGCTGTGAAGCAAGATCAAGGAGTGGTTTTTGAAGTGTATCTTCATATCTCTTTTGTAATTGTGCTTTGATATCACTGAGGTGATTGAGGGGGAGTGAGTGGGTAAACTCTGGTCTAGAGGTCTCTAGGTTAAAGTGTCATTGGGTAGGTCTTAAGTGAGGAGTGAAATCTGGGTGTTTGACTCTGAATTAATTCTACTGATTGTGAATTTCCTCCCTGGCTTGGTAGCCCCTAGATGTAAGTGTTGTTGACACTAAATTGGGTGAACAATTACTGTGTTATTTGTTGCTTTTCTTTAAAGTTTATTTCAGTAGTTTAGTAGTCTATGTTATTGTGGATGTTATAACATTTGTGGTAACATCCACTATTGGTACCTAGAATTACAGGAAGCATCCCCGACGTCGAGGCTACTAATAACAATGACGTGCCTCCAGCCGAATATGCCAACGTGCAGGTTGCTCAATGGGACCTTAGTTGGATTGCCCCAGAGCCTCTAGTGACTAAGTCAACCTTTACGGAGGAGGAGGCCAATGCTTTTAATCTCCTCGGAGATAGGGAAAAAGATTCCTGATGCATGATTTTACCTTTAAGGAGGCGGGGTATCGTCTGCCCTTCACGGATTTCCAAGGGGAAATTTTCTGTCATCTCGAATTGTCCCCTGCCCAGCTTCACCCGAATGCTCTAGCGTTCATTGGGCCTTTGAGATGGTATGCCGTTATCTGAAGATTGGGGTTACCGTGGAGCTCTTCTTCTGCATTTTCCAGCTACAGAGGAGCATCGATGAGTCGAAGCAAAGCTGAGTGTCCTTTAAACAGCAGAGCAGACTGTTCTGGCCGTATTCGGAATCTGTTCGGAATTTCAAATTCAGGTTTCTGGTCGTAAAGCCTCTTTCATAGGCGGCCAAGAGTTCTTTGGTCACTATGGAGACTATGGTGGAGGATGGTCGGGAGGTGATACGACCTGTGTCGAAGTTTCCACTGGAGTGGGTGTATGCGCATTTTAGATATATGACCGACCAGTTCCTTATGAAGCACGATCAGTTGTGCACCGAGGATAAAAAATATCTTTGGGCGTTGACAGCGCTCGTGGAGAGTTTTACCCCTGCTACCGTGGTGGACAAGGACGGTAACCTGCTCTATGGTGAGGACGGGGAGCCTGCTCGGGCAACCCGTTATATGAACACCAAAGCCCTCCTCGACTATGAAACAGAGGCCGAGACTTTTGAACTTCTAGGTATAGATGATCGATTTTGCTTGTACTTCTTAATGTTTTCATGTCGTGCTAACCCCGTTTTCTCCCTTTGTAGAAAAAATGTCGAACTTGCGCGAACGCGTTGTCAAGTCCACTGCGGCTAAGAATGTCAAGAAGGTTTCGACCTCGAGGGTGAACGCAATCAGACAGCAGGCGACGTTGGAGAAGTTCATGAGTGGTTCTTCACCTTCTTCGGGAAGTACCTCCAATCCTCCTACCTTGGATCCTCATAGGAAAAGGAAACATGACGATATCAGTTCTTCCTAGGTTGAAGGCTCAAGTAGCTTTGTTGGGGGAGATTTCATCTTGCCGCCTTACTATCTACAGTACAAGATCTTCGACGGGGAAGGATCCATAGTTGTCCCTAACCTGGAAGCGTCAACAATATTGTCTGCTGACCCAAAGGTGAGGAGGACACTCCTCTGCCATGATGTGGCGACGGTGATAACGGTGTTGGAGACGGCTTTGGCCCTGGGCGACACGAAGACAGTTTCTCTTAAGGAGTCAAGAAAGTAAAGGCCAGGGAGGCTGACCTCGAGTTGGAGACAGTTGAGCTGTTCAATAAGCTGACAACCCTACAGGGCAACTATGATGCCAAGGTCACACTCCTGAACAATATGAACGAGATGATGGAGGAGATTAAGAAAATAAAGGAAAAGAATGCCAACTTGAAGGCGAGGGTAGCGGAACTAGAAGGCTCATTGAAAGTGGGTCAAGACGAAACCGAGAAGGAGAAATACTTGAAGACCCGGAAAGAATTGATCGACAAGAGGTTCAAGTTGATGATGCTTGATTTTTAAGTAACTTAGAATATTTTGGTCCACATGCCATATTTTTGTAAATTCTGACTATCGGACTTTGCCCGTACTTTTTATAATATTTAAATGCTTTTCGGCCTGGTGGTCGAACTTACATATATATGCTTGTTCGACATTGCATGCCTTATTATGTTCTTTCTGTCAGCCTTGCGCTAGTTTATTACGAGTTGTGTTTGCTGAATGAAAGTTTGCTCGACCCGTTACAATGCTCAACAGTTTAGGGAACTTGTCGAATGAGCGAAGTAGTTTTGCCTGTCGTGGGACTAGGATCTCGATCGAGGTCCTGATCGCACGAGGCTTAGACTTTCCCATCGCGAGCTGGGTGTCCTACCACGCTGGTATAGCAACAACGGAGCTTGACTGAGGTATCCTCGTTAGGCACAGAATATGCTCGTTCCATGAGCAAAAACTTGGCTTTGTTATGTTTGAGGATTGTGCTTGCACCAAGGCACGCTCCGTTGGCCAAACGATCTCTCTTCATTGTGAGATGGAGTCCTCGGCAGTTAGTCCAAATTGATCGTTAGTACTAACTGTAATCTTGTTTGAACTTTTCAGCATTCCAGAGTCGAGCAAATGGTTCTCTATTTAGATGTTCGAGGTAGTAGGCTCTAGTACCTGTTCTCGACCTCATGCGGTAAAGGACTTCCCAATTGCGGCCAACTTGCCCTCGCGTGAATCTTTTTAATTTCAGTGTAGAACAAGGCTACCCACTTGGAAATTGCGCTTTACGACCTTAGCGTCGTGGCACAACGTCATTTTCTATTTTAGTGAAGCTTCGTGGATGGCTGCCCCTGATCGGATTTCTTCGACCAGATCAAGTTCCTCTCTTAATGCTTCGTCGTTTACGTCCTCGTTGAGAGGAACCTCTGTCTGTCTAGAGGGTTCTCTGATTTCCACCGGGATTACTGCTTCGGTTTCGTCTACTAGTCGGAAGGGAGTTTCCCCGGTGGTAGAGTGTGGAGTTGTTTTGTAGGCCCATAGCACACTATGTAGCTCCGCGACCCATCTCTTTTTGGCTTCGCCTAATCTTCGTTTTAGTCCATAGAGGATCACCTTGTTCGCGGCCTTGGCTTGCGTATTTGTCTGAGGATGTTCGACAAACGTGACATGTTGCGTGGTGCCTAGTTTGGTGACGAAGTCTTGAAACTTCCTATCCGTGAACTGGGTCCCGTTGTTGGTCACAAGGGCTTGGGCACACCGAATCATGCAAGGGTGTTTCTTTTTTAAAAACGAAGTATGTTGAATAACGTGATTTTGGTGAGGGCATCGGCCTCAATCCATTGTGTGACGTAGTCGACGACCACGATCAAAAATTTATTCTGATAAGATCCCATGGTGAAGGGATCGAGGATATCTATCCCCCACCAAGCGAAGGGCCATGTGGAGGACAAGGTCTTCAGCTTGTTGGGGAGGTGCTAAGTGCATGTTGTTAGACGATGACAATGATATAGAAGGAGGGTTGAATAGATCACTAATCTTTATACAGATTCGACACTTACGATAAATTGGTTTTTAAAACTTTTAAGCGGAAGCGGCCGAGGAACTACGATCTTCTAAATGAACTGTTACCAAAAAGATCGGATATACGCTACGCCTAAATGGAATACGTATTAAGATGAGAAATCAAATCAAAAGTTTGAACACAAATCAATATGATTTTATTCACTCAAAGTTGTTCTATTTCCAATGCTTTGTGAAAAATAAACTCAAGTTGAAAAATAGCCCAAAACGTTTGTGTTTAAGCAATTTGTCGAACACGTAGTGTGCGAAGCACTCTAAATAAAATTCACTATGTAAGTGTATTGCTAAACTTTTCCAATTACAACCAAATGGATAGTAATAAGTTTTATAAATGTGTTTCAGCACTATAGTAATCCATAATTTTAGCCAACCAATTTGATTGCACACAAACGTAAAACTCAGAAATGAAAATAGCAAAAAGAGATAACAACACTAATTTGTTGAGGCAGTTCCCTCGTCGTCCTCGTTCGGGGTACTGATCGCGACTTTCTATGTCTAATACAACCTAACTGCAAGTGCACAGTCTATCGCGTAGTAATAATAGATATCGATCCCACAGGGACTCGTAATCAAACTAGTGTTTTCGGGAGTTACTATGTTTAGCTAGGCAGAATATGTTTAAGGGAATAAGATTTGTCACTAAAGGGAACTAAGAATGTAAATTAAAGTATAATTAATTGAATCGATATGCAGTGATTATATTCTTCGGGGATTTGACAAGTTACCGGTGTATGAAATAATTTTCAGAGTTTATTTAAGCAGAAAATGGTGATTTGAAGACTCTCGCCTCACGATGGTTATTGACGCTAATCATAATTCTAAGGGCCAAACGTACACTTTCGTATCCCATTCGGGGTTAAAATTATTTTTTGGAAATCTCTAAGTTCTAATTCATTTTAAAGTGCTTTCGCTGTTATTAAAATGAATGACTAGTGTTTACTATCTGATCTTGCCGCAGCTTTCGCTTGTTGGTTCGTATCTTAATTAATTTCCCACTTTCGTGGCAAAACTACTTTTAAATAAGTTCTCGCTTTCGCGACGAAGTTTATTCAGTAAATTAATTTTAAACACTCAGTCCATAAACAACTTTTGAAAAAGACAGTTTTCAACCGGTTATTATCAAATCCCTTTCGAATTATTACTACATATCGATTACTTTAATTTAGCTAGACATGGATTTGGGAAAGGTAAAACATAAATGAAAACAATAAATAATAGCATGCATCATAATAAACTTGGAATTACGATTGAAATGAGAAACCTGTAAATATTCCAATTGGCCTTTGGGCAGATCCTCCACAGATGTTGGCAGGATTCTGGTCTTTATGCCAATTTGATCGTACAACGGAAATAGAAATTACAGAAGAATGAAAGGAATGCAGAAAAAGAAAAGAGAAACAAATAAGAATATTAAAAACTGGAAAGGTTGCTCTGGAAATAAATTGGCCAACACTTCGTTGTATGAATGCGGCTCCCCTTCTGAGTCCCCCTTCTTCCCCTTTTATAGAGATGGAATTCTAACGGTTATAACTTGAAGAAGGTGGACTTTGAGGCAGAATTATCAGGGAGTAGTGGTCCACTATTTGGGACTTGGAACTGCTTCTTTTACGTGAAACTGAAGTGGGGCGTTTTTGCCTACATGACGGTCGTCACAAGGTGTGACGGTCGTCACCCGTGTGACGGTCATCATGGAGCCGTGATGGTCGTCACAGCAGCAAAATCAGCATTATGCGCTTTTCATGATGTTTTCACCCGGTTTTCGTCCGTATTTCATCTGAGATTGCTTCTTTTCTTCATATTGCCTTGTTTAGACATGATCATCAAATACCTGCAAAACATCAGACAAATAACACAGAAATAACCCGAAATCGGATCGAAAATAGTTAAACTTCAGTTGAATTATGCATCAAAATATATATACGATTTCGTGTTATCAAACTCCCCTAAGCTTGAATCTTTGCTTGTCCTCAAGTAAAACATGAAAAAGTCGGCAAGCACGAGGCAGCTTCTTCATTCGCAAAGTTGGGAAAAACTGGGATTCTTGGTAAGAACAAAACGAGTACCATGACGACACTGGACTACAAGTCTTCGGAGGTCTCCTTTTATGCAAATCGGTCCCAGTCATGCTACTGTAGCTTGGTGTCAAGGTTCTCGCGGCAAGTTCACCCTGTTTGTTTTAGCGCAATCACATTAAGCCCGTTGTCCATACACTTTCATGGCAAGTCGACCTGTTAGTGAATATGATCTCATTTCTGTTTTTGATCTTCTTCATTGATCATAAGCTTATTTCATTGATTTTTCAATGAGTTTTCGTGCCGTTGGGCTAAATGCTCGGGTGAGGAGCACCTAACTTAGAAGGAAACGTGTCTTTATAATTTTGGGCTATCTAGCTTTCTTTTCATGATTTTTCATCTTTTTGGAGATCATACACTTATTTGCATCGGTCGCTCGCTTAGAGGTGTTTTAGGATGGTGCTGACTGCTAGTATAAACTACTTGGGGCTGAGTTTGCGTAGACACTTGAGACTTTGGTACACGTAGGTAGTGGAACCGACTCGCATAAACCGGAGATCTAAGGTGTCAAGACGGTACTGGTTTTGTTAGAATTGTCGTCTTCTCGGAGTTTCAAAACTTGGTTTGAACTCGGGTGCATTCTCGTGATGCTTTTGCTTTTGAGGAACGAACGAAAAAATTTGTTGTTTACGTCGAATAACGTGGGGATGTTTGCGTAACGGAAAAAGGGTATATAAACGAGCTTTATTTGCTAAAAGTAGAAAATGTTTAAATAGAAATTACGAAATTCAAAGTACAATGGAATGGGAAATAAACGCTCCGCTCCCACACTATCTCAATCAGTGTCCCCACTGATTTGGAAGCATGCGAGAGGGAGATACAACGGAAATGAAAGTACAAATAAACTGAAAATATAGTAAACAAATAAGGAAAATGATAACTAATCACGTCCGCTGCCTCGGTCACGTCCGCGCTGGCGTCCTCTGGCTCTGGCCAGGGCGACTCGGTCCTCATAACTCATAGCTCCGGTGTGGTAGACGGTGTCACGGAGGCCTTCGACCTGCAAAGTCAGATTCGCCAGGTTCTCAGTAATGGTTGCTTGGCCGGTTTGAAGTTGTTGCATTTGGGTCCGATGCCAAGCTTCGAACTGCTCTGCTCGCTGATTCTGCTGCTGCAGCATAGCGAGTATCTGGGCCTGTTGGTTGAGAGAGCGGCGGAGGTCCTCTTCTGTGTAGTCGGGCACTGGACGATGGCGGCGGCGGCGAGAGGATGTACCTTCGGAAGGAGGAGGCTGCGATGCCTCCGGTTTCTCCGGCCTGTCCAACTCAGCTTGGATTTCGTCGTCAGAACCTTGGGTGTGGTCCTGAGTTGGAGCAGCGGCAGCAGGAGGGGCAGTAAGGTCAAATAACCAGTTGGTACGATCCTCTGGGTGTGTCCGGGTGCATGATGGAAGGATGATGCTTCGGACGGTTTTGTCACGCACTACCGGGTGGTACTTGCCGTCAGCTCTGGAACAGATAAGGTGGGAGGCTCTGCAGTGATCGGTGTCAAGGAACACCGAGGGGATGGCATGGAGGTGCTGGAGGCGGTCGCCTAGGTTCAGCCCAAGTGCAATGGCAGTGACAATCCCGCCAAAGTAAAATGGCTTGGAGCCACGGTTGCAATTGGCTTGAATGTGGGCCAGGAGGAACGGAGCGGCGTTGATAGGCTCGTTGTTGAAGACACAATGGAGGAAGAAGAGCTCTTTCGAGTTCACCTTATGGTTCTGTCCCTGGCGAAGATTGTGTTGCTCAATGCTCGGTGGAAGTACCGGATGGTCGGGTTATGGATATGCGTAGCATGCAGAGAGTCCCAACCATCGGCATTTATGCCGGTCAACTGGTACCATAGCGCGAAGGCTTCGTGCTGGAATTGATCGGTGAGGCGGTGGTGAGCATTGTCGCCTCGAGGGAGTTGTAAGATGGCGGCGATCTGGTTCTGGTTCACCTGGTAGTTTGTGCCGAACATCCGGAAGCATGCGGCACCGGAGTGTTGGCTGAGGTCGCCGCTGGATGTGACGTAGGTAAACGAACTCAGGAACTCGAGAGTGAGATGTTCGTACGTCGGTAGTGGATTGGTGCATAGGTTCCAGATGCCGGCTCTTTGAAGCATCCAAGTGACGCCTTCAAGGAGTCCGAGCTCCGTGAGCGATGGAATGTGTGGATAATGAGTCGGCTGGAGCGACCTTTGATGGAATGCGATGTAGTTGGCCCGCTGTCTTTCGCCCAAGTCACCTTCGCTGAACACAATGTTACTGATGTCTGGGGTTTCGGTAGTTCTCGCCATTGTTGGAAGATTGAGGTGGTTCTGAGGATTGGGGTGGTTCTGCGAAGTGGGAAAAAATTGACAGAAGTGTGGTAGGAAGTTAAGATGGGAGTTGAAATATATGGTGCAATGTGGGGAAGACGAAAAATTGGAGTGGGGTGGGAGTGCTGATGATTGGAAGTTGAAAGGAGGGTAGTGGGAGAGAAAACGCAACCCCTGTTATATCAGATAGCAGTTTTGGGTTCGTGACAGTCGTCACGTATGTGTGACGGTCGTCACCCGCGTGACGCTCGTCAGGATCCTGTGACGGTCGTCACAGCAGCAAAATCTGCAGAACGCAGAATTTTGCTCTGAGGGTGTTCTTGCAGTGACTTTTAGGCCTAGTATTGATATGGCAATGTATTATAGCAGCCAATAAACAAAGAATAACGTGAAAACAAGATAATTGAATAAAGACTATAATTGAAATAACAAGAAATTGGAATGATTGTATGTAGTACATAAAGAAATTAACAATGCAAAAATCAAAACAATTGAAAACGGACGGAAAGTAGAAAAACTAAACTAAACTAAATCTAATGCTAAAACTAGTATCTAGTCTTTTCGTGCCTTCAACTCATCGAATTTCCGTGCATAGTAGTCGAGCTGGTCACAGACTAAGTCCATGAAGACTACCAGTTCGCTGTGTATGCCTGCGATGTCATCTTGTACCGTAGTCAGAGCTGCATCAACGTTGTCCAATCGGAGTAGAACAGTATCCATTTTGTCGGTGGTCTCCTCAGGGATAGGCTCGGGATAAGTGTTGTAGTGCGGAGGAGTCATATGGTCTACTTCAGCTTCTGATATAGCATCCTCATAGTACATATAGTCGTGTGCCTCAGAGATATGGTCACTGTCGTACATATAGTTCTGTGGTGTTGACTGAGGTGAAGGAGGTCCCATATGCTCATCCAATTCATAAAGCTAGTTGTCCTTTTGTGGATACTTGTCATCTGATGATCAGGCAGTGTGAATAGCTGGACAGGTTTTTCGTTAATGAGGTACTCATAAGGTCCAGGTCCCATAGTTCCTAAAATGCGCCTGTTAAAGCAGAACTGTATATTCATGGGTCGGATGGTGCCAAAACGAGTGCTTGCATTTAAGTGGAATCTAAGGCCAAGCTCGTGGGAAATCATTGTCACGAGGCCTCCTATAAGAATAGGTGACTGAGGTTCCTGAGTGAGGCGTCTGAAAGATCTCATCATGAAAGGCACTGTATTTACTGTACGTCCCTGGGAAGCACAGAACATGATGAATAACTCCTCTTTAGATACTGTGGTAATATTTTCTTCTTTCCCGAAAAGGGTGTGAGCTAGTATCTTATGGAAGTATCTGAAAGCTGGGTTATGAATATCATCATTATACATTCTGTCTGGTTCAGGGTGATAGTCACCTGTAATTCTACCCCAGAATTGGTCGAGTTCAAAATCAATATCGTCATCTTCTGCACTGATGAACACATGCGGTCCGCTAGGAAATCCTAGGAGGTTAGCTAGTGACATCCGGCTATGGGTTTGGTCCATTCCAAACATTCGAAAGGTAATCATCTCTGTGTTGGATCCAAAACCATAGTTGGGTATGTATCTGAAGGAACTAAGGAATTCATAGGTGAGATCCTTATAGGTAGCAAAACGTGTTTTCAAAGCAGTGTTCTCCCAACTCAGTTGATTGAACAGGTATTGAATGTTATCCGTGATTCCTAGTTTATCCATGGTAGACTTATCATAATACAGCGTTAAGGCGATTTCTCTTTCAGTTAGTGCTGCAAATCTTGCCTTTTGAGCTAGTCCTCGAAAATGAACCTTTGTGAAGTCGTACTCGGCCATACTCGCAGGTAAGTCGGAGAAAACAGAAGGAATGTTTTGAAGACTTTTAAAAATCCTGAAAAGTTTAAAACAGAAGTTTGAAGTCAGGATTTTTAAAAACAAAAAGCGGTAAAAACAAAGGACAAAAAGAGAAAAATAATAAAAATAAAAATATGAAAACAAACGAAAGTAGAAAGTAGTAGTAATTATAAGTTTAGAATTTTTGTTAAATTTTCAAAGTAAAATTTTAAATAAAAATGAAATACAGTTGTTGCACCCCAAAATTTGCCCTCACAATACAAGACTTTGTGTTCCAAGAAGGTTCACAAGGTTCACAAAATTCATAATTGGTCAGAAGAGTTGACAATTCCCTCAGACAATGCACCTCCTAAGCAGTGCATCCAAAACTAGGGTTTTGACTTTAATCAGGCTAAATGGACTTCCAAGACTTCAAGTGAGCTTCATAACATCTTATATGTGTATAAGAACCCCCATGTCAAGTTTCAAGACTTTTCTCAAAAGTTTGCTCAGTCAGATGATTAGATAAGTCAAAAGCAGTCAATGCAGTTAAAAGGTCAAACTGAGGACAACTGTGGTCAAACCAAAGTCAAACTTCATGATTTTTTTTGCCAACATCAAAGAGAGGTTGGGTGAGAAATATTATCATAATAACTGTAATACCCCAAATTTTGCCCTAAGATTTGTCGTCGCATTTCATTGCATTTAATCAATTACTAACAAATTTGTGTAGTCGTTTGACTTTTTGCAGGTAAATATCATATGGCATGCACTTTTTTCTAAAAAGTAAAAATGGCACAATTGGCAGGAGGACATGTGTAAGGAGTTATGAGTGTGAGAGGTTGAGAGTTCGAATCTCACCTTTGGCACTTTTTGTTGTTTTTATTATTTTTACTCTAAATTTTTCTATCTTTCATTAAAAAAAATAACAAAAATAGTTTTTTATTATTATTTAATTATTATTTTCGTATTTTAATTAAATCATTTTTTAAAATATTATTTTTTTCACTTTTTTCTAAATTATTCATAAAAATATCCAAAAAATCATAAAATAAAAAAATATTAAAAAAAATTTTGTTCTTTTTATAATATTTTTTATTTTAGGAATCAATAGGATTATTAGTTTTTATTTTAAGTTTATTTTAATTATTTTAAATTATTTAAATTTTATTTTTTCTTAACTAATTATTTAGTTTGGGCTTTAAAATGGGCTTTAGGGACATTATTGACAATTTGGTGTTAACCCTAATTTGTTCCCTATATATACATGTGTTGCCTTGTTGGAAAAGAGGGGAGAATGAAAAAAAACCTAAGAGGAGTGAGTGCCGTTGGCCGTTATTTAGTTTTCTTCTTCATCCATTACTATTGTTTCTTTTTCTTCATCGTTTACCGTTATTTCTTTTCCTTCATCTATTACTGTTGTTTCTTTTTCTTCATCTTTTACCGTTATTTCTTTTTCTTCATCTATTACCGTTATTTCTTTTTCTTTATCTATTACTGTTGCGTTTATATATATATAATTTTTAAATTGTTAGAGTTTATATATATAAGATTTTTGATCGAATTATGTCGATACGATGTTTGCACATTTGTGTGCATGACGCGTGACATTTGTGTTAGTTCGATCTGGTTGCGATGATCGCATTTTTGTGTGAGCAATAATACTATTTTTTGCTTAATTTCTTTTTCTTTGCGATAAATTTTGTTTCGTCCGATTTAGATCTGGTTGCGATGAGCGCATTTCTGCGTTAGCAACATTGTTGGGTTATTTGGCACATTTAAAATTCATTATTGCTTTATTATTATTATTATTATTATTATTATTATTATTATTATTATTATTATTATTATTATTATCATTATTTATTATTATTATCATTATTATCATTATTATTATTATTGTTATCATTAATTTATTAAAATTTGTTGTAATATAAAAATCTGTTTTTTTTAAAATAAATGACATTAACATCTTTTTTCCAAATTAATATGAAAACCTAATTTTAATTTTCTATATGATTCTATGTATATATTTATTATAATTCTTGTAAATTTTTGTAAATAAAATTAAACCTTATAAACACTTAATGTAAAATTTTGGTGAATGTGATTATTGATTAGTTAAAATTTGTTTTCATCATAATGTGTAAATATTTTTCTTAATAATTGTTAATATATAATTAGAGATAATTAAATTTTTGTAAATGATTAAGAAATTTATAATTATGTTATATTTAGAACTTTATATTATAGTAATTATTTAATCATTTATGTTTCTAAATAAAAATCAAATCTTATGATATTTAGAACTTTATATTATAGTAATTATTTAATCATTTATGTTTCTAAATAAAAATCAAATCTTATGATATTTAGAACTTTATATTATAGTAATTATTTAATCATTTATGTTTCTAAATAAAAATCAAATCTTATGTTTAATCACGTTATTAATTAATTATTATTGCTAATCATATTTTGTTGCTTATTATTATTTTGAAATTTCTATCTTATTATTTTTTCTAACTTTGTCTATTTTTCTCATTATTATTGTTTCAACTAATTATTTTCACTAACTTTATATTTATACTAACCTTATTTAATTTTTCTTATTATTTACTAACCCTAATATTTTATTTGCTTATTTGTTATTTTTTTTATTTATTATAATTTTGTAATTGTTTCTTGGATGTAAAGTTGTTTAATTATTATTATGGTTAGTAATTAGGGAGTGTAACAACATGTATGTAATATTAAAATAAATTTAGATCACTTTTAAATAAAGATAATTAAAATAAACACGTCACACACGTAAGTCGATTTTAATCACCGTCTCACTTCCTAAGGATATCCCTCAAGTTGCCTACGAATAATGGTTAAGTGGGGTGTATAAAGCAAGTCCCTCAAATAAAAAAATCATCAAAGTCCCTTATGGTTGCCTTTACGAATCAAGTCCCTTTCGAAAAATGATGATGGTCCCTTATATGTGCTTATTACATCCCACAATGGCCTTCAAAGTCAAATTGTCCCTCACGTGTCCCTTAACATCCAAAGTAAGGACTACCTACTCCATTATAGTAGGGATAGTCTTACTAAGGAAAGGATAAAGAATAAGAAAGACCTTAAAACATTAGGGTAGGCTACTCCTAGATACTTGCTCACTTCAAAACTTTTTCACACTTAAACAAATTTCCAACAAACTTTTCAAACAAGTTTTTTTCACATCCATACACGGATTATTATTAAACTATTCTGAAATTTTTTTGCTATTCACACACTACACTTTCAAAACAATTCAAAAGTGAGCTTAAGTACCTAAGAGCCCATGGATAACCATGGATGAAAAGGGTGCTAACACCTTCCCTTTTCATAACCTACCCCCCGGACCCAAAATATTCTCTAAGGTCTTTCCTGTTCTTTTATAACCTTTCCTTATGGATAAAATAAAAGTCGGTGGCGACTCTTGCTATCCGCAACATTGTTTAAAGTCAGTTCTCCCACCGTGTTACAGAACTGGCGACTCTGCTAGGGATCTATTTAAGAGGGGTACCCTTAGGAATTAAGATCACTTTAAATTGTTTGCCTTGTTTGCTTTATTATTATATTGTTGGGGTGCTCTTATGTGTGAAAGGTCCTAACCCGGATCTAGTGTACCTTAGGTAAATGGCAATAGACCAAGGAAACTGTACGACGTATATCGATACGGTTGATCTGGTGGCCATAGTTAGTGCGACTTCTTGGTTGGTGCTTATATTCCTTAAGTCAAGTTGAGGATAATATTGAGGCTGCCATATGTTGTCAATGCACTAACTGACTTTTAGAACCCTAGTTAACTCATCTTGGCCTTTAGAAAGTAGTGAGGTAACCGGCTTTGGTGCAGACTGAAGTTGGTTGACACTCGATACTACGCTCATTGAGATCTTAAACTTGGAGGGTTTTGGTTGGCAAGTAAGTTGCCTTCTGAACAACCACCCTTGTGAAGGATCAATGATATTGAGATCCCTTAGAACCTGGTTACTTTTGTAGGACAGGATGAACCATCTAACTTCAGGGGAGGGTACTTACCTTTAAACCTCATGCAAGCCTTTAAACCTAGGGCAATTGTGTGACTTGTTTGTGTGTGCCACATGTTTGTGATTGAACATAACATCATGACATCATCATGCATCATAAGCATATCATTTTCCCTAACCATTTCAAGGACCAAAGGATTTATCTTTGTTCTTTGTTGCAGGTCATGGCTTCTGCTCGTAGAAACACCATCAGGATCAACTTTGTAGGGATACCTGCTAAGCTCAAGGAGTTGGTTTCCCTAGTGCCTGATCATTCCCAGTTCAACAAGAGGCATGGTCACTTATTGGATCTAGTTACTTCAGGGTTCAGTGAAGACATGATGAGTGTGCTGTTTCAGTTCTTTGACCCTGAGCACCATTGCTTTACATTTCCTGATTATCAGCTGGTTCCAACCATGGAGGAGTTCTCTAAACTTCTGGGTATACCCGTTCTTGATCAGAAGCCATTCACAGGCTTAGAGAAGGAGCTTAAACCAGAAGTTGTTGCTGCAGCTCTACATCTGAAGAAGTCTGACATTGTTCTAGAGACGAGAAGTGGAGTTAAAGGTATTCTTGCCAAGGTATTCGTGGATAAAGCTCAAATGTTCTTGAAAGATATGAGCTACGATGCTTTTGAGGAGATCTTAGCCTTATTGATTTATGGCTTAGTGTTGTTCCCCAATCCTGATCAGTTCATAGACGTTCATGCCATCAACATATTCCTGAGTCACAATCCAGTGCCTACCTTACTTGGAGACATCCTACATTCTCTTCACACCCGTACTACAAGAGCAAGAGGAACTTTGATGTGCTGCATACCTTTACTTTCTAGGTGGTTTATTTCTCACCTTCCTCGCTCAGTAATGAAGAATGAGCAAGGGTTCAGATGGTCCAAGAGGATCATGTCACTTTCTCACTCAGACATCCATTGGTGCTCCAGATCTACGGAGAATGTCACCATCATTGACCGTTGTGGGGAGTTTCCTAACGTGCCGCTTCTAGGCATAAGAGGAGGCATCACCTACAACCCATCTCTAGCTTTACGACAGTTTGGTTACGCCCGGAGCGATGGTCCACATGACATGTTGATTCAGGGCATTGTGTTTGACTACGACAACGATCTTCAGGGTTACCGTCAGAGATTCATACGAGCTTGGGAAAAGGTAAACAGGATTGACAGCAAGACACTGGAGCCTAAGTACACCATTCCTATGGAGGCTTATCTCAGATGGGTACGATTTCGTGCTCAGACACTCATGATGCCATATCCTGCCATCCTACCAGTTACCATGGAACCTGTTGCTGAAGGAGACACAGCTTATACCATCCTTCACCCAGACATGCCTACTGATATGGAAGACTTGCAGAGATCATGGATCCAACTGAAAGAGCAAAGGGATACTTTCGAGGCTCATTACAAAGCAAGCCAAGCAAGGATCCTAGAGCTAACAAAGCTACTTCATAAAGCAAGCATGTCTATGGGTGCCAAAGAAAGCTTTAAGGAGTATGCTCAGAAGTGGAGAGACTTAGCTGGAGGAGTTCAACCCCCTTTGACTGATAGGGAATTGGTTGATATGTTCATGTGTACGCTGAATGGTCCGTTTTACAGTCATCTCATTGGAAGCTCATCATCTGGCTTCACTGAGTTGATCATGACAGGAGAGCGAGTAGAGAATGGCATCAAGAGTGGTAAGATCCAAATGGGCACTTCTTCATCAGGTGCCGCAAAGAAGCCTCCCACTGGGAAGAAAGAATCTAATGCTGTGTATGGTCAGCCTGATCGTAACAGAAGGCATCAGTCTGTTAGTACAGTTCATATTTCAAATCCAACTCCTGCAACAACAGAGCAGCCTCAAGGCAACCAACAGAGGGCTAGAAGACAGTTCACGAAGATCAACATGTCAATGGCTCAGGCATTGCAACACTTGTTGAAAGCTGAACTTATTACCCTGAGGGAGGCCCCTCGGAATCCCAATGTTACCTCTCCCAAGTACAATCCCAATGCACGATGTGCATATCATTCAAACTGTCCAGGACATGATACTAATAACTGCTGGGTCTTGAAGAACAAAATTCAGGATATGATTGATGCTGGAGAAATTGAGTTTGATCCACCAGGTACTCCAAATGTGATTACAGCTCCAATGCCAAATCACGAGAAGACTGTCAACGCCATTGATAAAGATATTGATGAAGATCTGCATGTCTATTCAGTTATGGAGTTGAGCACACCATTGTCTGTTATCAAAAAGAGGTTAGTACAAGATGGGATCTTTCCAGGTTGTCATGAAGATTGTCTATATTGTACCTATAAGCCGGATAGTTGCTTCATTTTGAGAGATGGGATTCAACGTCTCATGGATAAATATACTATAGTGTTTGAAAGAAGACCAGCATCTGTAGAAAGTATGGTGGATCATCTGACTCAGGGTAAAAAGATTGAAGAGGTTGACATGGTTGACAAAGTACCACTAAGAATCACTTCAAAGGGTCCCATTAAAATCACTCATCAGGGCCCAATCAAGATTACTGCTGAAGGTCCTGTGAAAGTTGTCACTGAAGCCAGAGTAGCTCCTCTGATCATTACCACTCCTGGTCCTATTCCTTATACATCTGACAAAGCTGTGCCTTGGCACTATGGGTCTGATGTTTACATCCATGGTGTCAAACAGGAGCCTTTACCTGATATGCCTGTTGACATTGATAATATTGCCGGATCTAGCAAGATCACTCGTAGTGGAAGAGTCTTCTCTCCTCCAGTTGCTTCTAAGAGTGCGGTTACTCCTGCTATTACTTCCACCACTGATGCTCGGGGCAAGGGTCCTGTTATTGAGCCTGTATCTACTGATGTGCCAGCTGCTGATGACCTCTCTAAGCAGATGGAAGAAGTATTGAAAATCATTCGCAAGAGTGATTATGATATTGTTGATCAGCTGGGGCATACTCCCTCAAAGATTTCTATGCTCTCCCTGTTATTATGTTCTGAGGCTCATGCCAAGTCATTGATCAAGTTTCTAAAGATGGCTCATGTACCCAGTGCAATTTCTGTGGACCAGTTTGAGAATTGTGTTGCTCACCTGACCTATGACAACGGGTTAGGATTTTCTGATGCTGACTTGACCCCTGCCAAGAGGGATCATAACAGGGCCTTGCATATTTCAATTGAATGCAGGGGCACTACCCTGTCTCATGTGCTGATAGACAATGGTTCCTCTCTGAATGTGTTGCCTAAGGAAGTCCTGAACAAGCTGAGTCCTGAAGATACGGTATTGAAGCCCAGTAATATTGTGGTAAAGGCTTTTGATGGTTCTAGAAGAGTAGTGCATGGGGAAATTGATCTTCCAATCAAGGTTGGCTCTCAGGTGTTTACTGCTACATTCTCTGTGATGGATATTCGTCCTTCGTACTCATGTCTGCTTGGTCGTCCCTGGATCCATGGGGCAGGTGCTGTGACCTCCACATTACATCAAAAGTTGAGATATTCGGTGAATGGAAAAGTTGTTACTGTCTTTGGAGAGGAAGAATACTTTGTCAGCCATGTAAACACTTTCAAGTATCTGGAAGTAGAAGGTGAATACATTGAAACTCCATGTCAGTCATTTGAAGTGGTTCCCTGGGCTGTTAAGGATTGTGTGACTCCTCCTGCTGTGAAGAAGGTTCCTGTGGTCATCAGAAACCCTCCAACAATGGCAATGGCCTCCCTCAATGATGCAAAAGCTGTGGTGGAAGAAGAGTCCCAGAAGGCTGTTCGTCGTGCTCGTGCTGTTCGTATCACCAATCAAGGGGTTATCAATGCTGTGGGAGATCAAGATGAAGACCACAACTTGGAGGCATGGATTCTTCCTACTGTGGGTGCTGGACTCAATAATTGGACAGCTGAAGATGTTATCCCTATCTCCTTTAGTCAGGAGTAAATACTATTACTGTGTTATGTTTTTAAATTTATAATTTCTGGAACAATTAAAACTTTCAAGCCATGTGCCTTGCCCGGGGCACAATGGTGTGCTTGTTACGGGTTGTCATCTCATTTGCATACTTCATTCGATAAAATCAGTGGACGTTTCGTTTTCGTAAATATTGTGTTCCTTGTATTTCTTTTTCTTTTATTTTTGCTTTATCAGCTATGTGTTCTTACACACACCCACGTCACTAAAATGCCGATCCTCATCCACTCTGGATCCAATTGATAACAGTTCTACTATTGCCAATTACAATTTCGAGAATCCGATCTATCAAACTGAAGACGGAAACGAGGACGATTGTGAAATATCTGTAGGGCTTGCTAGGTTGTTACAACAAGAAGAGAAAGCTATACAGCCACATGAAGAGCCAGTCGAAGTTGTGAATCTGGGAACTGAAGAAAACAGAAAAGAGGTCCAGATAGGGGCTGATTTAGACAACACTGCTCAGCATAAGAATGCAGGGGCAACATATCAGCGTGCTATGGTGGCTTTGTTTCATGATATGATTCATCATGAGATAGAGGTATATGTGGATGATATGATAGCCAGGTCTCAGAATGAAGAACAACATCTTGATCATCTGCACAAGTTGTTTGAGAGGTTGAAGAAATACAGGTTGAGATTAAACCCAAACAAGTGTACTTTTGGAGTTAGATCTGGAAAGCTCCTGGGTTTCATTGTCAGTGGAAAAGGTATTGAAGTGGATCCTGCAAAAGTGAAAGCTATACGAGAGATGCCAGCTCCCCGTACTGAGAAGGAGGTTAGAGGTTTCTTGGGACTACATTGCAAGATTTATTTCCCAATTAACTACCATCTGTGAGCCAATCTTCAAGTTGTTGAAGAAAGATCAGGTGATGGAATGGAATGATGAGTGCCAGACTGCCTTTGATGAAATCAAGAGATATTTGCTAGAACCTCCAATTTTAATGCCACCAGTTGATGGAAGACCCTTGATTATGTATTTAACAGTATTAGACAACTCAATGGGGTGTGTATTGGGGCAACATGACGAGTCTGGTCGAAAAGAGCAGGCAATATACTACCTTAGCAAAAAGTTTACCGACTGTGAAACAAAATACTCACTGCTCGAGAAAACTTGCTGCGCTTTGGCACGGGCTGCTCGCCGACTAAGACAGTATATGTTGACCCATACTACCTTGTTGATTTCAAAGATGAACGGGGCAGTTGAAGCTGCTAATAAGAACATTAAGAAGATTGTACAGAAGATAACTGCTACTTACAAGGATTGGCACGAGATGTTACCATTTGCTCTGCATGGTTATCGTACTACAATACGTACTTCAACCGGGGCAACCCCATTCTCCTTGGTCTATGGTATGGAAGCAGTTCTGCCTATTGAAGTTCAGATCCCCTCCTTGAGAATTATGAAGGATGCAGGCTTGGATGAAGATGAGTGGATTCAGACTCGACTTGACCAGATAAATTTGATTGATGAGAAAAGGTTAGCAGCAGTTTGTCATGGCCAGATGTACCAGAAACGGATGATCAAAGCTTTTAACAAGAAGGTTAAGCCAAAGGTATATCAGGCTGGTGACTTGGTAATCAAGCGTATCATATTACCACAGGGTGATCCTAGGGGCAAGTGGACTCCAACATATGAGGGACCATTTGTAGTCAAGACAGTGTTCTCAGGAGGTGCCATGATATTGACTACAATGGATGGTGAAGACTTCCCACAACCTGTAAACGCAGACATAGTTAAAAAATACTACGCATAAAAAGAGACCCGCTAGGTTGACAGGCCTAGGCAAAAATAAGGGCATCCCGGCAAACCAAAAGGGTTTGGGCAAAAATTAGGGATATATATATAAAAAGATGTACACCCGGCAAGTCGAAAACCTGAAAAGGCGGCTTGGGCAAAAAAGGGTATCCCGGTGGATTGAAAACCTGAAAGGGCAATCCAGGCAAAAGTTAGGGATTAAAGCGTATGACTATGTCTCGTTTGGATCACTCATGAAACTGCAACCAGTTGTACTACTTACTCAAGCTCAAACAGATAAAGCTCAATCCAATCGTTTCCGTCTCAACAGCAAGAAGATGAGATACTTGAGGGGCAATAGTAGAATTGAAACTCAATAGGATTATTTCCCACATAGCTGATTCTTTTTGTAAAACTTCATGACAAAATTCTCTTACTAGGGTTTATGTCTCCTTGTACAAACTTACCCGTGTATGGGTCACTTTTGATATAAATAAATTCCATCTTTTGAATCCAGATTTACTTTTACCCTATTTACATAAGCGAAACGTCCATTGGTTGTGTTTGAATGTATGTATGCCTTTGAATATGATTGATGTTTACCAGAAATGCATGTATGCTTTTAATATGATTGATGTTTACCAGAAATGCATGAAAATGCAGTAATAGTATTTACTAAGGACGAACGAGGGAAGGATTTCAACGAAGCTTCGCCGGTTCATCTTTACAAGGCAGTTACAAACCATCAGTAGGACTAATCCATTTTCACAAAGTCTAATCTCCCCTGGAATTTATATCCATCTCTTTTATCCTCATACGGATATACGGGAAATTACTTCCCAATAAGGGCACGATGAACGAAGACGGGATGTTATACTTATCCTACTATCAAACGAAAACGAAGGTTATCTATACCCTACTGTCCCCAACAACGGGAGGTTATCTATACCTTGTTATCCCCAACAATGGGAGGTTATCTATACCTTGTTATCCCCAGCAGACGGAGGGTTATGTATTCTTCAACAACGAATCGGGATTTATTTTCCTTGGCCAGCAGTTGTTATACAAGGATATCCAGACACTTCCAGCAGTGTCATATCATACATGCATCATTTACATCATACCATAACATATATGTCTATAGTACATTACCTAAGTGCATCATGTCATACATGCATACATAAAGCATAAACTAATGTTGTTATACAGAATGCTACCTTGTTTTCAGGTTAATTATCCAACAAACAAGCTTATGATCTTTGGGACTGCTTTATTGTAACCTCAGCGTTACTTTATCCTCCTGATGAGCTTCTTATTACTTTGGGACTGCTTTATTGTAACCTCAGGGTTATTTTATCCTCCTGATAGCCTCTCATGACTTCAAGACTGCTTTAGAGCTACTGATTGCTCTATCCTCCTGAAATCATCCTATTACTTCAAGACTGCTTTAGAGCTATTCATTGCTCTATCCTCATGAGGTCATATTACTACTTCAAGACTGCTTTAGAGCTATTGATTGCTCTATCCTCCTGAAGCCATCTAATTATTTCAAGACTGCTTTAGAGTTATCCATTGCTCTATCCTCCTGAAATTACATTATTATTTCAAGACTGCTTTAGAGTTATCCATTGCTCTATCCTCCTGAAATTACATTATTATTTCAAGACTGCTTTAGAGCTATCCATTGCTCTATCCTCCTGAAATCATTACTTCAAGACTGCTTTAGAGCTATTGATTGCTCTATCCTCCTGAAGACATATCACATTATTATTTCAAGACTGCTTTAGAGCTATTCATTGCTCTATCCTCCTGAAATCATTACTTCAAGACTGCTTTAGAGCTATTCATTGCTCTATCCTCCTGAAGCCATCTAATTATTTCAAGACTGCTTTAGAGTTATCCATTGCTCTATCCTCCTGAAATTACATTATCATTTCAAGACTGCTTTAGAGCTATTCATTGCTCTATCCTCCTGAAATCATTACTTCAAGACTGCTTTAGAGCTATTCATTGCTCTATCCTCCTGAAGCCATCTAATTATTTCAAGACTGCTTTAGAGTTATCCATTGCTCTATCCTCCTGAAATTACATTATTATTTCAAGACTGCTTTAGAGTTATCCATTGCTCTATCCTCCTGAAATTACATTATTATTTCAAGACTGCTTTAGAGCTATCCATTGCTCTATCCTCCTGAAATCATTACTTCAAGACTGCTTTAGAGCTATTGATTGCTCTATCCTCCTGAAGACATATCACATTATTATTTCAAGACTGCTTTAGAGCTATTCATTGCTCTATCCTCCTGAAATCATTACTTCAAGACTGCTTTAGAGCTATTCATTGCTCTATCCTCCTGAAGCCATCTAATTATTTCAAGACTGCTTTAGAGTTATCCATTGCTCTATCCTCCTGAAATTACATTATTATTTCAAGACTGCTTTAGAGCTATTCATTGCTCTATCCTCCTGAAATCATTACTTCAAGACTGCTTTAGAGCTATTCATTGCTCTATCCTCCTGAAGCCATCTAATTATTTCAAGACGGCTTTAGAGTTATCCATTGCTCTATCCTCCTGAAATTACATTATTATTTCAAGACTGCTTTAGAGTATTCATTGCTCTATCCTCCTGAAATTACATTATTATTTCAAGACTGCTTTAGAGCTATCCATTGCTCTATCCTCCTGAAATTACATTATTATTTCAAGACTGCTTTAGAGTATTCATTGCTCTATCCTCCTGAAATTACATTATTATTTCAAGACTGCTTTAGAGCTATTCATTGCTCTATCCTCCTGAAATCATTACTTCAAGACTGCTTTAGAGTGTTCATTGCTCTATCCTCCTGAAATTACATTATTATTTCAAGACTGCTTTAGAGCTATTCATTGCTCTATCCTCCTGAAATCATTACTTCAAGACTGCTTTAGAGCTATTGATTGCTCTATCCTCCTGAAGACATATCACGTTATTATTTCAAGACTGCTTTAGAGCTATTCATTGCTCTATCCTCCTGAAATCATTACTTCAAGACTACTTTAGAGCTGTTGATTGCTCTATCCTCCTGAAGCCATTCTATTACTTCAAGACTGCTTTAGAGCTATTGATTGCTCTATCCTCCTGAAGCCATTATTACTTCAAGACTGCTTTAGAGCTATTGATTGCTCTATCCTCCTGAGGTCCGATTTATCACTTCAAGACTGCTTTAGGGTTATCATTATTGATCGCTCTATCCTCATGAAGACATGCTGTTACATCAGTATTACTCCAGACTCCTGACAGCTCTCATTATACTACTGAAGAACTTTCCCCTAGTGGCATCTTTAAGCCCACTCAATCATGTTCAACCAACCATCAATATCACTCCATGCACTGGTGAGTGCAAATTTTTGGGCTTTTGTGTTCAATCCCCTTCAACCTTCCAGGTTACGACTGGCAAATATACCAATCTAACCCCTCAGGTTTCAGAAAATTGAACAGGGGCAGCTGTTGCACCCCAAAATTTGCCCTCACAATACAAGACTTTGTGTTCCAAGAAGGTTCACAAGGTTCACAAAATTCATAATTGGTCAGAAGAGTTGACAATTCCCTCAGACAATGCACCTCCTAAGCAGTGCATCCAAAACTAGGGTTTTGACTTTAATCAGGCTAAATGGACTTCCAAGACTTCAAGTGAGCTTCATAACATCTTATATGTGTATAAGAACCCCCATGTCAAGTTTCAAGACTTTTCTCAAAAGTTTGCTCAGTCAGATGATCAGATAAGTCAAAAGCAGTCAATGCAGTTAAAAGGTCAAACTGAGGACAACTGTGGTCAAACCAAAGTCAAACTTCATGATTTTTTTTGCCAACATCAAAGAGAGGTTGGGTGAGAAATATTATCATAATAACTGTAATACCCCAAATTTTGCCCTAAGATTTGTCGTCGCATTTCATTGCATTTAATCAATTACTAACAAATTTGTGTAGTCGTTTGACTTTTTGCAGGTAAATATCATATGGCATGCACTTTTTTCTAAAAAGTAAAAATGGCACAATTGGCAGGAGGACATGTGTAAGGAGTTATGAGTGTGAGAGGTTAAGAGTTCGAATCTCACCTTTGGCACTTTTTGTTGTTTTTATTATTTTTACTCTAAATTTTTCTATCTTTCATTAAAAAAAATAACAAAAATAGTTTTTTATTATTATTTAATTATTATTTTCGTATTTTAATTAAATCATTTTTTAAAATATTATTTTTTTCACTTTTTTCTAAATTATTCATAAAAATATCCAAAAAATCATAAAATAAAAAAATATTGAAAAAAATTTTGTTCTTTTTATAATATTTTTTATTTTAGGAATCAATAGGATTATTAGTTTTTATTTTAAGTTTATTTTAATTATTTTAAATTATTTAAATTTTATTTTTTCTTAACTAATTATTTAGTTTGGGCTTTAAAATGGGCTTTAGGGACATTATTGACAATTTGGTGTTAACCCTAATTTGTTCCCTATATATACATGTGTTGCCTTGTTGGAAAAGAGGGGAGAATGAAAAAAAACCTAAGAGGAGTGAGTGCCGTTGGCCGTTATTTAGTTTTCTTCTTCATCCATTACTATTGTTTCTTTTTCTTCATCGTTTACCGTTATTTCTTTTCCTTCATCTATTACTGTTGTTTCTTTTTCTTCATCTTTTACCGTTATTTCTTTTTCTTCATCTATTACCGTTATTTCTTTTTCTTTATCTATTACTGTTGCGTTTATATATATATAATTTTTAAATTGTTAGTTTATATATATAAGATTTTTGATCGAATTATGTCGATACGATGTTTGCACATTTGTGTGCATGACGCGTGACATTTGTGTTAGTTCGATCTGGTTGCGATGATCGCATTTTTGTGTGAGCAATAATACTATTTTTTGCTTAATTTCTTTTTCTTTGCGATAAATTTTGTTTCGTCCGATTTAGATCTGGTTGCGATGAGCGCATTTCTGCGTTAGCAACATTGTTGGGTTATTTGGCACATTTAAAATTCATTATTGCTTTATTATTATTATTATTATTATTATTATTATTATTATTATTATTATTATTATTATTATTATTATTATTATTATTATTATTATTATTATTATTATTATCATTATTTATTATTATTATCATTATTATCATTATTATTATTATTGTTATCATTAATTTATTAAAATTTGTTGTAATATAAAAATCTGTTTTTTTTAAAATAAATGACATTAACATCTTTTTTCCAAATTAATATGAAAACCTAATTTTAATTTTCTATATGATTCTATGTATATATTTATTATAATTCTTGTAAATTTTTGTAAATAAAATTAAACCTTATAAACACTTAATGTAAAATTTTGGTGAATGTGATTATTGATTAGTTAAAATTTGTTTTCATCATAATGTGTAAATATTTTTCTTAATAATTGTTAATATATAATTAGAGATAATTAAATTTTTGTAAATGATTAAGAAATTTATAATTATGTTATATTTAGAACTTTATATTATAGTAATTATTTAATCATTTATGTTTCTAAATAAAAATCAAATCTTATGATATTTAGAACTTTATATTATAGTAATTATTTAATCATTTATGTTTCTAAATAAAAATCAAATCTTATGATATTTAGAACTTTATATTATAGTAATTATTTAATCATTTATGTTTCTAAATAAAAATCAAATCTTATGTTTAATCACGTTATTAATTAATTATTATTGCTAATCATATTTTGTTGCTTATTATTATTTTGAAATTTCTATCTTATTATTTTTTCTAACTTTGTCTATTTTTCTCATTATTATTGTTTCAACTAATTATTTTCACTAACTTTATATTTATACTAACCTTATTTAATTTTTCTTATTATTTACTAACCCTAATATTTTATTTGCTTATTTGTTATTTTTTTTATTTATTATAATTTTGTAATTGTTTCTTGGATGTAAAGTTGTTTAATTATTATTATGGTTAGTAATTAGGGAGTGTAACAACATGTATGTAATATTAAAATAAATTTAGATCACTTTTAAATAAAGATAATTAAAATAAACACGTCACACACGTAAGTCGATTTTAATCACCGTCTCACTTCCTAAGGATATCCCTCAAGTTGCCTACGAATAATGGTTAAGTGGGGTGTATAAAGCAAGTCCCTCAAATAAAAAAATCATCAAAGTCCCTTATGGTTGCCTTTACGAATCAAGTCCCTTTCGAAAAATGATGATGGTCCCTTATATGTGCTTATTACATCCCACAATGGCCTTCAAAGTCAAATTGTCCCTCACGTGTCCCTTAACATCCAAAGTAAGGACTACCTACTCCATTATAGTAGGGATAGTCTTACTAAGGAAAGGATAAAGAATAAGAAAGACCTTAAAACATTAGGGTAGGCTACTCCTAGATACTTGCTCACTTCAAAACTTTTTCACACTTAAACAAATTTCCAACAAACTTTTCAAACAAGTTTTTTTCACATCCATACACGGATTATTATTAAACTATTCTGAAATTTTTTTGCTATTCACACACTACACTTTCAAAACAATTCAAAAGTGAGCTTAAGTACCTAAGAGCCCATGGATAACCATGGATGAAAAGGGTGCTAACACCTTCCCTTTTCATAACCTACCCCCCGGACCCAAAATATTCTCTAAGGTCTTTCCTGTTCTTTTATAACCTTTCCTTATGGATAAAATAAAAGTCGGTGGCGACTCTTGCTATCCGCAACATTGTTTAAAGTCAGTTCTCCCACCGTGTTACAACAGTAACGAGGAAAAATGCGGGAAAAGTTGGGTTGCCTCCCAGTAAGCGATGTTTTTAACGTCTAAAGCCTGACGATAGCTTGGTGACAAGCTATTCGGGTGTTTGAGCTGGGAGCTCAAGCAATGTTATACTGCAGACTTGAGGGCTGTTTTCGTTCTTATTATAATGTTTTAGACGTTGCCCGTTTACGATAAACGGTGCATTCGTCTTATCGGTAATTTCAACAGCTCCACTCTGAAGTACTTTAGTCACTTCATAAGGTCCAGACCACCTAGATTTTAGTTTACCTTGGAAGAGTTTTAATCTTGAATTAAATAGCAATACGATGTCTCCCACACTGAATTGTTTCTTGACTGAACGTTTATCATGCCACCTTTTAGTTCGTTCTTTGTAGATACGGGCATTTTCGTAAGCGTCTAATCGAAGTTCTTCCAATTCGTGTAAGTTCAAGATTCGCTTTTCTCCTGCCTCGGTGTAGTTGAAGTTGAGTGTCTTAATGGCCCAGAAGGCCTTATGCTCTAATTCTACAGGGAGATGGCAGGATTTACCGTAAACTAATTTGTAGGGTGTAGTACCTATTGGTGTCTTAAAGGCGGTCCTATAAGCCCATAAAGCTTCTTGTAGCTTTGATGACCAATCTTTCCTTGAGGTAGCGACAGTCTTTTCTAATATCTGTTTTATTTCTCTGTTCGAGACCTCGACTTGTCCGCTAGTTTGCGGATGATAAGGTGTAGCTACTCGGTGTCGGACTCCATATTTAGAGAGAAGTTTATCAAATATTCGCGATATGAAGTGAGATCCGCCGTTACTAATGACGAGTCTGGGTACACCGAATCTAGGAAAGATTGTGTTTTTGAAGAGTTTGATTACTACTCGTGCATCGTTTGTTGGAGCAGCAATGGCTTCTATCCATTTAGACACATAGTCTACAGCGACGAGTATGTAGTTATTACCAAAAGAAGGTGGGAATGGTCCCATGAAATCTATTCCCCATACGTCAAAGATTTCTACCTCTAAGATTCCTTTCTGAGGCATTTCATCGCGTCATGAGATGTTGCCGGTTCGTTGGCATCGATCACATTTTAGCACAGCAATGTGAACGTCTTTCCAGAGGTTAGGCCAGAATAAGCCGGCTTGGAGAATCTTAGCACACGTCTTGGATGTACTAGCATGACCACCATATGGTGCTGAATGGCATTGGGAAATGATATTTTCTACTTCTTCCTCTGGGACACAGCGACGATATATATTGTCGGCCCCTCTCTTGAAGAGTAGAGGTTCGTCCCAATAATAGTGTTTCAGATCGTGGAAGAATTTCTTCTTTTGCTGATAAGTGAGATCCGGTGGAAGCATGCCTGCAGTGAGGTAATTAACGATGTCAGCTTACCAAGGTAATGTGACTTGGGCATAGACGGCTTCTACGGCTTTTGCGAATTCTGGATCTTCCGAGATTGAGTTGGGTATGTCACTTTCTAATTTGGCTATCAGACGTTCGTACGGGAAATCGTCGTTTATCGGTACTGGTTCATATCTGATGCCTTCTATTCGGGATAAGTGATCTGCAACAACGTTCTCGGTTCCTTTCTTATCTTTGATTTCTAAGTCAAACTCTTGTAATAACAGGATCCATCTCAATAGTCTTGGTTTGGCATCTTTTTTGCTTATTAGGTACCTTATGGCAGCGTGGTCTGTGTATATGATAATTTTTGCTCCTACTAAATAAGAACGGAATTTGTCAAGCGCAAATATAACTGCTAGAAGTTCTTTTTCTGTGGTAGCGTAGTTCATTTGGGCAGGATCTAAGGTTCTACTGGCATAGTAGATGGCATGGAGTTTCTTGTCCTTCCTTTGTCCTAGAACTGCGCCTACGGCATAATCACTCGCATCGCACATGATTTCGAACGGTAGTCGCCAATCGGGTGGTTGCATAATCGGTGCGGTGATAAGGGTTGATTTTAATGTTTCGAATGCTTTTAAACAGTCGTCGTCGAAGACGAACTCAGCATCTTTCATCAACAGTCCGGTCAAAGGTTTTGTGATTTTTGAAAAATCTTTTATAAATCTTTGGTAGAAACCGGCATGTCCTAGAAAACTCCGTATTTCTCGTACGGATTTTGGAGGTTGGAGATCTTTTATAATCTCTATTTTAGCTTTGTCGACCTCAATTCCTTTATTTGATATGACATGTCCTAGAACTATTCCTTGTCGGACCATAAAATGGCATTTTTCCCAATTTAGGACGAGGTTCACTTTTACACAACGTTCTAATACCATTTCTAAGTTTTGTAGGCATCCTTCGAAACTTTGTCCACATACCGAGAAATCGTCCATAAATACTTCCATTATGTCGTCTATGAAATCTGCGAAGATTGCCATCATGCATCTTTGGAAGGTTGCTGGAGCATTACAGAGTCCGAACGGCATTCGGCGGTAGGCAAAAGTACCATAAGGACATGTGAATGTAGTCTTTTCTTGGTCATCCGGATGAATGGGAATTTGGAAAAATCCTGAATAACCATCTAGATAGCAGAAATATGAATGTTTGGCTAATCTTTCCAACATTTGGTCTATGAAGGGTAACGGGAAGTGATCTTTTCGTGTGGCTTTGTTAAGCTTCCTATAATCAATACACATCCTGCTTCCAGTCACGACTCTTTTTGTTATTGATTCGCCTTTTTCGTTTTTGACTACTGTGACTCCTCCTTTCTTCGTTACGACGTGAACTGGGCTAACCCATTCACTATCGGAGATTGGATAGATGATTCCTGCATCTAGCAATTTCTTTACTTCATCTCTGACTACAGTGCTCAGGATGGGGTTCAGTCTCCTCTGATGCTCTCGAGAGGTTTTAGAGTCTTCCTCTATTGTAATTCGATGCATACAGATCGAAGGGCTTATACCTTTTAGATCGCTTATATTATAGCCTAACGCGGTGGGGTACTTCTTTAGGACTTCTAATAGCTTTTCGGTTTCTGGTTGTCCTAAGTCGGCGTTGACTATCACTGGTCTCTTTAGTTCATCGTCTAGAAATTCATATCTGAGGTTTTTGGGTAGTGTTTTAAGTTCTAAAGATGGGTTCTTCGGACCTGGCATATGGTTTGGGGTCAGTGCTAAGCTTTTGCTTAGGCTGTCGTCTTTATACGGTTTACGCAAATCATCGTCTTCAGAAATATCGGGTATTTGAATCTTTATTATTTCCGAATACGTGGTCTCTTCATTCTCAAGTTCTCTTATGCATTCGTCAATTTCATCTACTAAATAGCAGGTATCGTCTATGGCTGGTGCTTGTAAGAACTTGGTGAGAATGAACTCTATCTTTTCTTCTCCTACTTCGAATGTTAGCCTTCCTTTCTTCACGTCTATAATAGCTCCGGCTGTAGCTATGAATGGTCTTCCTAGGATAATTGGGGTAACAGTGTCCTCCTTGATGTCCATGATTATGAAGTCGGTTGGGATGTAGAATTGTCTTATGCGTACTGGAACGTTTTCCAGTATTCCGACGGGGTATTTTACTGATCGGTCAGCTAATTGTACGGACATTTTGGTTGGTCTGAGGTCTCCCATATTCAGCTTTTTGCATATAGATAAAGGCATAACACTGATATTGGCTCCTAAATCGCATAGAGCTTTGTCTATCACGAACTTTCCTATGACGCAGGGTATGGAGAAACTACCTGGGTCTTTTAATTTAGGAGGCATGCGGTTTTGAATAATAGCGCTACACTCTGCAGTAAGTGTAACTGTTTCGTTATCCTCGATCTTTCTCTTATTCGACAGGATTTCTTTGAGAAATTTAGCGTATGACGGCATTTGAGTTATTGCTTCTGTAAAAGGAATAGTAATATTCAGCTGTTTAAGGAGCTCTACAAATTTCTTAAACTGTCCTGAAGTTTTGGAGTTTATTAGTCTTTGAGGATAAGAAATAGGTGGTTTATATGGCGCTGAAGGTGCTTGAGTTTTTTCACTTGCGGTATCCTCCTTCTCGTTGTCTTCCTTCTTCTCTAACTCAGGTTCCTTTTCTGCTTGTTCAGTTGGTTTTTGTTGCATGGCTGAGTTTTCGGTCCTCGGATCGATCGGTTCGTCCAATTCTTTTCCACTTCTTAGAATTACATCATTTGCTTGGCCTTTTGGATTCTGTTCGGGTTGTCCAAGAAATGTGCCAGCGGGTGCGGCAGCAGAGGCTTGTTGTTGAGCCACTTGTGATATATGTGTTTCTAACATTTTATTGTGGGTGGCTAAAGCGTTTACTTTTCTGGTCAACTGTTTAATTTGCTCGCTAGTGTGTATGTTTTGATTCAGGAATTCTTTGTTTGTTTGAGCTTGAGTAGCTATGAATTTTTCCATCATTAACTCGAGGTTTGATTTCCTAGGTGCAGTCTGAGCAGCAGCTGGTTTCTGATATCCTGGTGGAGCAGTAGGCATTTGCAATGCATTATCGCTTTTGTAAGAAAAGTTTGGATGATTTCGCCAACCTGGGTTGTAGGTGTTTGCGTAAGGATTTCCTTGAGCATAATTTACTTGGTCTGGTGGGATTCCGGCTAGCAATGGGCATTCGGGCGCATTATGAGTGGTGCTTCCGCATAACTCGCAATTTGGAGTTACGGCAGCGACGGTTGCAGTGGGGTTGACGGTCAGACTGTCAATCTTCTGTGCTAGAGCATCTACTTTAGCGTTGAACTTTTCAAGACTACTGATCTCGTACATCCCACCTTTCGCTGTGGTTTTCTCTGTTGGAGTGCGTTCACCTCCCCATTGGCAATGGTTTTGAGATATGTTTTCGATTAATTGATAGGCTTCGTCGTATGGCTTATCCATAAGTGCACTGCCCGCGGCGGCGTCTATTGTCAATCTAGTATTGTATAAAAGCCCATTATAGAAAGTATGGATTGTTACCCAGTCTTCTAGACCATGGTGAGGACATGTTCTCATCATATCTTTGAATCGTTCCCATGCTTCGTAAAGAGATTCAGTATCTTTTTGTCGAAATCCGTTGATTTGAGCTCTAAGCATAGCAGTTTTGCTTGGCGGAAAATATCTCGCTAAGAAGACGTTCTTCAATTGTTCCCACGTCGTAACGGAGTTGGGTGGTAAAGATTGCAACCATGTCCATGCTCTGTCTCTAAGAGAGAATGAGAAAAGACGAAGTCTTATCGCGTCTGGAGTTACTCCATTTGCTTTCACCGTGTCTGCGTATTGTACAAACTTCGTTAGATGTTCGTTCGGATCCTCAGTTGCATTTCCTGAGAATTGGTTTTGTTGTACAACTGACAGCAATGATGGTTTCAGCTCAAAATCATTTCGGGTAATAGCTGGGGAAGCAATGCTACTTCTAGGCTCCATCTGAGAGGGTGTAGCGTATGCCTTCAGCGGTTTGTTTGGAGGTCCTTCAGCCATGTTTGATTCTTCTTTGGATTTGGGAATGGGAGTGAGAGGATCGGGAATGTTATGTTTGAGTTGGTACTCAATGATTCGGCTTCTTAGATGTAAGAAGCGTTCTAGTTCTGCGACTGAAGGTTTCAAGATATCGCCTTGCGGGCGATCACTTGGCATACAATCGACAGCACAAGTAAAGGAAAAATGAGAATAATTAACCTAGTTTATACGGCGTAACAGAAGGTTACACTATTGACTAAACGAGTCCCCGGCAACGGCGCCAAAAACTTGATCGCGACTTTCTATGTCTAATACAACCTAACTGCAAGTGCACAGTCTATCGCGTAGTAATAATAGATATCGATCCCACAGGGACTCGTAATCAAACTAGTGTTCTCGGGAGTTACTATGTTTAGCTAGGCAGAATATGTTTAAGGGAATAAGATTTGTCACTAAAGGGAACTAAGAATGTAAATTAAAGTATAATTAATTGAATCGATATGCAGTGATTATATTCTTTGGGGATTTGACAAGTTACCGGTGTATGAAATAATTTTCAGAGTTTATTTAAGCAGAAAATGGTGATTTGAAGACTCTCGCCTCACGATGGTTATTGACGCTAATCATAATTCTAAGGGTCAAACGTACACTTTCGTATCCCATTCGGGGTTAAAATTATTTTTTGGAAATCTCTAAGTTCTAATTCATTTTAAAGTGCTTTCGCTGTTATTAAAATGAATGACTAGTGTTTACTATCTGATCTTGCCGCAACTTTCGCTTGTTGGTTCGTATCTTAATTAATTTCCCACTTTCGTGGCAAAACTACTTTTAAATAAGTTCTCGCTTTCGCGACGAAGTTTATTCAGTAAATTAATTTTAAACACTCAGTCCATAAACAACTTTTGAAAAAGACAGTTTTCAACCGGTTATTATCAAATCCCTTTCGAATTATTACTACATATCGATTACTTTAATTTAGCTAGACATGGATTTGGGAAAGGTAAAACATAAATGAAAACAATAAATAATAGCATGCATCATAATAAAACTGGAATTACGATTGAAATGAGAAACCTGTAAATATTCCAATTGGCCTTTGGGCAGATCCTCCACAGATGTTGGCAGGATTCTGGTCTTTATGCTAATTTGATCGTACAACGGAAATAGAAATTACAGAAGAATGAAAGGAATGCAGAAAAAGAAAAGAGAAACAAATAAGAATATTAAAAACTGGAAAGGTTGCTCTGGAAATAAATTGGGCAGCACTTCGTTGTATGAATGCGGCTCCCCTTCTGAGTCCCCCTTCTTCCCCTTTTATAGAGATGGAATTCTAACGGTTATAACTTGAAGAAGGTGGACTTTGAGGCAGAATTATCAGGGAGTAGTGGTCCACTATTTAGGACTTGGAACTGCTTCTTTTACGTGAAACTGAAGTGGGGCGTTTTTGCCTGCATGACGGTCGTCACAAGGTGTGACGGTCGTCACCCGTGTGACGGTCGTCATGGAGCTGTGACGGTCGTCACAGCAGCAAAATCAGCATTCTGCGCTTTTCATGATGTTTTCACCCGGTTTTCGTCCGTATTTCATCTGAGATTGCTTCTTTTCTTCATATTGCCTTGTTTAGACATGATCATCAAATACCTGCAAAACATCAGACAAATAACACGAAAATAACCCGAAATCGGATCGAAAACAGTTAAACTTCAGTTGAATTATGCATCAAAATATATATATGATTTCGTGTTATCAGGTACGTCTGCCCTAAATTCTAAAAATAGAATTGAGAACAGTATATAAAACCTATTGCAAATTGTTTGTACAAGAGTAGTAGAAATCAAACACTGCTTCCTAATTGTAGATGTTGAACATATGTCTTCTCTTCCCTTGATTCAAGATGAATAAAGTCCTTCGAATATGATGAGTAAACCTCCGATTACAACTACATGTTTGAACCACCCAACTGTCTTCAAATCTTTGGCCCGACTGATTTCAAACACCCACAACTCGAACCCTAAACCTTCCTTTCAGAATCCTCCGGTTACCGCTACTAAATTGATAGAACCACCCATTCTTCAATTACCTTCGCTCGACTGAATCTGTGAAGAAATGATTTGTGCAAAACCCCCAAAACCACCCTTTCTTCAAAACCCCCTAACAGGTTTATTCAAGAAAAACCCATTGATCTCTCAACCCAAACCCGATACAACGATCCTATGTTTGGACGTTATCACCTAAATGATGCAGAATGTACAACAAACATGGTTATGTGTATTTGTTGAGAAAATGTAAGAAAGAGGATGAAGATGATGAGAGCAGAATCAATGTATATTTTCACTTTTCTTGTTATCCATGAAAGAATGAGCCAAAAAAATATATATGTGAAGCTTGGACCAAATAACCAACATAACAGACATTTTGAAAGGCAAACACAATAGAAAAATAGAGTGAAACGAGCAAACAGTCAACCTAAAGAAAAAGGGGGTCGACCTGAGCTCTCCCGCTTTCAAAATTGTGTTGAAATTGTCTCTTTGCATCGATGAAAAACAACCCTATTTTGACAAATTGAAATGCTAACAGTATCAGTCGACCGGAGGGTCGATGTGAGCTCTCCTGAGAGCAAATCATAAAAATTCACTCTGTATGAGTCGACCTAAGCAGGGCTTTGAGTCAACTCAAAGGTTTAGAACTTGAAAAGATGCTATTTTTGACATGTCTTGCTATTTTTAAGCACTTCTAATGCATATCTAAGTCTACCAACATGATCAAACTCACATAAAACACATATGATGCTTTTCTATATGAATTGACACATGTTTTTGATAAATGCTTGACACGAGAGAACAACGAATGTATATGTGACTCGATGATATCGTCCAAAGTACACATTACTAACTAGATATGTTTTGAAATCATTAAAACAAGTATTGCGACAACTTGCCTTCACATACTCCCCCTTTTTATGGTGGAAGAACAGTAGAAAAAATTGAGCACATTGTGTAGTATCATCCCCTCTAACTTTATGCATTCATCTAGAAACAAACTGAATGTTTGATCAATCTTGTAGGATGATTTTTTATTTTTGCTTGGTCTCTTCTCCCACATTGACAACATCAAAAAGAAAGAAGCAATAGGTCAATGAAAAATACAATATATTGAATTAAGCACATTCACTTAATTTGCCACAGGTAGTCATTAACAAACATTCACATATAGTGGTGTTAATGGAAAAATATAAGAAGATAAATAGAAAACACAAAAAATGAACAAAAACTAAGTGCCTTTAATAAACATTAGAAACCAACATATTTCCATGTTTAGTGAATCAAACAGACATAATGATAAATGAAAATTCAAATGAAGTGACATGCACAACAACACACAAAGAATCCTCAAGGTCTCCTCCCCCTAAAATGATGGCCCCTTCCTCAGAATTGATAGTCATGAGGTGGTAGAGGTTGTTGCTCATCCAACCGCTCCATAAGTTCCAGCACAACCCGGTTAAGAACATTGAAGCTAGTAGTGAGAGCACGATTTTATCCTGCAGCAGTCTCAACCATATTCTGCAAACCATTCACCTTGTGCAGGGGCAAAGTTTTGTTGTTGGAGCTACATGTTCCTTATTATCTCGAGGAGTTCATCATTATTGTGTTAAGCATGCGGAGGAGACAGAGGCACATAATACGACTCTTGGTAATTCCAATTAGTTGTCTGTGGCATGTAATCTGAACCAAGAGAGGTCCAACCCATGTGTTGCCATTCACCCCATCCTTGGTTTGCATCAGAGTCCAAAGGGGATGATTGATCTAACCAACCACTATTGTCATGTTCATTAGTATCCATTTGATTACCATCTTCTTCTTCTTCTTCTTCTTCACTTTCATCAAATTCTTGTAGGCGAGAGCTGGTAGCCTTAACAATAAATCGGTAGCGCGTCTCACGTGGATCCCATATATAACCCATCATAGTTAATGTCTTTTGACAGAAATCTTAACCAGCTGTCAAAGTCTTGTATGGGATGCCGAGAATAACCACTTCAGTATTGTTGAAGACAAATTGAATGAAGGATGCATATGATAACACAGTCCCTCAGCCAGAATCTTTCAGAGAATAGATTCTGCTTGCAATGTAGTGAGGCCAATTGATTTTGATATTCTTTTTCAAGATGTACACCAAATGAACCTCTGCTTAGTCAACTCGAGAATAGCCTCCTTTCCTGGGCCGAAGTATGTGCGAGACAATCCATTGCAAAATTCTGTTAACAAGTTTCAACCGACCAGTTGTTATCGACTTTGGGAAAAGATCGCTAGCCACGATTTGTTCAGTATATGGTTTGTTTACCATTGAGTTCAGGATTTCTTGAACTCATAACCTTCCACGGTTCTAGTATCCATGTCATTTATCAGTGGAGCAGTAGATAATGGAGACATGTCGAAGAGATTTTTCCAAACGACGTCATTTACCGAGATTTTCTTATTTCCAATTTTGGTACTAAACTGAAAGCCTTTAAACTTTCCTTGAAGACCAGTATAAAATATTCTAACTAGATCCTCATTATATTTGTTGTCGCATTCCAAAAACTGATTGAAAATTTGAAAGTCCAGAAGTTCAAGAACTTCTTGGATATGCATTTGTTCAGAAGATTTGTGATAATAAACAAATTGTTTGACAATTTATCGCTTGCTCAGATTCTTTTCATACAGTTCAACATATTTATGGGGTAATAAAGAACGAGCAGTTACCGGTTGACCTGCCCTTGATTATGAGGTGCCAGCTTAAGAAGATGGAGCTCTAGTTTTCTCTTGCATGTGACCCTTCGTGTAGCCATGAGATGCAACAGTTGAAGAAGATGAATAGTAAACTAAGTTTGTGCGTTGATGAGAGACTCACTAGAATCCTTGTATTGTTTGATGAAATTAGGTCTTGATAGAGATTTTGGGAAGAGAAGAAATGGAGAATAGATATGTGTGGATGCAATGTACCAATTCTAATGATGATGTTTGAAAACATAGAAAGAATGAAAACATTTAATGGGTCACAGAACTTTGAACGGTGCAACAAAATCAAGAATTTTTCAGAAAATTCAAGCGACGCGTCGACCTACACAGTTTGTGCATCGACGCATACTAGCAATATTTAGACGATCAGAAAAGTTCACATTTTAAGTCGACCGAAGGGTTGACCTGTGCAGACTCGCTTCTAAAACATGAAAAATTGCATTTTTATGAGTTGACCGATGTCCTGTTTTAGTCGACTTAAATAGTAAAAATTAGCAAAAAGCACATTTTTGAGTCATTAATGCATCAAACAAGAATAAATAGACAACCTACACATATTTCAAACATACAAATGGATAAAACATGTTTAATCATGCAATAAACATCAATTTTAACACACAAATTGGTACACCAACTTGCACAAATTAAGTGATCAAGAAAATTTGCTAGAGAGGAACGATATTACCTCAACAACGATCGATGATAGATATAGAAAAAAAATACACACACACACACACACACACACACACACACACACACACACACACACACACACACACACACACACACACACACACACACACACACACACACACACACACACACACACACACACACACACACACACACACACACACACACACACACACACACACACACACACACACACACACACACACACACACACACACACACACACACACACACACACACACATATATATATATATATATATATATATATATATATATATATATATATATATATATATATATATATATATATATATATAGCAACTAATTACAAAATCCTAAACACAGTTCGAGATGTCGAGAACGCCTCGTTCCCTACGGATGTTAATGAAAGACTCAATAGCGAGTAATTTTGTAAAGATATCCGCAAGTTAATTTTTAGTATCAACATGCTCAAAGACCACATCACCTTTCTACACATGATCCCTAAGGAAATGATGACGTATTTCGATATGCATGGTGCATGAATGCAATATGGGGTTCTTGGTTAGATTGCGCTTGTATTATCACATAAAATAGGAATATGCTCAAGTTTTACATTGAAGTCGAGCAATTGTTTCTTAATCCACAAGACTTGAGCGCAACAACTACTGACCGCAACGTGTTCCGCCTCGGTTGTTGACAAAGTAACAGAAACTTGTTTTTTGCTATGCCAACTCACCAAGGAATTTGAAAAGAAATGATAAATGCCACTTGTGTTTTTCCTATCCGATTTGCAACCGACAAAGTCAGAATCAGAATAGCCAACCAAGGAACAATCACTACCCTTGGAATACCATAGCCCATATTTGGAATACCAGAGAGGTATCTAAGTATGCTTTTGAAGACTTTCAAATGAGATTCCTTGGGACATGATTGATACCTTGCACACATACAAACACTAAACATGATGTCGGGTCGAGATGCAGTAAGACAGAGGAAAGAACCGATCATACCTCTATACTTCTTCACCTCCATATCCTTACCATTCTCATATCGGTTAAGGTTTGCACATGTAGGCATCAGAGTGTCAATCACCTTGGAGTTTTCCATGTCAAAACGCTTGAGAAGCTCAAGTCAAAACTTTGTCTGGCTCACAAACGTGCCCTCTTTGAGTTGCTTGATTTGCAATCTGAGAAAATATTTAAGTTCCTCCATCATGCTCATCTCGAACTCTCCCTGCATAAATCTAGAAAAATCCTTTACCATATTCATGTTAGTAGATCCAAAAATGGTATCGTCTATATAAAATTGTACCAAAATTAAGTGTTTTCCTTGACGTTTAATGAAGAGGGTTGTGTCAATCTTTCCTCTTGAATACCCTTGATCAAGTAGAAATTTGCTAAGACGGTCATACCAAGTCATATGGGTTTGTTTGAGTCCGTACAAAGCCTATTTATGTAGACATGATCAGGATACTCATGGGATTCAAAACTAGGAGGTTGGGCTACATAAACCTCTTAATTGATATATCAATTTAGGAAAGCACTTTTTACATCCATTTGAAATAATTTGAAATTTTTTGCACATGCATAAGCAAGCAAAAGGCGTATAGCCTCGAGTCGGGCAACCAGCGCATAAGTTTCCTCATAGTCGATTCCATCCTCTTGGTTATACCCTTACGCAACTAAGTGCGCCTTGTTTCGTGTTATAACTCCATTTTCATCCAGTTTGTTCCTGAACACCCATCGGGTGCCAATTACTCGATGTCCTCACAGAGGAGGAACAAGGTCCTAAACCTCATTCCTTTTAAACCAATTTAATTCCTCTTGCATTGATAAGCACCAATGTTCATTGAGTAATGTCTCTTTAGGATTTTTAGGCTCAATCTGAGAGATGAAAGCAAAGTGATAACAAAAGTTACTTACCTTAGATTTTGTGGTCACTCCCTTTAAAATGTCACCGAGAATGTTGTTGATATAATGGTCTTTAGAAGACTCCCAAACTGGAGGAAGGTCATCAATGTTAGTCGGATGATCCTCCTCAATCTCCTCATGATGGTGATCTTTTTCCTCCTCAACTGTCACTGATTCAGGTTGATCAATTCCTTTTTCAGTGTCTTTGAGTATGTCTTCAGAAGATATTCCTGCACCATGAAAATAAATACTTTTTTCGACATTTTTCGGATGAGTTTCATCAAAAGTGACGTGCAAAGATTCTTCAACAATAATTAAATTCTTATTATATATTGTAACACCCTTTTCTACCCCACAATTAAAAGACACATTTTTCACATATATCAGAGTAAATTATTAAATTCAATAAAAATCACCTCAAAGGGCGTACATTTCTCAATAACTCAAAATAAGTCAATGCTCCGTGTACAACGGGTTTTCTCAAAAACATCAAAATATGCACAAGGCAGCGGAACTCAATTCAAAATCCAAAGTTTTCCTCATACGGGAAGATAATCAAAATAACTCAAATAAACAGAGTTTAACTCAAAGACCCCAACCCAATATTACACTATAAGAGCAAGACCCTCTAAGTTAACCAAAGGCTAACAACTTGAAACTTTAAAAGTCCTCAACGGCATCCACGGCTAAACCTGGTCATTTGCATGTTACCCACGTGGAGGTAACATTCAAACAGGCAGGGTGAGTAAAATGATTCATAATAATCAATGTATGAAAATCAACATATAAATGACGTCATTTTCATATTCAACACATTCATATTCCTCAAAAGACATCAAAGGCCACAACATTATAATTTACTCAAAATCATCTCATAAATGCAAACGCAACAAGACTCAATGCATGTGATACCAATCATCACAGCTCGATGGACACTGGGCCATCAACCCTCCATAGATCCTCATCAATAGGATTGATTCTACTTGAGAATCGGAGCACATCAAAATACTTCACATCCGCACAGTGGGATTGAAGCCAAAGTAATCGAGGTGCTGAACCGAAGTCCGGATGCACATGAATGCATGATGCACACGTCAAATAATCATCCTCATAATAACATCATAGGTGCATCATCATTCATCATAATCATCATCATCATAATCATCATCATAACTTATCATCATAATCATCATCATCACAATCATATCATCATAGCTCATCATCAAAATCATATCATTATAATCATCATCGTTACATCATCATACATCATGTCATCATAGAATCATCAAAACTCATGGAAATATCATCATAGCTCATAATTATTACATCATAGGAATCATCATATAATCATGTATTAACCATATAGAAATCACAGTCATACTCATATTAATTCATCACATAGTTACATACTTAATCTTATAAAATTACAATCATACTCATGGTAATTAATCATAATATCACATATTAATCACATAGAATTCACAATTATACTCATGGTAATCATTATACTATCATGTATTAATTAGTTCGAAATAATAGTCATGCTCATGGTGATTCATCAAGAAATCACAACATCAAAATATCAAGGCATCACTGAACCAGAACATGATTCAATAATAGAACATATACACAATTGACTTCTCAAACATAATTAGATATAAAAATATTTGGAAACCAATTCCCTTATATATATTATGTTATAGCCCTATTTATTATATTTCCAACGCTTCGAACGGAGGACAAAACGTACTTACGAATTAAAAGTTACGTCCAAAACGATTTCGACCGAAAATATGAATAGTCGTGAGGGACAACATGCAATTTTCTGCGTTTTTCACCGTTGGAGGCCTTCTGAACCTCTGATTTCGATTCTGTAAAAACCCAAACTCTCAGAAAATTATAACCCATTCAACACTGTAATCATCTCAAGTAAATTTACGATTTTAACACAATTAAACCATCTAATCATTGTTTTAAGATTATGCCTAAAACCTTTAAACTTAAGGGATATATGTTCAATCTCGTATCATATTCACGCCCTAAATCACAAATTTCCCTACAATTATCTATACTCATTAGAATTACTCATTATCTAATATTCATATCCTTTCAGGGTTAGACAAATAACAATTCATAGTTTTGTCCACGAAGGCCTAACTTTCCTTTTACCCCAACGGACCACGGTTAAATTCACTTATAATAGATTTAGGCCACGAAGGCCAAAGATCACTTTTTCTCATATCCACCCTCAAAACCCCTAAACCTTAAATCGACCTTAAATACATTGAATTTACACATGGAAAATCATGAAGGTAATACTCTCCATACCTTAATTGTCGATCAAAGCCTTCTCAAATATTTCAGGGAATCTTTCGAAACTTTTGCCTCCAATCTTCCTCCCTCTGGCCTCAATTATTTTCACGGTCTAACAAAATGAATCTTAATCCCTTCACAAATTTCTTTTTTGTTAAACCTAGTCTCGGGCCTCACAATTTGGGCTTTTCCCATATTACCCTCATAACTCCTCTTAATTGTCCAATTTGCCCTTATTTTACTTGTATTTATTTCAATTAATAATAATATTAATATATTCATATTATATATTATTATTCAAAATAAATAACCCAAATTCCATTAATCTCCAATATTTCACAAAACCACCGAAAATCTCAAACTGGGAATGTTCTATTTAAATAAATATTCTCAACGAAATTTGGGGTGTTACATATATCTTATATGCTTTACTTGAATGGGAGTATCCAAGAAAGATACCTTTATTTGCCTTGGAGTCAAACTTACCAAGACTCTCTTTACCATTTTTCAACACAAAACATTTACAGTTGAATACATGAAGGTGATAAACATCGGGCTTCCTCCCTTTCAAAAGTTCATACGGAGTTTTGTTAAGAATATGACGGATGAGCATCCTATTCAAAACATAACAAGTCGTACTAATGGCGTTGACACAAAAATATTTAGGAAGGCTACTTTCATTGATCATAGTTCTTCCTAATTCTTCCTAAATTTGATTTTTACGTTCCACAACCCCGTTTTGTTGAGGGGTATGCGACGCAGAAAAATTATGATCAATTCCATACCTACCACAATATTCATCAAAGAGATGATTTTCAAACTCACCTCCATGATCACTTCTAATTGATATAATATTTGTGTTCAACTTGTTTTGAGAAAGTTTGACAAATTTTTCAAAGGCGGAAAAAGTATCGTTCTTGCTAGCCAAGAAGATAGTCCAGCAAAATCTAGAGAAATCATTGACTATCACAAAACCATAGTAGTTACCACCTAGACTCTTAATTCTAGATGGTCCAAAGAGGTCCATATGAAGAAGTTCAAGGGATCTCGTAGTTAAAATAATGTTTTTAGATTTGAACGAGATCCTTGTTTGCTTCCCCATTTGGAAAGGATACGCTCGCGGGGAGCAGTCAGCAGGATGTATTCAGTAAAGCGACCAACATGCCCATTATGATCACGGGGACGATCGTCTCGTCGCCTATCTCTGTGGCGCCTGGAATTTTCTGCATCGTCCTTATTCGAAGCTCTGGAACTCTCTGGCTTTATACGAGGCTTCCTTTTCCTCGTATTGAATGTAGGATTGTGCCCTGCGGAGGAGTTCGGCTAGAGAACGAGGAGGATCGACCCCTATTGCTTTGTAAAAGACACTCTTCGGCCTCAGTCCCTTTTCTAGAAGGTACTTCTTCATGTGGTCAGTCGTGCGAATCTCGACTGCTTCCTTGTTAAACTTGTCGATGTAATCACAGAGAGGCTTATCCTTGTCCTGTATGATACCTTCGAGCGTGGCCTCAGATTTTGGGTGACGCCTGGAGGCAGTGAAATGTCGGGAAAACTGCTCCTTCAAGTTTTTCCACGAGGTGACCCCCGAGGAAGACTCTTATACCATGCCATATCCCCCTTCTTGAGGGTGATGGGGAATAACCTGCATTTGCTCGCCCCATTTACGTCATGGTAATGCAGTATGACCTCATTGTTCTCTATATGGTCGCCAGGATCTGTGGTACCATCATAGAGAGCCAGGCGGAGACTTCTCCATCCCGCGAGGAATGCAGGTGTCCATGATCTCTTGGGATAGAGGTCCATGGACGTTGTCCTCGTCGCTCCTGCTCGACGACCTGCTATGAGAATAGCTATGTTCACGACTCCTGCTGTGTTGAGGAGAGTGCCTATGCCGACTACGATACTCTTCATGAGGCCTTTCTGAAGGCCTGGTCCTTTTGGGAGCTGGAGAGCGCCTATACCTCCAGGGAGGGGTACGATTTCGTCTTCTGGTGAACCCGTGTCCATGTTTCTCCGACTTGGACCGTTCTTTGACTGGGGAGATGCTTCTAGACTTGTCTCACCGACGTTTCTAAAGAGGGGAGCGAGACCGGGGAGATGGACTGAGGGATCTCCGCGGGGGAGGTCGTTCTCCAGCATGTGGATCTTTTTTCATTGCTGGAAAAGCAAGTAGTTGGATTTGTTAAGGGCGGCGATGAGTGTCGCAGTGCAGGGGTCAACATCTTGAGGGACGAGGATTGACTCGTAGACGTGATCGAAACTCTGGACGTGAAGCTTCACATTGTTGGAGGGTGGAGACGCGTGCTTCCCATCCCTGTGATCGGTCACCTCGACAGCAACTCCGAGAATGGAGGTTTCACCGCAACCCAGAGTGACGACAGCGGAATCTTGATTATAGTTGCAGTAATATTTCATTATTGGAGTAATTATATAGTAATCTTAACTAAAACCAATCATATGATATAATATAAAATTCTTAACTAATCACCATGAATGAATAGATAGATATAAATACAAAGTATAGCTTCCCAACAGAGTTAGTACCATATGAATAATAGCCACTCATGACTTGGCTAAACTCAGATGATCAAAATATAATTAACCAGTTGATATCATTAATCAAATATTCAAACATTTGAAAGACCTAACTAAAAATATATGCTAGCTGTGGTAATCCTTACTTATGGGCATCTGGAGTAATATAACTGCAAGAGAAATATAACCAAATAATTTGTAAGAAACAATGAAGTTGAAATAACAGAAAAGAAGCTGCCTTCTCATATAAGTGACACTGGCATTCCAAAACTGATGCTGCAATCATTGTTTCTTGCCAAAACCATTCAAGGATAAATTAAGTATTCTAAAATGTTTGTCTCTCATATATGCACCCTTCAATGTACATCCAAAACCAGTTAGTTCTGTCTGACCAAAAGCTTAAGATTAAGTTTCTAATTATTTTCTACCTACTATTTATAATAATACATCCGCTATCACACGATAGGAGGCCTATTGTTAACGGATTTACTTGAGCCAAAGGAACACGGTGACTTTAACACTTGTTAGTACATAAATGAACAAGAAATACTAACAAGAATAGACGAAAGTGTCACCTGTGTTGCGGATATAAAACACAATAAGTACAAGTCAATAACCGTTATGCACTTTTCTCACAAAGGCTTAAACCGAAACAAATAAGTAATAAACATTGCAATGCAGTAATTATGATATGCCTCAGCCTTTAACAAAAGCTTTTGATTGTGCAAACCAAGATGAAAAACCAACAAATGAATGTTGGAAACATAGTTGAAAAAAAGAGGTTTATAACAAAGTACATGAAAAAATCATGTCCATAACAAAGTACCCGGACAAATTTCATTCGAAAATCCTAACTAATTCAAACCACGTTCCTCCGAATTCTTCCTCTTCCGACAATGCTTTATCTGCCGTTCCTCTAAGCTTTAAACTCCCACACTATATTAGCTCTAGGTGGTTATCCTAATTCTGCAATCGCAAGCACGAAAATAACATTTTGCATGTTAATATCAAATGGATGTAATACACATTGAAAATACTCTCATTGTTTTCATTACATCAAAGAATATAATTTTACTCCTATAGTTCCTCCATCACCAAAATTGTAAAATTGAATAACAAGCATTAAGTAAAAGCCATTCTGTGATGAAAGGTCTACCAGTTGCAATACATTCCAACAAATTATTCCTTTTTAAATAATTCAATGTGACAATGTTCACCGGGTCTGTTACTATATACGATAATGTATATAATGCTGTTTTGAAATCATCTAGAAAATAAAATCAATCTAACCAATCATAAAAAAAAAGTATTCATAATTGTTTTTCTTGCAGTAATTTTTGTTCGCTCTACTTTGTCCTTTCTCCAATTATAGAGAATATCTTGGAATACCTCCTGATTGCAATGAAGTATTAGTGTATCACCGTCTTCAAAAAGAAACAATGGAACAATATCGAAACAATACTTCATATATTCGTCATTATAGGCATAATCAATTTGAAGACTATGATAACTAATTTTAAGAAATTGAGTCCAAGAATCTTGAACTCCAAATTTCTTCAGCTGCCATATAATAAAATGAGTTTGCTTGTAACAATAAGAAAAAGAAAGGCAGCCCCCAACACACCAACATTTGGTTCAGTAGGCGGCACTTCATCAAAGCCACTGGGCGGTAGGTATAGATGATATATCTCTTTTCCCAAATCAAGTGAAACAATAATAAATTGCTTAACTGTAACATCCTTAATATGCCTATGATGATAGGAGGGATAACACTTCCACAATGAGAAGTTGGGGAAAAACGGCGGGCATGATTGTATATTCTATAGGGTAGGGATTCTCTGACTTTTTGAAAGCAATTGCCCTCTACCTCTCTCTATAAATTGCCTAAAGTCACCTAAAATTAGGAAATTGGAAGTTAGTAAATCCATTTCCATATTGAAGTTTGTATCTATATATAATTTATTTTTATGAAATATTATTATTATTATTTTTAATTAAAAGCATTGTTCAATCAAAAAGTTAAATAAATTATTATATAAGATTTTTTTAAAAATAAAACAAAACTTACTTAGAAATATTTATTAACTTGCTTGAAAATATTAAAGATCATGATTATCCTTTTATTAAAATTCTGATTTTTAAAAATGATTCTAAAACTATTTTCTCTTTTTTGTTTTTTTAATTTTTCTCTTTAATTAATAGATGTGAAAATATGTCAACAACTTAATCTTTATAAAATAGAAAAGTCTAAAAAGTCTTTTAGATGCCTATTTTGATAAAAAAAAAAAAAAATAGGCTCCATAGTTTTAAAAACACTTTTTTAGTCTACTATATATCAGTTGAATAAATATAATTTATTATTAATTATTATTTTGGTGATGAACATAAAAGAGGTAGTAAATTGGTGAAGATCATTACAATAGATCTAGATCTTCAAAATGAGAGAGTGAATATTAACATTCCGACATCTAAGTCTGAAAAGTTAGACAAATGGAACTTATAAGTGTGTAATTACTTGTACTTTAGTATTGCGCAACGTGACAATTATATAAGAAAGGTCGTAAGAGTAAGAAAGGTCGTAAGAATCGTTACTAGAGGACTGACGCTAGATGCAAGGGATCGTTGGATAAACTGAAATAGTTGAGATGTGGCGAGTGTCGCAACTGCGAAAGATACTCGGTGGAAAAATGAAAGAGTCGTCACTGAATGTTATTTATCCCATCGGGGAAAAGGAAACGATCGAAGAAAACCTCAAAAAGGGAGAAGACAAGGTCTCGCAACCAAATTCTAGGTTCGGAAGTCGATTACGCGAGAGAAAGGTATTAGCACCCCCTTCGCGTCCGTTGTACTCAACGGGATCCATGATTATTGTCTAATCAAAGGGTGTGTTATCTAAAGCCTACTGCTAAACGGAAACGAGAAAGGAAAAGAAAAATGAGACTCGATAGGACTTCGACGTCTTATGCCTACGTATTCCCTCGTGCAATGGAAGAGTCAGAGTCGACGTAGTTCGAAAGACTACGGGTGAAAGGGGGGAAGGTTGCTTGCCAAGACAACGCTCTCTTGTACCTACGTATCCTCATATAGTATGAGAAATAAGAGCAACCGTAGTTCGGCTCACCACGAGTTGCTTAGTATTTTTTATGAGCGACGTTAAGTTTTCGTTCTAGCAGTTAGGATCGATGCATGTTTGCGGTAGAACGGAAAAATAACGTACTCTTTCTGAAAATAGTTTGGACAAACAATTTCAAATGATGAAAATGATTTGAATTTGTTTGTGAGTTTTAGAGAAGTGAATTGACTTTATTTAGAATATGCATCGCACTAAAGTCTATGACATAAGATTGAATATTTCGCGCTAATGACCCAAGCGTCTCGCGCACAAAGTATCCTAAGATGAGGTTAGAAATTCATCTGCTCATCTTTTCCCATGTACTTAAGACTCGTGGCATATGATGCACATTATCTTTATTAAGTGTTTTGACTTTATTTTGAGAGAGAAGAAGAGAAATACGCATGGAAGGTCTAAGGAAAAACTCTGTCCTAACGTTGTCATGCAAAATGGCCCTAAGGTCAGGATGCGGAAGAAAATTCTATCTTAATGTTAGCATGCAAAAGTGGATCTAAGGTTGAGGTTAAAAGGGGCTAACATATTGTTATCATGCATGGATTAACTCCTAATGTATATCCTACTCCAAGCTTAATCAAAAATTAAGTTGGACTAGAAGGCCTTAGGGGAGCATACAAGAGCAAAACGAAACAAAAACAGCAGCTACAACACCGCTTCAGCTTCAGAACAACTATAAAAACCCCAACAAATAAGCACAACAGTATTTGACAACTCATGTATCAGCACATAATAGGTGTAAAAAGCAGCAGGCAAAATGGATGTGTAATTAACAGCATGCTAAAGTCCAAAACAGCAGGTGTGAAAATTCAGGCAGCATGCATACATGAACATTGCAACGAAAGCATATGACATGGTAAGAATCAATCATCAACATGTATTAACACTTAAGCACAAAGCAAGTTCGACGCACAACGAATCATTCGTCAAGAATATCATGCATATCCAACACCAATTAATCAATCAAACAATCATGTGTTTAAAGAATTGGAAATAAACAATGAGCGTGTGATATACATCCAGCAAGATAAGCATCAATAACCAGCAATTTGCATGGTACAAATGATTATGCCAGCAATTTTCATGGTACAAATGATTATGCAACATGATCATCACACCAAGAATGCAACACAACAATCATATACATGTATCATTGAAAACCGAAAGTCGTATGTCGAAGAAACTCAAGCATGATATAAAGAATGATGAAACAACTCAAAAACAGTCCACAAATATACATCGTATTAATCCATAAGGTTTAAGGATGGAAAGGGATCCAAACAAGCTTTAAAATGCAAGAAAATGTCATTCTGCAACAATGTTAATTGATTAACCTCCTGGTGTTGACCGGTTAACACTGTGAAAACAAGCCAAAAAATGTAGCAAAGTTGTGTTAATCGGTTAACACCAGGAGGTTAACCGATTAACACTAGAGCAGAATCAAAAATTCAGCATCTAAAAGCACTTTTCAGTATGAACTCAATTATCCAACCATCCAAATGAATAAGCAATCAATTATGCACAAAATTTATGTTAAGTTGCAGTATTTAAACATCCATTGGATTCAACAAACACCAAAATCAATAATCAAAACAAGCAACAAATCAAAAATCAACAACACACCAAGGATCTACATTATGAAATGCAAGATTAAGCAAAATCAAAACTAGATCTAGAATTTACAACCTACAAAGTTGAGATTTGCTTTGCTGAGTGTTGTTAAGCGGTAATTAACAGATCCAAGCAAGAAATCCAAGGATCTATGAATCTCTAGCAAGAAAAATTGAAGATCCAAGCAATAATCCATAAATAAACAAAAGCTCTTCCAAAAGTGATTCCACCAACTTAATTCAAGATCCAAATTAATTCCAAAACCATAATTGAACCAAGAATGATGATGAAATGGAGGTTTAACTCAATAATTCATAAATTGTAATGTAAGATTTGTGAAGCTTTTGGCTATGGAGCTTTTGTGAGGATTTTGGAATGAGAGAAAAGTTGAGAGAATTGAAGTGAGATGTGTAGAAAATTCAGAAGATGAGTGAGTTATGAGAGGTTTGGAGTGAATTCATTTAAGTATGATTTAGGTTTGGAAATAAATGTGGTTTGGAGTGTGGGTTAGTGTGAGGAATGAAAATTAGGAGTGAAATTAGGAATGGAAAATGTTGAAAATTGGAGGGAATTTGAATTAATTGGAAAATAAATCAAATTGGAAACCACTTCTAGATCCTTCTACTGGTGTGAATAATTGAATTGGTAACTGAAATTGGAACCCCCTGTTGCAGCGCTACAAAGTGAAACAATTTGGGCAAATTTTCTTTGGTTAACCGGTTAACCAAATTTTCCTAGCAAATGGTTAACCGGTTAACGCCTTCGAAAATTCAAATTTTGGCACCATAATGAGGGAAACGTGCAGAATTGTATGTTGCCATCTATTATGAGTATAGTTTGGCCTCTAAAACTTGTATTTTGATATTGCACCTATATAACACCTGAAACTATGAAATGTCTCCTATGTTCAAAATAACCTGCTGAAAAATATAATTCGGTATCTTTTTGCTAAACAAAATAAATGTTGAATCCTCTGATGCTTGCTGTCTATTAACTTATAATAAAAGAAATCCTTGAGCCATAGAAACAACTTGATCCCATATCTCAATAACCAATGCCATGATATTGACAATGATCATGCAAAGATAAACGAAACATAAGCCAGTTACGATAAAAAACGAAAACTTGAAGGTATGATAGCATCAACTTTCAGACATTCGAGGTGTAAGGTGATTGAATACAAAAAAAAAACCCAAAAATTTACAAACTGTGGGGAGTAACAAAGGTAATGATGTAAGATGCCAACCAAAAGTTGGAACAAAGGATACTAACCAAAATCTAGGAGTCAACAAAGGAAAAATGCCGACCAAAGTCGAACTCACATCAAAAGATACAAACCAAGAGTTAGAAATCAACCAAAGGGTACCAACAAAGAGTTGGGATGCAACAAAGGATACCAACCAAGAGTTGCAAAACAACAAGGTACTGACCCCAACCAAGAACGCCGACCAAAGGAGAAATCACATCAAAAGATACCAAACAAGAGTCGGAATGACAAGATACTAACTAAGAGTTAAGATACAATAGCGGATACCAACTAAGAGTTGGGATACAACAAGGTTTACTAACCAAAAGTTAGGATAAAATAGAAGTTACCAACCAAAAGTTGGGATAAAATAGAGGATACCAACCAAGAGTTGGGATTTAACCAAAAGATACTGACCAAGACTCGGGATAACATGATATTAACCAAGAGTTAGGATAAACAAAAGGATAATATCGATTGAAGGCGAATTCACCGCATAGGATATCAACCAAGAGTTGGGATCGAACAAGGGGTATACTAACCAAAAGTTAGGATAAAGTAGAATGTACCAACCAAAAGTTGGGAAAAAATAGATCGAGGATAAAACCAAAAGATACCAATCAAGAGTCGGGATAACAGGATACTGTCACAACTGCGAAAAACACCTGGCGTAAAAAGCAAAAGAGTCGCCACCAAACGTTATTTATGCCAACGCAGTGAAAGGAAACAATCGAAGAAAACCTAAAAATAAGGGAGAAGACAAGGTCATCGCAACTAAATCTTGGGTTCGGGAGTCAATTACGCGAGAGGAAGATATTATCACCCCCTCACGTCCATTGTACTAAAAGGGATCAACGCTTATTGTCTAATCAAAATAGTGTGTCATCTAAAGCCTACTGCTAAACAAAAATGAGAAAGAAGAAGAAAAGAAAAAGAGACTCGATAAGACATCAATATCTTATGCCTACGTGTTCCCTCGTAAAATGGGAAAGTCAGAGTCAATGTAGTTCGGAAAATTACAGGTGAAAGAGGGAAGGTTGCTCGCCAAGACATTGTTGTCTTGTGCTTACGTATTCTCATCTGAAATGAGAAATCAAAGCAGTCGTAGTTCGGCTCACCACGGGTTACTTAGTGTTTTTTATGAGCGACGTTAAGTTTCCATTTTAACTGTTAGGGTCGATGTTGTTTGCGATAGAACGGAAAAATAACGTACTCTTTCTAAAAATGATTTGACAAATGATCCCGAAGGATGAAAATGATTTGAATTTGTTTGTGAGTTTTAGATAGAGATGCTCAAATTAATCGGTTTGATAGTTTATCCATAACCATATCCGAATCCGGCTTTCAAAAACCGGCTAAATTTATTTTAGTTTTTCAACCAATCCATTTTTAAAATTAGTTGGACACCCATATCCAATTGGATGGATAACCACAGCCAAATAAAAATAAAAAAAAATCTCAATTGCAATATTCTCTTCTTCTCTTTGGTCGAAGATATTGTGCTTCTCTTTCAATCTCAATCCCATTGTGAAACCTTAATTTTAACATAAACGAGTCTCAGTTCTTCTCTCTCAATCGATGTATTCTTTGTTCCTCTCTCTCAATCTCAATCGATTTATTCTTTCTTCTTCTGTCAATCTCATTGGAAAACCCTAACATAAATGATCATCTTCCTTTTCAACTCAGGTAAATGCATTTACGTTCCTTGTATTTCAATTGTTCCGTTTTTTGAATTTTATGTTTGATATGTGTTCCATTTTCGATTGTTACTTATATTTCAACTGTTCCATTTTTTGATTTTATGTTTGATTGTGTTCCGTTTTCAATTCAGTTTTATTTTCAAGAGTTTTATTTTCAATTCAGTTTTATATATGACTTCAGTTCGATTTTATTCTTCAGTTTGATGATACCTTTTCGTGCTTATTGCAAGTTCATTCTGAAAATTTCACCTCAACAAACGTTTAGAAGAAACCTTAGACACTTTATTAATCAAGTGTCTCATTTCTACTTTATTTTAGCAACTCATGAAAATTATTCAACTAGTGTATAGTTTTATATTAGATAGTAACAAATGATTTATCAATGGAACCTACTATATTATAATCTGGGTATTAGAATTGAAACTGAAAAAGGAACAGTTGTACATCCACGTGTTGTGCAATTTTTTTTCTTATTTCTTTTTAACTATTTAGTAATGTTTTATCACTAACACCTATTGACAATGACTTAGTTTGAACATAGGAGATCCCAGATTAGCATATCATTAGATAATTTCCTCTCTTCATACTATAAATCGCAAAACAGCCTTCTTAGATGTGAATTTGTTTGTTTGTGAATGATTTCTTCACTGTATTATGTTGTAGTAGAATTCATGTTAAATTGTCCCTGGTTGTGTCTCATGACTTGTGTTTCTTACATTGATAATCTACCGTTTATATTTTGAATCTATTAGCATAAGGTATATGGTGCGGGTTGAATCCGCAATCTTTGTCTATGCACAATATTGATATGGGACATTCAGTCTCAAAGTAGACATGGTAACACAAGTTAATATATTCTGAACACACAAACATGACGGCACTGTGTTTGTAAGAGCAGTTTGGTTGACAAAGTGAATCAATGTGAATATTGTAATGTGCATGTTCGGTAGATTAGCACGCGTACGTCACGTAGAAGCAGTAGAACCAAGACCACATTGAAACTTGAACGCTGTGTTGTTTTGTTGGAAATATTATATTTACTATGATGCTAATTAAAGACACATGATGCTGATAGCAAGGCATTAACCAGTGTGTACTATTTTGTTCTGCCAGAAATAAAGAACAAAATTCAGCAACGTTACTTTGCTTTTTTGGTTATCAAGGTCCTTACAAATTTCAGGAAAATTATGTTCTTTTAAATGATTGAACTTAGCATGCAGAGAATGAATTTTGCAATAATTTCAGCACTGTCATTTTGACAAGATTGTAGCATCATTTTCATAGTTGTTTTTCTTTTGTTTGTGTGTTGTTTTATGGTAAATAATGATAATTATTAGTTTCTTATTTCTTTGAATTAATTTAATATTTGGTTGGTCTATCAAAAGCAAGAAATGTCTAAACATAATTTTACGACGAATGAGACAACACAAAAATTGGAAACTACTTTTACTTAGGCACCACCCCATTGAATAAACAAATCTTCTGTTTGGACTCACTTCACTCTTGATCCAGATTTAATTGGGATAGTAGATGTAACTACTATGACTCCAAGCTAAAGTCAATAATGGAACGACTTACATGGCCGCACATTCAAAGATTTGCAAGAGTAACCCAAATAGTGAAGCAAATAAGAGATTAAAAACAACCCCTTCATCAACAAAAAAATGTGACTTCTCCTTCAACAGTTGTGTTAGGAAAATTTGATCAAGAGAAATGTAGAAAGGCAGTGGTTGACATGATTGTGGAAATGGAGCTTTCGTATATGCATGTAGATCATAAAGCTTTTCGTCATTGTATGAGTGTATTGCAGCCAAGATTTATTCCAATCTTCTGAAACACAGTAGCACGTGATGTTTTGGCTTTGTGGGATTTTGAAAGGGAAAATTGAAAAGCTTTATTTTCCAGCAATTTCGAAGCGTGTGCTTGACCACAAATGGTTGGACCTTATATTAAAACATGAGTTACATGTGCATAACAACACATTTTATAGACAACAACTGGAAATTACACAAAAAGATTTTGAGTTTTGTTAGGGTCTTAAGCCATTCAGGAGAGCTAATAGCAAATACAGTTGCAAAATGCTTGGACAATTGGGGTTGAACAATGTTTTGAGTGTGACTGTTGATAATGGGCGTCAAACGATCGTGGGATTGAAAATCTGAAAAGGAGGATAAGGTTAAGGAAGTATTTGATTTTGAATGGAGATTACTTTCCTACAATATGTTGTGCACATGTCATGGATTTAGTGGTTAAAAAGGGTCTAAAAGAAATTGACATTTTTGTTTCTAGAATCAGAGGTGCTGTTAAGTATGTTAAGTCTTCTCCAGGTCGAGAACATAAGTTTTTAGCATGTGTTAGAAGTAGACAGATTGAATACAAAGATAGTGTTCAATTTGATTGTGAGACTCGATGGAATTCAACATACGACATGTTGAAGGCTGCTCTATGTTGTGAATCGGATACCTTTAAACAAAGTATAAACAGTTTCTTAGCAAGAAACACACAAGGGTTAGGGTTAATAAAGAAGAAAACAACAAGGTTGGGTTATTAAACTGTTATTCTTTTCTTTCTCTTAGAACAAGATTACAAGTATACAAGAATAACAAAATAACCTTTCTCTCTTGAAATTAGGATTTTATCTTCCTATTTTTCCTTATGTCAAGATTGAGAAACTAGCATCCTATTTATAATAAAATAGCTCACTAACCTAATGGGCTTTTTAACAATTACCCATTACAAGCTAACTTAAGGTACAAGCTAACTTAAACAATTAGGCTTACAAGAAAGGCCTAATTCAACATGCTAACAACCCTAGCAATATTGACTAATGCATGTTAGAACAGACTTCGACTACAACATGCATTACTCGCAAACAGACTTCGACCATACTAGAGTTCGATCCAACATCTCACAAATCTCCACCTTAGATCTAACTCTATAACATCAAGAAACTGGCTTTCTTCATGCAGCTTTATTAACTGCATACAGTGGAAAAAATTGCAACTGGACAACGTCTTGGTGATCATATCAGCAGCATTATGATCTGTCGAAACCTTCAGCACTTGGACTTCTCCATGCTCGATTACCCCTCTGATGAAATGCAACCTCACATCAATGTGTTTAGTTCGCTCATGATAGGTTGAATTCTTCGACAGGTGTATTGCACTTTGACTATCACATTTAACAGTGATAACTTGACCTTGAAGTTTTAGCTCCTTTGCAAAACCTTCAAGCCACAATGCTTCCTTCACAGCTTCAGCTAGGGAAATATACTCCGCTTCAGTGGTTGATAAGGCAACGACCTTCTGAAGTGTTTCTTTCTAACTGATTGTTGTCCCAAACATAGTGAACACATATCCAGAGATAGATTTTTTGGAACATACAACCTGCATAATCAGAGTCGACATATCCTTCGATTTCTGCTTTACTATCTTCACCCAAGTATCCACCATAAATTAGGACTCTATTTAGAGACTCATTTATGTACCTTAAAATCCACTTTAATGCTTTCCAGTGAGCCTTTCCAGGATTCGCCATGTACCTGCTTACAAGACTTACTGCATATGCTATGTCGGGTCTAGTACAGACCATAGCATACATCAAAGAACCTACTGTGTTAGCACATAGAATGCTATTCATATAATTTCTTTCAACATCAGCGTTGGGACACTGATTTATACTCAGCTTAAATTGAGGGTTTGTCGGAGTCACAACAAGCTTTGAATTCGACATACCAAACTTTTCGAGAATCTTCTGTAGGTATACCTCTTGAGATAAGCATAATTTCGACTGCTTTCTATCTCTCCGGAAGTCAATCCCAAGAATCCTGAACGCAGCTCCCAGATCCTTCATGTCGAACTATTTATTGAGTTCAGCCTTCACCCTCATTACCTCTCCGACATTGTTGCTTGCTATTAGAATATCATCCACACAGAGCAACAAAATAACTAATGAATCACCCGGTCGAAATCTGAAGTAAACACAGTGGTCGAACTGGCTTCTAATGAAACTTATGTGTGCCATGAACTTGTCGAATCTCTTATTCCACTGTCGAGGAGATTATTTCAGTCCATATAAAGATCTATTTAGTTTTCACACATAATCTTCCTTCCCCCTTTCGACATACCCTTCAGGTTGCCTCATCAGGATTGTTTCATCTAGATCACCATACAAGAACGCAGTCTTCACATCCATCTGTTCTAGTTCAAGGTTGAACTGGGCCACCATGGCAAGCAACATTCGAATGGATCTGTGCTTCACAACAGGAGAGAACACATCATTGAAGTCGATACCTTTTTTCTGAGTGAACCCCCTAGCAACCAATCTTGCCTTGTATCTCTTTGACGTCACTCCTTTAATTCCTTCCTTAACTTTGGAAATCCATTTACAGCTGACTAACCTGGCTCCAGCAGGTTTCTTGATCAGTTTCTAGGTGTTGTTATCATGAAGAGATTTCATCTCATCATCCATGGCCTTCAGCCATTCAGTCTTCTTTCGACTCCTCATAACTTCCTTATAGTCTCTAGGTTCTTTATCTAGAACCTCACTAGCAAAGATTAAGGCATAAGCTATAAGATCTGCATACCCAAGTCTCTGAGGTGGCTTGATGACTCTCCTCGACCTGTCTCTTGCTAGCAGGTAGTCATTATCAATCTCCTCATCTTCGACAACATCTTCTGCATCTTCTTTGACTTCATGTGGGGTAAGCAATTCAGCATCAACATGCTTCACCTCAACAGGAATCTCTCCCTGTTCCAGCTCTTCGTCAGCATCATCAGTTTTCTTGAAAGCCATCTCTGCTTCATTGAAAACTACATCTCGACTGGTGATACACCACTTGTGACCTGGCTCTAAGCACCATAGCCTATAAGCTTTGACTCCTTCAGGGTATCCCATGAACATGCACTTCAGAGCTCTAGGTTCGACCTTGTCTTGCCTAATATGACCATAGGCCACACAGCCAAATACTCTCAGTCTGTCGAGACTAGGTGGATGTCCCGACCAAACTTCTTCAGGTGTCTTCATTCCCAAGGCAGTCGAGGGACATCTATTTATCAGGTAAGCTACTGTCGAAACAGCTTCCGCCCAAAACACCTTCTTCAATCCAGCACTAACCAACATACATCTGACCCTTTCAAGGATTGTTTGATTGAATCTCTCAGCTAAGACATTTTGTTGAGGAGTACTTGCTACAGTATTTTGCCTTGCAATCCCAGACTCAACACAGTAACTGTTGAATGCTTCGTTGCAGAATTCAAGGCCATTGTCGGTTTTCAACCTCTTAACCTTTCTGCCAGTTTGAGTTTCGACCAGAATCTTCCAACTTTTAAAATTCTCAAAAGTTTCATCCTTCGTCTTCTGAATGAATACCCATAGCTTTCTGCAATAGTCATCAACGATGGATAGAAAATACCTTGCACCTGAGTGTGAAGGATTCCTTGCAGGCCCCCAAAGATCAGCATGAATGTAATCCAGGGATCCATGTGTTATTTGCTTGCCTTTGTTAAACTTCGCCCTACAGAATTTACCAAATACATAAGATTCACAAAATTTCAACTTTTCGACTTTGTCACCTCCTAGCAGGTTCTGCTTCCCCAATTCGACCAGACATCTTTCGCTGTCATGGCTCAATCTCATGTGCCATAATTATGTCTTCGACATAAGTTTCGTGGATGCAACATTTATTGAACCACTTACAACCTCAGCCTCAAAGGTATACAAGCCTTGTTTCTTCACGCCTCTCAAGACTTCCTTCGACCCCTTCATGACTCTTAGGATACTTTTCTCTCCTTGAAAAACGTATCCTTTTCTGTCGAATTCACCAAGAGAAATCAAATTTCTCTTCAAGTCAGGTACGTACCTGACTTCAGTCAATAACCTTATTGACTCACCATGGAGCTTGAATCTCACAGATCCAGTACCTGCAATTTTGCAAGATTTGTTGTTTCCCAGCATATCAAATCCACCATCTTAGTTACATAGCTCCTTGAACAATTGTCTGTTTGGAGTCATGTGCCAAATGCAACCTGAATCCATAATCCACTATTTCCTTGAGTCGCCACTTGAAACCACAAGAACATCAGATGAGTCGAAGTCATCTTGAACAATGGCTGCATTGCCATTACCTTCATGATCTTTCAGGCGTTCAAGGAACACCTTTCTTATGTGACCCTCCTTCTTACAGTGATAACATCGAATACTAGATGTTTCTCCACTATAAGACTTCTGTTGACTTTTACCTTTCTTCTTGTCGAACTTACCATCCTTTCGCAAGAATTTTCCCTTAACGGCCAAACCTTCGCCCACCGTCGAAGGTTTATACTCCTTCCGTTCGTTCAAGTCCTTAGAGTACAAAGATGATTGAACTTCTTCAAAGGTCAGGGACTCCCTTCCATACAAGAGAGTTTCTTTGAAGTGAGCATGTGATCTGGGCAAAACACACAGCAGCAACAGTGCTTGATCTTCATCGTCGATCTTCACATCAATATTTTCAAGATCAAGAATCAACTTGTTGAACATATCTAACTGCTCAGCCAACACTTTGTCTTCACTCATCTTGAATGAATATAAAGCTTGCTTCAGGTAAATCGATTCACCAGAGATTTGGTCATGTACAAACTTTCAAGTTTCACCCATAATCCTGATGTTGTAGTTTCCTTTGATACCTGTCGAAGAACCTTATCACCAAGGCTCAACAATATTGTGCTGTGGGCTTTCTCGATCATGCCCGTCTTTTCTTTTGTCGTTAACGCAACGTCCATGGCTGCCTCACCCTTCAACGCTTCCAAACAACCCTGTTGAACCAATAGGGCTTTCATCTTCAAGCGCCACAGACTGAATTCGTTCACTCCGGTGAACTTTTCAATCTCATACTTTGTTGAAGGCATCTTCTCCACACTCACCGCACCAATTTTTTGTGAATCGGATACCTTTAAACAAAGTATAAACGGTTTCTTAGCAAGAAACACACAAGGGTTAGGGTTAATAAAGAAGAAAACAACAAGGATTGGTTATTAAATTGTTATTCTTTCCTTTCTCTTAGAACAAGATTACAAGTATAAAAGAATAAAAAAAATAACCTCTCTCTCTTGAAATTAGGATTTATCTTCCTATTTTTCTTTATGCCAAGATTGAGAAACTAGCATCCTATTTATAATGAAATAGCACACTAACCTAATGGGCTTTTTAACAGTTACCCATTACAAGCTAACTTAGGGTACAAGCTAACTTAAACAATTGGGCTTACAAGAAAGGCCCAATTCAACATGCTAACAACCCTAGCAATATTGACTGATGCATGTTAGAACAGACTTCGACTACAACATGCATTACTCGCGAACAGACTTCGACCATATTAGAGTTCGATCCAACATCTCACACTCTACAACTTGAAATGGCATTTGTTGAGCTTGGTATTATTGATACAAAATATTGTCAAGAACTCGAGAGTGGGAGTGACATTCCTACTCCTTTAGATTGGGAGAAAACACGTGAGGTCGCTCAATTTTTGAAAGTTTTTAAGGCTACCACTTTGCGCATATCGGGTTCAACGTACGTGACAAGTAATATGTACTTGGCAGAGGTATTTTCAATTGGTTTGGCTATAAAAGACATGTGTTAGTTTAAGGATCTATCTTTAACTCATACAAGAAATATAGCTTTAAAAATGAAGGAGAAATATGATAAGTTTTGGGGAAGTCCTGACAAATTGAACATGTTGTTGTTAATTTCTTTTGTGTTAGATCCTAGGAAGAAAATTGTGTATGCTCGTTGGTTTATCGTAAAAAAGTTTGTCAAAAAAGAGGCTGATTTTTTGAAGGATAAATTAGAACTGAATTTGAAAATCATATTTGAGGAGTATAATGGTGGTGGGGTAGGTGGATCTCAAAGTGACTCTGCAGAACCACCAGTATTAGTTGGACGAATTGGAAATCTCGACTATTATTATGGGGTATTTTTGCAATCAAGTGGTGTTAAACCAAGTGGAGTGAAATCTGAATTAACAAAGTACCTAGAAGATGGGTTAGAAGATGATATTCCTAACTTCAATATCTTAAATTGGTGAAAGGTGTATTCAAGTCGACTTCCAATCCTATCTAACATCGTGAGGGAGTTGTTAGTTATAAGCTTCTCAATGGTGGCATCTGAGTCTACCTTCAGTACCGAAGGAAGGGTGCTCGATGAGTATCGCAGTCGCCTAACTGCTAAATCTGTGGAAGCACTTATATACACAAAAGATTGGCTTGACGGATCACCTTCACCATTTCCCACACAAGATGATGTTGAAGAGTTTGAGAAGATTAAGCGAGGTAAGGTTAAATTTAGTAATAAATTGAACAAGGTTGATTAAATAAATGATATTTATTTCATATAACTATCTTTTTTTTAAGAATATTTTTTGCAATCTACTTTCTCTTGGAATATAAATTGTTATCGGAATGTATGCTATTTCGAGATGTGAGATGATATATTTCAAACTTTTTTACAAAAATACCCCATGTTGAAATCATTAATACCAAAATACTCCATGTTGAAATCATTAATACCAAAATACCCCATTTTGAAGAAAAAAATGACAAAGATGCCCTACACAAGGTACCTGCTCGTCCAATGGGTGGACGAGCATATGAAAAAATTTTGGACCGTGTAGGTGCTCGTCCAATGGGTGGACGAGCATGTGAAGGGGACCTTTTTTATTTTATTTTATTTATTTAATAAAATCTTTAATAATTTTAATAATAAAAATCATATTATAAAATATATTAATAATTTTAATTATATTACTTTTATTTTAATTATATTTAATTATATTACTTTTAATTTAATTATATATTATGTTATATTAAATTAATTTAACTATATTATGTTATATTAAATGGAAAAATAATGTGAATGATATATTAATATAATTTTTCTTTCTATCATGTATTAAAAAAGAATGACTGATGTTCGTACATGAAGGTGTGAAGTTTTTACAGAGTCTCGGTCATTGACCGAGTTCAAACGTAATCTTTTTTTTATAAATAGATGCATTGCGCATCAGCACATATCATTCGTGTCCAGTGACCCGTGTTTTAAAAATGTCTGTCTGAGCTCTTGTTTTTTATGGACAAGAAAAAAAAACAGTGTTTATCCAGATCCGCAATGGAATTTCTGAACCGTGGTTGCAGCAATTAACACGGGATTTCGGCAGTTGGACGGTCGTCGTATGACGGTGAAAATATTTTATAATTAAAATTATTAATATAATTTTTATTATTAAAATTATTAAAGATTTTATTAAATAAAATAAATAAATAAATAAAAAGATCTCCTTCACATGCTTGTCCACCCATTAGACGAGCACCTACACAGTCCAAAATCCCTTCGCATGCTCGCCCACCCATTGGACGAGGATGTACGACATCTCTATCATTTTTTTTTAAATAGAGTATTTTGGTATTAATGATTTCAACCTGAGGTGTTTTTTTTAAAAAAAGTCTGTATTTCATTCTGATAATATGATTCCGCCTTGTTCTTTGTGATTATTTGATTTGATTGATTCCTTGATAACAGAAAAAGAGAAGTGAATTTGTTGGTGCTTAAGGTTCCTGAGATCGAACCGAAGGTGAAAATTCTAACTGTTGCTAATATTTGCATAGATTTCATTGAAAATCCTACTCATTGAAAATCCTGCGATTATTTTTATGTTTTTGAAATTCTGATATCTTGATTTGAATTTCTATTGTTAGAGTAGAAGAATCGTATCTATTCATTAATTTATATATTTCTCTCTATAAGGATTCTCGTGTTTATCTGAAATTGATTTGAATAAAATGTGCAGGATGCTACCACCTAATGGAAAAACTTTAATCTCACTAGCATTATTAAAGAGTGTTGGGGTAGTACCTCATCTTTTTTTTAATATTATGTGCAGGATGCTTATTTTGGTATTATTATGATACAAGAAGGGATTGAGAAGGATGCTTATTACGCTGAAATCAACTTCAACTTTTGTGTTTTGTTTTGCTACATACATCATTGTATATATCAACTTCGACATGTGTTTAACATTGCAGCTTATATTTTAATGAACATGTTGGAAATATTTGAGAAAAAAATATTGTGTAAAATTCATTTATAAAAACTGAATTTTTAAGTCAAAAAACCGGTTTTAGCTTTAAAACCAGTTGGAAAATGAATATCCAATTTTAAAAACTGAATTTTTATATCTAAATCTGGTTTTAAGTTGAAAGTCGGATATAAACTCTAAAACCGGTTATGAAATATATAACTGGTTATAAATTTTGGTTATGAATATAACCAGTTTATAATTGGTTTTATAAAATAAAATAAAAGCAATTATATGGATCGGTTATAATAACCAGTTAAGATAAATGGTTTTATATTGGATATGAACCGGGTATGTGATAAAACTAACCTTGAGCATCCCTAACAGATATAGTAATAGAATCTTCATTCAATTTCCATTGACATTCACTCAGTTAACATTATTATAGAAGAGGAGAGGTGCATGAACTCAATTTAACAAAGAACAACTCTATCTTGTGTTTATTTAGCAGTTTCTATCTATTAACATGGTTTATAGTATAAGTTAGTAATTTGACAACACAATCAAACATAAACCTGTACACAGTTTTGAAATTGTCATAAAAATTGATGCTAACAAAAGTGTCTGAAAAGAGATGCTTAAGTGGTTGAAACTTGAAAATATATTTTGTACCCATAACCAAAAGGTTGTGTAGATCAGAGTTCAGCTTTCCTTCAGATATGAATGATGGAAACATCCCCATGCAGTCCTTTATACATATAGAAGTCCTTATCCTTTAAGCAACTAAAAATGATATGAATGTTGAACAAAATATATTAAGGAGAAGCCATATGGTAATTATCAAGTGTATATCATTCTTCAAAAACAAAGGAAATAAGAATGAATAATTTCAAAGTACAAATACCCTACATAAATGCTAGTTTAGGAAGGGCAAAAAAGTGTAGTGAAAGATAATGCAATTTAAAGTAGCCTGCAGAGCAGCGACTTACAAAGTTTTCAATACAGTTTAACTTTATATCGAGATTGTCTATTAAAAATGACATTAGTATAACTTTTAGAAAGAAAATATGTTGATTTAGAGACACACACGATATCAGAGCCTAGAAGAGATTACACGATTACATGTTGTAATTCATTTCATACAATTAAGTCCTATTCAGCTAACTCCACATGACAATGCTCATCAGATCTGTTGCTACTTATGAATATCATATCAGATTTATTCTTTTTCTTGTATCTATTTCTTCTAAAGTTCAGGTATCTAGGTTCCACTCAATGTTATGAAATACTCGAACTTCAAATATTTGTTGATAGCTATAAGATAGTCATTCAATAAAATACAATCAATCTAAATAATGGATAATTGTGAAAACAACAAATACAGATCAACATAAATACAAACATGTAAACCATGGAAGAGGAACTTACACTCAAATCACTGGAAGTAAGCTTTCAAAATAGCCAATGGCCGAGCACGACACAAAATCGATGGTTCTATCATCGGTAATAGTTTTTCTTGCAGTAATATTTGTTCGCACTACTCTATTACTTCTCCAATTATAGAGAATTTCCTGGTATTCTTGACTGCTTTTAAGTACAAGTGTATCACTATCCTTAGAAAGAAATAACGGAACCAATTCAAAATGGTACTTTAAATTTTCGTCACTATAGTCATAACCAATTTGAAGACTGTGAAAACTAATTTTAAGGAATTGAGTCCAAGAATCTTCAACTCCAAATTTCTTCATCTTCCATATAACAAAATCAGTTTCCTTGTAACAATAAGAAAAACAAAGACAATCCCCCAACACACTGATGATAGGAGCTAGAGGAGGCACCTCATCAAAATCACGAGGCAATAAGTACTGATTGTATGTCTCAGTCCTCAAATCAAGCGAAACAATAACAAATTGTTCAACACTAATATCCTTGATATTGTTAGAATCATAAGAAAAATGATTTCGAATAGCCAACCAGTTAATAGTAGGGGTGGCAAAATGGATGGATTGGATGGATATGGATTGGATTGCTAATGGATGAATTAAAACAATCCATTAGTCCATTAAAATCCACTAAAATTTTATTAAAATTATCCAATCCGATCCATCCATTAAGAATAAAATCCATCCAATCCATCCATTAACATATTTTTAATGGATGGATATCCATCCATCCAATTTTTTTTTTTAATTTCGTAAACATAAATATTTTTTTTTTCAAAAACAAATTAGTTTTTTATTCTGAAAAAAAAAACTGATTTTCTTTCAAAAAAAAAAAATCGGTTTTTTTTTTCGAAAAACAAATCATTTTTTATTCTGAAAAAAAAAACCGATTTTTCAAGAAAAAAATTGATTTTTTTCCAAAAAAAAAGTCGGTTTTTTTTTCGAAAAACAAATCAGTTTTTTATTCTGAAAAAAAAAAACCGATTTTTTTCAGAAAAAAAATTGATTTTTTTCCAAAAAAAAAAGTCGTTTTTTTTTTCGAGAAATTTTTTTTTTTCGAAAAACAAATCAGTTTTTTATTCTGAAAAAAACCGATTTTTTTCCAAAAAAAAAGTCGGCTTTTTTTTCGAGAATTTTTTTTTTTTTCGAAAAACAAATCAGTTTTTTATTATGAAAAAAAAACTGATTTTTTTTCCAAAAAAAAAGTCGGTTTTTTTTTCGAAAAACAAATCAGTTTTTTGTTCTGAAAAAAAAAAACAGATTTTTTTTCAAAAAAATTAAAATTTTTTTTTCAGAAAAAAAAAATATAGTTTTTAAATTATTTTTAAAAAAATAAATCTAACGAAAATAAAAATAATCCATTGGATCCTTAAAATATGTTGTATGGATTGAATCAATCCATGCATATAAATGGATGAATTGAATCCATCCATGCATATAAATGGATGGATTTAATCCAATCCATTAACTTATTTTTTGTGTGGTGGATGGATTGGATGGATTTTTTGATGGATGGATTGGATGGATTTTGCCTTAATGGATTTAATTGCCACCTCTAGTTAATAGTGCTTTTGAAATACACACCAACGTCAGAAGTTTGATAAGCTGAGTTCAAATACATAGGATCAACAGGGAAACTTCCAATATTTCTCCAAACATCGTCACCCAAACTTAGAATTCTAACATTACTTCTCAGTTCACGTTTATTGTAGCGCAAGGCCACTGCCTTATAAGTTCCTGTAGAATCATCATAACCAAAGTTGAATTTGTAATAACCATCATTAACGGAGCCGAAACGATTATGAAAGAAGCTTAAGAACCCTAAGTTTGAAGATTTTGTTCTGGTGGCTGGGTTCCATAAACGGAGCCAGAACTCATAGTACTGGCTTGTGAGATTTTCACCAAAAAAACAGATCAATCCATTGCAGGAACCAACTAAACGGTATTCGTAGTTTTTCACCATGTAGTAAGGATCGACTTCAACGGAGAAAGAGGGATTCTCGATCAAACTGCTCACAGAGTAGGGAATGAAAGCTTCATCCACGTCATATTCATCGTCATTTCCATAGGGGGATTCACATAGGATTTTTATGGTGTGATCGGTCTTTAGTATGAAATGCGGATTTACTGTTGGTGATCTCTTGAGATGAAATTTTACAAAATCGGGATGGGAAATAAGGTTATCGCAATACTTGCTAACGCATTTGAATCGAAGAATAGATTTTACTGGAAGAGCGGAGAAGATCTCGCCGATGAGATCGTCGGGGATAAACATCGGCGACGGAACCATATTAGTCTATCTTCGATTTGGAGATTCGGAAGATATTATTGGAAGATGATATTTTTAATAAATTTATTATTATATATTGTTTGAATTTGGTCAAATGCTATCCCATTGCACGACCCAACTTTTTGTCGGGGAGGGTCCAAGAAAGTTCAATGTTTCAACCCACACGGAGAGCGCTCACACGTATTTTCCACAGTCTCCACGTGCTCTCCATGCGAGAACACGTCATCAGGCAACTACCCGCGTCTTAAAGAATAGGTCACCCACTTTTTGAAGATCACGGGACAGTTGACTCATGACGAAGATCACGTGTTGGTCTTCCCTGTGCCTCGTAGATCCTGACAGTTATCCGTATTGGGCTTGAAGATTCAACCAAGTACAGATAATTGTTGTCCTAGCGCTGAGGGCACATTATAACTACCCTCTTGTACAAGAGGGTCAGATATTCTAAACTCACTTGCTTTTGTACTTTCTCACTCTTCCTTTTTCTCATTTGACACCGGAGTGTCTTTTAGGTACACCCTCTCCTCTTCTCCATCACCGATGAACTAGGAACTCACGACGCGTTGCTTGCTGTTGATCTCTTTCTGGTCCGGTAAGATCAGTGACGCCGTATGTGGGAAACTCTTACTTCCCCCTTCTTTCTTCCTCAGAAATCAAAGAACCAAAGCATATCTCAACTTCCATCGATCATGGTTAGCCCACGCGTTGACAATAACCTCCACGAAATTGCTTTTACCACCTTTACCAACGACGACGACCATGATCCCGACATGGATGTCCCTGCCAAGGAGGGTGACCCCAGGGAAAGGTACACTGCCTCTCCCTCCTCCAACGATGCGACCGACAATACCGTCCAATGATTCGACAGTCCAACTGTTTTCCAACCCATTCTCGTGCCGCCCAACGCCGACCCAACCATGGCGGCCTTGTTCACGGTGATTTACCAAAACAAACCTGATAATGTTCCAATAGAGCGAACAAATCGGGATGCTGAAAAAGGAACGACAATCACACTCTCCCCCGCGGAGACACAGGCACCCAATTTCTCGCAGCCCGTCCCTTAGGCGACGAGAAACACGTCTCATTTATCCCTCACGGAGACATTAACGGGACAAATCTCGAAGCCCCTCGTCGCATAAACCTAGACGTCGCCCGCAGATCGAAAGGCCTCCGCCCATAAGCACAACCAGAACCCTCCCCGGAAGGAGTGATGCTCCCCAACTCCCAAGAGAAGCAAAGTTGACGGGAAGACAGGGAAACTGAAGAGTCGACCGAGGAGCTCTCCACGCCGCGGTAGGAGCCCTCAATACAACTCTTTCCCGTCACAATCACACACCAGAAGCGACAAAGATGACCCCCGCACTCCGCTGCCCAGGGACATCGTGGAGACTCGCCTCCCCGTCGGGATGGAGAAACCATCGAGTCTTCCCACCTAGGATGGCATGACTGACCCAGACGAACATTGAGAAAGTCGATGCAATGCTCGACTACTGCAACTTCCGGGCAGCCATGAAATGCAGACTCTTCCCAGCGACCCTTAGGAAGGGCGCGATGGCATGGTACAAGAGCTTCGAACCTTAATCCATCCTAAATAGAGCTAAAGAGACAGTTCTCCAGACATCACTGCCTCTCGGCGACATCCGAAGATGGAAGCATCCCTGGAGGCTATTAGTTAGGGGAAGGAAGAATCTCTCTGGGACTATTTAGAGAGATTCAATCGAGAGACTGTCTAGGTATCCATGATAGACGATATGAAGAGATGCCTAATCGAGCGAGGGTTGCGACCCTACAGCGATTTCTCCAAGGCGGTTGGTATCGAAAGGCCCAAAAGTTAGACAGACTCCTTCACAAGGCCCATGTCTACATCTAATATGAGGAGAAGGAGGTCGCCAATAGCGCCCGCGACTTGCGGATTCAAGAGAGTGTCAAAGTATCTAGACACGAATAGTCTATTGCTCCCTGATGCGGCAGGGACAAAAGAAGAGAAGATAGACCCCACGACTCCCGAGAACATTTGGGACCAGTAGGCCATTTCACCGAGTACACACTACTCACCGCGAGCGTATCTTGACCGAGTGCATCAACTTGGAACTCCAAAGAGGTGAAATGAAATTTTATAAAATCGGGATCGGAAACTAGGTTATCGCAATACTTGCTAATGCATTTGAGTCGGAGAATATATTTCACGGGAAGAGGAGAGAAGATCTCGCTGATGAAATCGTCGGGGATAAACATCGACGACGGAATCATATTTTTCTAACTTCACTTTTAAGATTTGGAAGATATTATTGGACGATGCTATTTTTAATAAATTTATGGTGCTATTATTATTATTTTTTATATATAAATCTAATTATTATATAAAATTTGAATTTAATTGATATGCAGTCATAATATAAAAATATTTTACACTTTCGATTAATAATATTTGAATTTAATTAATATGTATTCACAAAAACTGGCAACCAAAAAGCTGCATGAGAGGCTGTCTCAGCATCTACTAAAAAAGTCTCGACACTCGAGAAGCTTTCTAAGAAGAATAAAAAGGAGGTCGAAAAATGTGACAAGAACATTGCAGAATGGGAGAGACATATTATTGTTTTGCAAAAAAAAAAATCTCTCAGGCCAAGGAACGCAATACCAATCTGCTCAGCTCTGTCGAAGATGAAGTGGCGAAAGAGATCCAAGTTGGCCTTCAACATCTTGAAAAGGCTTAACAACTTGGGAAAGACATTGAAATTCTTTCAACCAACAAGACACTTTGCGAACACCGCCTGATGCTTCAAAGGTCGAAGTATGAAAAGATGAAGGACTCTCTTCTCTTCTAAAATTAATCTGTAGCATTTTTTCTTCTTTTGCAAATCACGACTTTTGGCCCTTTGTGGCCTTTTCTGTAATGACATTAAGCCATTTTGGCACATTTATTTACCATCTTAACTTTATTTTTCTTGCATGATTATTCTTTAGTTATCCTTACCTCTCAAAGTGCAGGCTTATATTTTTTCAAATATTTCCATTTACCTTCAAGATTCTTTGATTTTTATCTAATTCTTCAATCTCATATGCGCCATTAGAAAAGACCTGTATAACTTAAAAATGGCCTTTCCATTTATGGGACCACTTACCCAGGGATTTATCTTTTCGATCCATATGCGAAATTACTTTCCAAAATAATTCCTCTGGAAAAAACAATTTCACCTTAACCTTCTTGTTATATGATTTCTCTACTCTTATTTTCTGCCTTCTTAGCAATTCAAAGGCATTAAGCCTTTCTTCATTCAGGTCAACCAATTCGTCCAACATCATGTTCCAATTCAACCAATCCATTGCAGGAACCAACTAAACGGTATTCGTAGTTTTTCACCATGTAGTAAGGATCGACTTCAACGGAGAAAGAGGGATTCTTGATCAAACTACTCACAGAGTAGGGAATGAAAGCTTCATCCACGTCATATTCATCGTCATTGCCATAGGGGGACTCATATAAGATTTTTATGTTGTGATCGATCTTTAGTATGAAATGCGAATTTACGGTTGGTGATCTCTTGAGATGAAATTTTACAAAATCGAGATCGGAAACAAGGTTATCGCAATACTTGCTAACGCATTTGAATAGAAGAAATGATTTCACGGGAAGAGCGGAGAAGATCTCGCCGATGAGAACGTCGGGGATAAACATCGGCGATGGAACCATATTTGTGTAACTTCGTTTTTGAGATTATTTTTAATAAGTTTATGTTGTTATTATTATTTTTTTATATTAGAAGTGTCAAAACCAACAAGTACCTGGTTGTCTCTTTTATTACTTACATCTTAAAATATTAACAGATATTTTTATTTAATTTTAATTTAACTTATTTATGTAAGGCTTAATTTCAATTTTAGTCCCTCTATTTTTATTTTCTATGAATTTTAATCCTTCTATTTTAAAATACGGATTTTTTGTTCCTTTTTTTTTGTTTTTTTGTTTTTGTTTTTGTCCTCCTATTTCAAAATGTAAAATTCCAGTCCCTCTATTTTTATTTTTTTAGTTTTGATCCCCTATTTTAAGTTTTATTTAGATTTTAGTCCTCTTTTCAATTTAAAACTAATATAATATGGGAATTAAAAGTTAAAAAAATGAAAATAAATGGACAAAAATTTTGGATTTTAAAATAGAGGAACCAAAACTAAAAAAAATTGAAAATAGAGGGACAAAATTTCCGGATTTTAAATAGGGAGATCAAAACTAAAAAATAATAAAAGTAAGAGGATCAAAATTGCAATTAAACCTTTATGTAATAAACTCTATGATATATACTCTCATTCGCATATTCACTTTCATTAAGTTGGACAAACAAAAATTATAATTTTTTTTAGTTTATCCTCCCTTTTTTCCTCCCTCCCTCAAGAATAGAAATATTTTTAAATAACCTGTTAATTCAAATTAAATACCAAAATAACACATTTTTCAAATTTATTACCAAATTAACATACTTTCAACATGCATGCACCAAATCAAATAGATTCGGGTCATTAACCTTTTTAAATTAAATACCAAAATAATTCATTTTTCACATTATTTCCCAAAGTAACACACTTTGGGGTACTGATTAAAAGTAGACGCTAAATGAATGGACAACCTTTCACAAAGGATATTAAATACCAAAATAACATATTTTTCAAATTAATTACCAAATTAACATACTTTCAACATGCATGCACCAAATCAAATAGATTCAAGTCATTAACCTTTTTAAATTAAATACCAAAATAATTCATTTTTCACATTATTTCCCAAAGTAACACACTTTGGGGTACTGATTAAAAGTAGGCGCTAAATGAATGGGCGACCTTTCACAAAGGATATGTGTTGTCGCCAATTGGATTGGAGACAACACACGGTGTTTCCAATTCAATTGGAGACCCAGTGTAAAAGTTACAAGGATGTCGTCAATTCAACTGGAGACATGCTTGAAAGTGAATTTTTTTTCTATAAATAGAGGTGTTCTGATTATTTATTTTCACAGCTCATCTCATATCTTTGTATTACTGCTAACATGTATCATTGCCGCTACGGAAAAGTCATCTATTCTAGAGAGAGAGAGAGAGAGAGAGGGAGAGAGAGAGAGAGAGAGAGAGAGAGAAAAGCCTCTGATGGGCATGTTGTTTTGGAACATTCAAAGTTTCAACCAACTAAAGAGGGCGCTGCATCAGTGGTTAGAATGAGACATTTTTAAAGGGGGGGGGGGGGGGGGAATAAGAAGTGTCGAGAGACATTATCTCGACTGGAAGGATTTTGCTAAATCTGAGCGTCGTAAATGGACGAACCGTTGCACCCATGTATTGCTTGACCCGGTGATGGAAACCTCGTCTATACCAACTAATACTTATATGGCTTGGTACAGATCGGTTGCAACTGGGTTTGTCTTTAAAGAGAGGTATCTATACGATCCACGATAAACCATCTACATACATGAAGTTTCAACATCTAACCCACCGAGAAATTATCGGCCATGTTACTCACAACCCCCTACCCAACAGAATTACCAACCCGCTAACACACAAATCCACCATCCAAACATGTCAAACACCCAACCATAATACCAAGAGCGTCCCTCATACCATCTCCAACAAAATGACTACTTTCAAGAAACCCAATATGGCTATGCCCCAAACATAACATCAAGATATAGCCAAAATGAAGGTACATCATATCATAGCCATAACGCCCAAACATCTTTCCATAACCAAATCACTCAGACATCATACTCTAACCTACACATACAAATATCCCCACAATCTTATGGCTTTCAAATACAAATACCATTTCAACCTTTCACCAACGAAGACCTCATAGAAATGCAAGAAATTCTTAGAGAATCAGCTGGAAATGTTCCTGAGACTTCAACTCCTCAAACACTTGGAGTGAATCGACAACGAGGGGAACGAGTGCAACGAGTGGAGGTTCCTAGGAGATGTAAAACTGATGGCCGGTATGACGAACTCGGTCGCCAACATTAATTTAAGTAATATTATTTTTAATTAGTTATTAATGTTATATATTGTTATTAATAAAATTACACAATGCACCCTGCCTCTAAATGCATTGGCAACACCATAAAAGGTTTAACACCGTGTCTCCAATTGGATTGGCAACACCATATGGTGTCTCCAATCCAATTGGCGACACCACTTAGGTCCAATAAGCAGCCGCCAATTGACATGGCGCCCCCTCTCTATCACACCCCCAACGTGGGGTTACTTTGGAAATAAATTGAAAAATGGATTATTTTGGTGTGTGTGTGTGTGTGTGTGTGTGTGTGTGTGTGTGTGTGTGTGTGTGTGTGTGTGTATGTGTGTGTGTGTGTGTGTGTGTGTGTGTGTGTGTGTGTGTGTGTGTGTGTGTGTGTGTGTGTGTGTGTGTGTGTGTGTGTGTGTGTGTGTGTGTGTGTGTGTGTGTGTGTGTGTGTGTTACATACATACATACATACATACATACATACATACATACATACATACATACATACATACATACATACATACATACATACATACATACATACATATATATATATATATATATATATATATATATATATATATATATATATATATATATATATATATATATGTAATTTAATTGATATGCACCAATATTTTTCACTTTCAATTAATCATAACCGTTAAATTTTTACATTTTTCTTTGATCTAAAATATCAATTATGAATTGTTGTAATGCTTCGTAAAATATTATACACGACAGTACATATCAATTAATCTCATAAAATTTATGAGTGTAAATGCAATATCAATATAAAAAAAAAGTTTTACACTGTCAATCCATATCACTTATTTGTGTTATTTTATAAATGATTAAAATTAAAATTAAATATTATCAAATTCCTTAACACTTATGATTAATTGTGTAAAATATTTGTATACTATTTGTGAATTAAATTCAAAATATTATGTATTTTATTTTAATTATTTGTATATACAAAAATATCATTAAATAATTTAATCAAAATATATTGTCTAGTCAAAAGAATATTCAAAAGATTCTATTGCAAATAAAGAAGATATTTTAAAAATGTATCCAAATTGTTTACAATCAACTCTATTATTTTAGCATATTCGAAAATATCCATTTATATCCAATTTTTAAAGAGTTTAATGATTATGTTGGAACAAAATTAGTTTGTCCCATATCCCTTAAGTTTTGATGATAACAAAGTATTTAAAGAAAAATTGGGTATACTAATATTTATTCAAGTGCGCAAGAACATAGACTAAAATTTCATGAAGAATCAAAGTATTGGTTCTGATTATGAACATATAAAGAGAAGCTTAAAGAATAAAATCGGATGGATCAGAAGTAGAAGTCCAGACTCTGAAGAAGTCAACTTCTAAAAAGGTCAACGTCTGAAGGTCAGAGTCGGAGTGAGTCGGCTTCTAAAGACTAGACATTGAATAAGTATGCTTTTGAAGATCGCAATCTGAGTCAGTCAAAGCACAAGGACCAATGTGACTCTGATAGGTCAATGTTCACATCTGAGTCTACTTTGTCACGTTAAGACCTAAAACTCTATTTTCTCTTTGAGTCAGCTGGGACGCAACTGATAATTCCTTTTGTAGCAAAGGGATTTCAAACAAGCTTTTAACGACATTAAATATTTGAAGAAATATCGCAATGTCTCTATTCAAGCTTCTTAAACACTCTCTTGTGCAAGTTCTCCAACGACTCTTTTCCTTCTCTATTTAAGGAGCAGGAAAAGAGTAGTTGACCTTCTTAGGAGCAGCCTTTGTTTTTATCAATTCCCTGGGTGGTTTCATATTATGGTTTTTATATAGGCTATCTTCCTCAATTACTCTTTGATGTGTTTTTTTATGTTATAATCAAATTTCAGAAATCTCTCTTGAATCATTCCTATTGTGTCAAAATAGATATATTTGATTTAATTTTCTTGACCACACCGACATCATTAAAGTAGAGTCATTTCTAGTACATGTAAACCTCATCCATACATATAAGTCTATAAATTTTCATATTTTTCGAAAATAAACAAGCACATGGAAGACCGTATGTTCTTCTAAGTGTACAACCCGACTTGGAGCTGTTTGTACATGTTTTATTTGCTCATATGGCCTCCTAATAAATAAAGACGAATCTTGTTTGAAATATATTATCGACCGATTATGAATACATAATTTTGTCTCTAAATTTATGTTCTAACATTGTGATGTTGCTACCAAATGATGTTTGCATCTCTTTTTGTTGATTTTTAATCACTTGGTTCACAAATTCTTAACCCTTACACAAATCCCCTTTTACTATTTCCCTATCAGTTCTTCAATATTGTTGCACCCTAATTTTTGACCGAAGGATCCCACCTCTTTTTGCGTTTTTTCTATTGTTATTTGACTTTATTTTAATATTTATGTTTTTTGCGACTAACCAACTGGTGCAGATGCAGTAATGCCTAAGGTCCCAACATTCCGTTTCATGTAACAAAATTCAAGGACTTCGTGTGTTAAGATAAATTATTCTCATAATAAAGATTAAATTCAAGTCCATATGCTTGGTTTCAAAATGCAAGATTGTTGCACCCTAAAATCCGACCAACCGGTTTCCCCATCTGGTTTATGTTTCGATGCATTTTGCATTCGTATTTGCATACCGCGTACATTGCATTTTTTTCAGTCAGATCGACTTTATCGGGATTACAGCCCTCTGATTGCGCTTCAGGCGTTTCAGGCCAATAAGAGGTTTTATTTTGAGAATTTGTGCGCTTCCCGGTGTTTTCAGCTTGCGCTGTTGTTTTTGAGGACGTATCGGTGTCCAGTTTTGCCGTTTATGTCGATCTGGTCTCGTGTTCTCTTTTAATTGAGTTAATTGCTTTTATGGCGTTTTTAGACATTTATAGGTTTTTAGGATTTATTGGAATTAAATAGATTTTTAAATAGGTTTTAGAATATTAATCTTTTTTCTAGAACATTAATGGAATAATAGAGTTAAATAGATTTTAACATAGTTCTAGAAATTAAATAGTTTTTTTTAATAGATAGTTCTAGAATTTTAGAATATAATTAGTGTTATAGTTTTAATATAGAATTTAAATAGTTTTTAGATTAATTGAATAGGGTATAATACAGAATTTAGTAGTGTAGATATTATTTGAGTGTAGTTTTAATAGAGTTTATTAGAGTTCATTAGATAGCATTAATAATCATTTCCATTGTATTAGCATTTAATTCCTTTTCGTTTGATCTTATCAAGTCTATTCATCATGCATTAGTCATTAGTCTCCATTAATTTTCATTTAATTAATTAATTAGTTCGTGGCCATTTAATTTTCGTTCAGTTTTACTAATGCATCATTTAGTCCATTTTTAGTCTTAATGTTAGTGGGTCATTATCCATTTCAAAAAGCCCAGTCAAGGTCCAACGCCAGGTGTCCTATTTAAACACTGCCACACGTGTATTTCTGATCTGACACCTCACTTTCCACCATTCTCTCTCCCAGCCACTTGGCACTCTACCTCTCACTCTCCTGGCCACGTGTCCCGCTTCCCTCTCTCACCCTCTACATGCTCGCCAGCACACACTCCACTATCTCCCTCCTGCCGCCGGCCATGCAGCCACCACGGACAACCGTAACCATTGCCGGTGACCGTTCAACTCGCCGGAAACTGCAAATCACCAAGAACTTCGTCCGTTCTTCCCAAATCCTCACCAGAAGTTCATCGTGTTCTTCATCAACCTCTATCAACCTTGCCGAAAAATTCGAATTCTCGCCGGAAACTTCAAGCTATCCTCATACTGTTTCCAGAAATCACCACCTTGTTCATCCAAACTCAACATCCATCAATCTCCAAGTTTCGCCAGAATCTTCAAACGATCTTGATGATTTTTCATCACAAATTCATCAGATCGTCATTCATAGTTTCCAGACCTTGATGATTCAACGCAATCTCCACCGTTCATCGTCAGATTCTCCAGAAATGCGTCCGTCTTCATCAAGTTCATCATCAATCATCGAGATTCCTTCAAGAACTGCTAACAACCTTCGTCCACAGTTTTTCCAGAAAACAAGATCATCATCAGTCTTTACCGATCCTCATAGAATTTTTCAGGTCTTCGTTAGATTTTCAAAGTTCATCCAGATCCTCGATCAAACTCCAAGATTCGTCAAGATCCTTCAAGATCTTCATCCAACAAACTTCGTAAGACTTCATCTGTGTTCGCATTCCCTCAGTATCGTCTCTGTTCATCATCAAATCCCCGTATCTTTATCAGATATTCAACAATCTTCCACATCGTTCTGAATCTTTCATCTGAATCTTCAAGATCCTCCACCGTTTTTCCAGAATCTCGTTCATCCTTCATCTTCATCCAGATCTTCAAGTTCCTCGAAGCTTCATAGAACTCCAGAATCATCAGTGAGCCATCATCATCCGACTTTGACGAAGAAGAAGCCGACGGGACGCTGTTGATTTGGACTGTTTTTTTCAGTTTTCTTTTTCGTATGGTAAAGTGGTAGAGAAGAGAATGATGAGAGGTTGAAACAGAGTAGTGGTTGACGGCGGCGGAAGAGAGAGAGAGAGAGGAACTAGGGTTTCAGGAAGGGAAGAAATGAGAGAGTGGAAGGAGAAGTGGAAGGTGGTCCGTGTGGGTGTTTGGGCCTAAAGGCCCGTTTACGTTTCTTCTGATCCATACACCCAATCCCTCGTTGCACACCCCTCCGTTTCTTAGTCTGTTTTGATTTCTGACGGGCTGGGCCCATTTCTTTTTTACTGGATGTACTCCTTTTTATGTTTGCATCCCCCTTTTCCATTTCCGCCCCCTCCCCGTTTTTGTTTTATTTTTCTGGGCTGGGCTCATTGTATTTTCTGCCTATACCCCTGTACTGAACTAATGCCCCCCTGCTGTTTTTTTATTTCTTTTATTTCTTTGCTATTTTCTTTAGATTTTTTAGAAATAGTAAATGCAATAGTATATATTTTAATTCTATTTTCTTATAGGGTATTATAAAGACTTCAATATAGAATTTATATTCCATTATTTTTAGCATATTATAGGATATATAGATTTAATATAGTTTTTCCTATTTTTCTTTATAGAATATTATAGTATTTTAGATAGGAACTTTCTATACTATTTTCATATGCAATTTCGTTTTAATATTTCTTTAGAATACTTTCCAGTAGAAGTTAATTGCCATATTTTAGGAGTAGACTTTTATTTCCATTTCGTTAGTGGATTTCTCTCCTATTTTTCTCTCCTATTTTCGTTTCCATCTAATTTTGTCTCGATTTTATTTTTGGCTGGCCGTGTGACACGATTCAATTGGAGAATGATTTTCGATATCATTTCTCTATCTTGTCTTTGACACGGATATCAATACGCTACCTCTTAGAGTTCGATTTCTCGTATAAGTCGAACCATGACGGTCTAAGCGTTATATTGTTCTTGATTCGAGCGTCCTCATCAAGGATCCAGAGAGGAGAAGATTGGAATGGAGTTTGCACGCATGTCGAGAGCCAACGGAGCCGCTTCGTTCAACATCATCATCTTATTCAAGTCTTCAGGCAATCGTCGAGTGTTGTGAGCTGTATCGTTAGATACGTAGGAAATGACAGTTGAGGAGTTTCTTCTCAATCGTCTAGGATGTCTAGTATGGTACCCTTTGGGTGACATGCGACGCATTCGCTCCTACGTCTTAGGTTCTTGCGTGTGTGTCCCGAGTTCCTTCCTGTTTAGGCGTAGGCCTGCTTCCTCTTTGTTCTCGCCCCCGTGCGATCGAAACCCCTTTTCTCTCGCGTTCAGGCGATTGAGACCCCTTCTCTTTCCCCCGTGCAACCAAGACTCGTTTTCCCGTCGAACTACGTTTGCTCTGATCTCTTGTACCAGACGAGAGTACATAGGCATAGGATGCGATGTCCTAGCGAGCTCCCTTTTACCTTCTTCCCGTTTCCCTGTTTGCTGTAGTTAGCTGAACTACAACTGCTCTGATTTCTTGTATCAGACGAGAATATGTAGGCATAGGATGCGATATCCTAGCGAGCACACTAACAACTAACCTCTATGTTCTCTCGCTGCCGTGCGATCGAGACTTTCCCGCTGACGACTAATGTTCCCCTTTCTCTTGCCCGAGCGTAATCGAGACCAGACCGTAGTTTTGAGTTCCGTAGGTCCCCGTACCTCTAAAGCCAACCTAGTCTCTCACCCCTGTGTGATCGAGAACCCCTGTCTAGCCGTAGTTAGCCTGAACTACGTAAGCTCTGATCTTTCACGCCGTGTGGAAGTACGTAGGCACGAGATGCGATATCTCGGCGAGCCAATTCCCTGTAGTTTCCCGAACTACATTGACTCTGACTTTCTCTCTTGAGAATATGTAGGCATAGAGTGCGATGCTCTATCGAGTCAGTTTCTTCCCGTTTAGCTTTAGCAGCCGTAGATAGATTGTTTTTGCATCCTTTAGACAAACCAGCAAGCGTGGATCTCGTCGAGTACGACAGACGTGAAGGGTGCTAATACCTTCCCCTTGCGTAACCGACTCCTGAATCCAGGATTTGGTTGCGATGACCATTCCTTTCCCGTCTTTGCGGTGGGTTTACTTCAAGCATTTCCTTTCCCTCCTTTGGGATAAATAACGCACGGTGGCGACTCTTCTATTTAGCCGGCGCCGATTTTCGCAGTAGCGACAGCTGGCGACTCTGCTGGGGATCCAACGTCCCCTATGCGAGTCAATCCTAGCGCTTGTTTGCTCGCCTTTGGATGTTTACCTTTTGTGTGTTGTATATTACTGTATTTACAATTTCCGCACCTTTGCTATTATCTGTTGCTGTTGTACTGTTGGGTGGGGTGTTCCTTTGAGTGAAAAGCCAGACCCAGGCTTGAGTGCACCTTAGAATTAGTGTGGAAAGTAGTGGGCACGTACATGCTTTGTGTGTACTAGTGTCCCGCAAAATTCACGCTCGGACGAGGTTCTTCTGGTTGACTTCTTTTTCAACCCTTTGGGTTGAGGGGGTTGTTGGTTAGGAAGATTGTCGACTCCGGGGACCGATTAATTGGAAGTTGGCTAAGTGAGGCCTCTTCAGGATATGATGATGCCACACCTTCTGGGTATCGTATCATCAGTCTTGAAAGTTTGTGACGCCGACGACCGCATAGGATGCCGTACCTTATCAGACTAGGTCCATACCCGTGAGTGGGAGGGTTTTTGCAGGAAACTTGACTTCTAGCCTACCCGGTATTTTGGTTTTCTCTCGTCAGAGCGAACTTATCCTGTCAGCAGCGCAGCAGTAATCAAAGCCTTGTAGGGGGCTGTGATCCCGTGTTTGCTGCATATCGCATTACATAAACATTGTTGCATCATATTGCATATCATTCTCCAGCTAGCCAGAGTCTGATCCAGCCGTTGTTCTGATTCTGAAGGTGATTCTCCAGTGGTTGGCCTGAGCAATTGTTGATTGTTAGAAGACGACCAAGGGGTTGAAGCAGATTTGAGCAGAATCGAGCAGTGAAGTCAGTTGAAGGTTATTGGTAGCTATGTTTGAGAGCCACTTCCAGTCTCTTAACACCTTGACAGGTTTCACTATGACGACCAATCCTCTGTATGGCTCTATGTCTACGAAAGACCTTCCGCAAGTGAACAACGTTACTGCAGACCAATTTGTGCAACCCCCGGTTAGGGACCGAGATCGACGTGAGCAGTTTGTTGTCCGAAATGAACGCCCTCCTCTTATTAACAGTCAAGGTGTTGTCTTCCCTATGGCGAATATCCAAAGAGAGATCCCGGTAGCTAGGACTTAAGACCCAAGAGCTCTTGAGTATGCTAGAAGGCTCCGAGTGTTGGAAGAAAGAGTCAAAACCTTGAAAGTCAAAGATGCTGTCAACCTCAATACTGCAGACATGTGTTTGGTTCCTGGCCTGGTATTGCCTCCTAAGTTCAGAGCACCGAGATTTGAGAAGTACAGAGGAGACAGCTGTCCGAAGCAACATTTGGTGATGTCTGCCGAAGAATAACTTCGTTTGTGCAAAACGACAAGTTGATGATTCACTGCTTTCAGGATAGTCTGACTGGGGCATCTCTGAGTTGGTATATGCAGTTAGAGAGTAATCAGATCCGATCATGGGTGGATTTAGCCAGAGCTTTTCTGAAACAGTATGATTATAACCTAGACATGGCTCCTAGTCGCATGCAGTTGCAGGAATTGTCTCAAGAAAACAATGAACCCTTCAGGAAGTATGTTCAGAGATGGAGAGAATTTGCTGCCAGAGTGCACCCATCACTTCTAGACCAAGAGTTAATGGGCATGTTTGTAGACTCCCTAGAGAACCCGTACTTCGAAAGAATGCTTGGAAATGCGCCAAATTTCTCTGCATTGGTAAGATTAGGAGAACGCATCGAGCATGCCGTAAAAATCGGGAAAATTCAGATTGTTTCGGGCGGTCAGGCTAGTGAAACTGAATCTCTCTGTAGCTACCAAACTTAAAAATGAGTTGTGATCAATGCAATCATGCCAGATGTTGAGTACCCTCGAGATGAATCAGTGAAATTTGTTGGTTCTTCATCTTCTGTGTCTTGTTATGCGGGACAGACAATCGCGCCTAGGGCACCATATCCAGAACTTTATGTCGCTTCTTTGGCAAATCAGCGAACTCGTGGCCGAGGTTATCAGAATCAGCGCCCAAATCAGAACAAGCCTCGTAACAACTTGGAACGAAGGAATGCTCCTTCTCATATGGTGCCTGTGCCGTATAGCCATATTCTACCATCTCTGATCCATAATTCTTTGGTAGAACCTAAAGCTCTTAAGCTTGTGCCAGAACCTTACCCTCCCGAGTACAATCCCCACGCTCAGTGTGGTTACCATGGTGGATCTCCAGGGCATTCAACTGAAGATTGTAAAGCTTTTCAGGCAAAAGTACAACAGTTGATCGACCAAGAGTGCATTTCCTTTAGAGAAGGAATTCTGGTGGTTCATGACAATTTCTCAACTGTCTGAGCTCGCAGATTCAGAGGATTATTTCCAGAGGCCAGTGGTCTAGACAGGCAGACATCCTCAACAGTGGCAGTCCTCAGGCTTTTCTATCATTTGCATTTGTAGTTTCTTTTCTGTTAGTTACTACTTGCTGTTAAACATTGTTTGTTTCGAATGGTAATATTGATAAAGTGACTATGCATTTTTCTGAATTAACCATGTCGTTATCACTCATTTATTGCACTGCACTGACACTTGCATTTTTTACTCCACTTTGTCGCTTGATTAGCAAAGATTGGAGGGAGGATGACGAAACTGAATACTCATAACCGATGATTGTATGCTTTCAGATAAAACCTTACTGATAACGTACAAGGCATTGTTTCAAATCCCCTAAACACTGGAGATATAAGGAGTTAGTCCCTTGTTAACCACTTCGAGCCAGGAAGTAGAAGTTTTTTCGGACTTTTAAACCCTCACATCTTAACCCGGGGCAGGGTAGTTGTCAGTTAGCTTGGTCGAGCGCTCAAGTCTTATAGAGGAGTGTTGCCTTTCGAGGACCAATCACATCTTATTTTTTCCCAGAGGTCGTACCTCATCAACCACAATGGTTAAACCTCACCAATCAGGAGTGAGACAGTTGCTATCCTTTCGGAGCAATCAAGACAACCAGTGTCGCACGACTTGTTCCAAGAAAGAAATAAGAAAGCCCGCTAAGTAAAAAGAAAAAGAAAAAGCTGGAAAGCTAATACTTAGGCAAAAATCAGGGCATCCCGCTGGACTTCAAAAGAAAAAAATCGAAAAGAACTCAAAGGGAGTCAGTCCAGGAAAAAATTAGGGAATCAAAAGAATGAAAAAGAAAGGATATAAAAAGAAAAAAAAATCCTCAAACAAGGACAAAGTCGTGTGGATACAGACACCGAAAACGAAAAAGGAGTAACTGTCACTCCGAAAACCCTGTGAATTCTTTAACCACTGTTCCCAATATTCAACATACCTCTCGAAGAGGCGAGCGCTTGTGCCAAGTTAACTGAACTTTAGGATCGGAGATCATCACGTAGAAGGGGTGGGTACAAATCATAATTTGAGCCAAATATCCTTTGTTTCACGAACCGTGAACCCGACCACGATACAACCCTTAAAAGACCTAATTGAGGTAGGGTTTATTCTGAAAGCGCATTATAATAAGGTTGAGTAACCTGACTCCTTCTTGATTTGCTAGTCATATCCTTGTTGTCATTTTTTTCACTGATCAAATCAGCATTACGCTTGAACTCTAGTTCATTCATCACTCACAATCATGACACGTAAATGAGTGGCAGCATAATTTTTTCAAAATCTGCATGAACACTGCATTAAAATTACCATTCGGGAATAAACAATTTTATTTGCAGGTCAGTAGTTGACAGGAAGGAAATTCCAGCAGGGAATAATCAAACAGTACTGAATAATTCAGCAGTCTGAATCAGAATGGTGTGTGTTGTGAAACCCTGTAAATCTGGGGCATTGACTTCCAGTGAGTTCAGAATCAGTTGGTTTAAAGTCCCGAAGCATCAGTTGATTATGGGACAGTTTACTTGAGAAGCAGTTGATTAGAAGTGAATCTTCTCGAGAGCCAATCAGGGGCAATCATCCAGAATGCTGTGATTTGAGGATAGATCCTTCCAGTGTGTGATCAGATCAGGTTAAGTCGCTGCTACGCTCATTCAAGGGGCAAGCTACTTCAGAGATAGTGAAACCAACTATGTTGATAGTTGTTTAATTGAGGTTGAATCCTTTTGTCGTACAGATACCGGGGCAAGCCATCTCGAGGTCATCTTGTAGCAAGCTGCTTTCTGTTCAGAGTGAGTTCCCCAAGAGTTGGATTGGAGCAAGTTGAGTTGCACTGGGGCAAGTTGTTCAAGCAAGTTTGTTCACCCTAACAAGAGTTGAGTATCGGGGAATCGTGTCATTACCCTTATCAAACCCTGAACCTTCGAAAAAGACCTTGTCGTCATTGGATCATTATCCTATAGTTCAAACCTGTTACCTGACAGAACCTTGTAACCTTGTGATTTCCAAAGCCCAGTTCTCGCCTGGCAAACCGGTAACCAGTTCTCGTCTGGTCCACCTTTCCGTAAATACCAGTTCTCGTCTGGTACCTGTTATTTTTCAACCAGTTATTGTCTGGCCAACCTTTCCGTAAACTTCAGTTCTCGTCTGGTGTATGTTAGCTTTAAACCAGCCCCGTCTGGTCACTATCTCTTTAACCTATTTGTGGCATCAGTTCTCGTCTGGTGCATGCCAACTTCCAAACCAGCCCCGTCTGGTCATCCTTTCCTTAACCTATCATCCGGTTAGCCTCGTCTGATGTTCTAACCGTAAATCTATTCTCGTCCGATAACCTAACCTATTTTTGCTATCAGTTCTCGCTTGGTAGTCCATCTTTGAATGCTAGCCCCGTCTAGTATTTTCCCTTTAAAACCATTTTGTTAATAGCCTATTTTCATCCGTAAACTAGAAAAAGCCTAAAAATACCCGACACGATAATTCCTAGTGACTCACATGGTGTCACGTTCCCCGGTACAAAGCTCGATTGATACCGGTTTCCCGATTAATGTTAAATCAGGATTACTCTCCTCAGCAGACAGAAGTCACGTATTGTCCCCAAAATAGTCGAGATCGCAGTTATTCCTCCTCAGAATAGGATCAGGAGTATCCTCAGCAGGCCAGAATGGATATCCCTGGCGGTAGGGGCATTCTCAGCAGTGAGCTGTGCACAATTAACCCCGGTTTGGTTAAGCCCCACAGAGTACAATCAGGTTGTCAAGGGTTTAGAAAGAGCATCCCCCTGTCGGGTCGTCCTTCCCTCCTCCAGCAGGTTGTCATTCCTCCGTCAGGTTGATCATCCTCTATAGAGTTCGTAACGATGAATTTGTGAGCCATCCCTCAGTAGGATTGTTTCTTCCCCATAGAAGTTGGTCTCACTTTTCCAGCATTTATTTTACTGAGATGATTCTATGATACCCGGTACCCCTCAGTGGAGTTGACGTTTCCTTCAGCATTTATTTTGCCAAGCGGTTTTAGACCCGGTGTTCTCTGGCAGCTCGAGCTTGCATTTGCACTTGCATATATCACATATGTACAAACACATAGCATCTCCATGCTGTATGGGGCATTGCATCTATACAAACGCATAGCATCTCCATGCCGTATGGGACATTGCATCATTTTCAAACATATGCATTTTGAAACACAAATCAGATTGGTTAACCGTTTGCTTTCAGACGTGTTTTCTCAGCAGGAGTATGGAGTTCTATCTCAGATCTATTACCAGGTATTCGAGGTCTCGCCGTGAGACCTGTAATGATACGGGTCACCTTACTATTTTCCCCACGGAGTTGCTTGTTGAAGTTTCTTTTAACCGGTCAGCAGATTATTTTCTTCATATTTGTTGTTACGTCAGCATCAAAGGGTTTCATGAATCAAAATTTCAGAAGCTGCCGCCGGGTATCAAAACAGGCGTCCGACAATTTGGTTTCCAAATATCCCTGGTAGAGTCATCCTCAAAGTCGTTGTCACGGCAACGCTAAAAGGTTTGTGGGTTGGGACCGATGGAGTTAGCTACTGCAGAGATAAGCAGAGAAACTGTATTCAGAGTGTTTTGCCGTATGGATAGGCGGATGAAGTTTCCTGTGTTTAGGCATATGATTTTCCCGTATGGATAGGCGGATGAAGTTTCCTGTGTTTAGGCAGATGATTTTCCCGTATGGATAGGCGGATGAAGTTTCCTGTGTGTAGACAGAAATGTTTCCCCAGCGAAAGCGCCGGGAGTTTTTTGTAACGTGAAGTCCTGACGTGGACAAAATTGATTACTCTTCAGGGACCAGTTATCCCCAGCAGATATCTTCCTTTGTATCGATGAAATGTGGGTCCTGACGTGGACAAGGTTATAGTTCTTCGTGTTGACAAGATGCACGAGTCCTAACGGGGACAAATTTATCTTTCTTCGTGTTGGCGAGGCGTGAGTCCTGACGTGGACAAGTTTTATTTCCTCAGCGGGTCGAAGATGTGAGTCCTGACGTGGACAAATCAGGACGATGTATTCCTAAAAGTGAAGGTTATTCCTAACGTGGACAGTTTATTCCTAACGTGGAAGATTTATTCCTGACGTGGACGATTCATTTCTATGTTGATAGGATCCCCTCGTGCTGATGAAATACAGACGAGTCATCCCCAGCGAAGTCACCGGGATTTTGCCGTGTTGACGACAGGTGGAGTCCTGATGTGGACAAGTTTATGATGAGATTTCTTCGTGTTGACGAAACAAGCGTCCTAACATGGACAAAGTTCTATTCCTGTGTTATTGAAATGTGAGTCCTGACGTGTTGTGTTTATTCGGGACTTGACGAAACTTGGGTCTAGATGTGGACAAGGTTACTCCTGTGACGACAGAATCTCTATTCGTGTTGACGAATTTGTTTCTCTTCTTGTGCTGACAAGATTAGTCCAATTGTGGACGGAGGTGTTTTTGCGAAAATAGCTCAGTGCCTGTGGTGTCACGAAGGTGATTGATGTTGAAATCATAATTTTATCAGATAATTGACCAGTTGTTGTCGTAACAACCAGACTCAGTTCATTGGATGTTGCTTCTCAAGCAGTTTTACAGTTTATCTCCGCGGTTGACAAATTTCAGGGTTTCTTTGGTATTCAACCGTCTCGTACCTCGATTGTTTGAAGGTCGTTCACTCTTCACCCAGTCGGGTCCAAGCCGTTTGAATAGGGGCAGCTGTTGCACCCTAAAATTCGACCAACCGGTTTCCCCATCTGGTTTATGTTTCGACGCATTTTGCATTCGCATTTGCATACCGCGTACATTGCACTTTTTTCAGTCAGATCGACTTTATCGGGATTACAACCCTCTGATCGCGCTTCAGGCGTTTCAGGCCAATACGAGGTTTTATTTTGAGAATTTGTGCGCTTCCCGGTGTTTTCAGCTTGCGCTGTTGTTTTTTAGGACGTATCGGTGTCCAGTTTTGCCGTTTATGTTGATCTGGTCTTGTGGTCTCTTTTAATTGAGTTAATTGCTTTTATGGCGTTTTTAGACATTTATAGATTTTTAGGATTTATTGGAATTAAATAGATTTTTAAATAGGTTTTAGAATATTAATCTTTTTTCTAGAACATTAATGGAATAATAGAGTTAAATAGATTTTAACATAGTTCTAGAAATTAAATAGTTTTTTTTAATAGATAGTTCTATAATTTTAGAATATAATTAGTGTTATAGTTTTAATATAGAATTTAAATAGTTTTTAGATTAATTGAATAGGGTATAATACAGAATTTAGTAGTGCATATATTATTTGAGTGTAGTTTTAATAGAGTTTATTAGAGTTCATTAGATAGCATTAATAATCATTTCCATTGTATTAGCATTTAATTCCTTTTCGTTTAATCTTATCAAGTCTATTAATCATGCATTAGTCATTAGTCTCCATTAATTTTCGTTTAATTAATTAATTAGTTCGTGGCCATTTAATTTTCGTTCAGTTTTACTAATGCATCATTTAGTCCATTTTTAGTCTTAATGTTAGTGGGCCATTATCCATTTCAAAAAGCCCAGTCAAGGTCCAACGCCAGGTGTCCTATTTAAACACTGCCACACGTGTATTTCTGATCTGACACTTCACTTTCCACCATTCTCTCTCCCAGCCACTTGGCACTCTACCTCTCACTCTCCTGGCCACGTGTCCCGCTTCCCTCTCTCACCCTCTGCATGCTCGCCAGCACACACTCCACTATCTCCCTCCTGCCGCCGGTCATGCAGCCACCACCGGACCACCGTAACCATCGCTGGTGACCGTTCAACTCGCCGGAAACTGCAAATCACCAAGAACTTCGTCCGTTCTTCCCAAATCCTCACCAGAAGTTCATCGTGTTCTTCGTCAACCTCTATCAACCTCGCCGGAAAATTCGAATTTTCGCCGGAAACTTCAAGCTATCCTCATCCTGTTTCCAGAAATCACCACCTTGTTCATCCAAACTCAACATCCATCAATCTCCATGTTTTGCCAGAATCTTCAAACGATCTTGATGATTTTTCATCACAAATTCATCAGATCATCATTCATAGTTTCCAGACCTTGATGATTCAACGCAATCTCCACCGTTCATCGTCAGATTCTCCAGAAATGCGTCTGTCTTCATCAAGTTCATCATCAATCATCGAGATTCCTTCAAGAACTGCTAACAACCTTCTTCCACAGTTTTTCCAGAAAACAAGATCATCATCAGTCTTTACCGATCCTCATAGAATTTTTCAGGTCTTCGTTAGATTTTCAAAGTTCATCCAGATCCTCGATCAAACTCCAAGATTCGTCAAGATCCTTCAAGATCTTCGTCCAACAAACTTCGTAAGACTTCATCTGTGTTCGCATTCCCTCAGTATCGTCTCCGTTCATCATCAAATCCCCGTATCTTTATCAGATCTTCAACAATCTTCCACATCGTTCTGAATCTTTCATCTAAATCTTCAAGATCCTCCACCGTTTTTCCAGAATCTCGTTCATCCTTCATCTCCATCCATATCTTCAAGTTCCTCGAAGCTTCATAGATCTCCAGAATCATCAGTGAGCCATCATCATCCGACTTTGACGAAGAAGAAGCCGACGGGACGCTGTTGATTTGGACTGTTTTTTTCATTTTTCTTTTTCGTATGGTAAAGTGGTAGAGAAGAGGATGATGGGAGGTTGAAACAGAGTAGTGGTTGACGGCGGCGGAAGAGAGAGAGAGAGGAACTAGGGTTTCAGGAAGGGAAGAAATGAGAGAGTGGAAGGAGAAGTGGAAGGTGGTCCGTGTGGGTGTTTGGGCCTAAAGGCCCGTTTACGTTTCTTCGGATCCATACACCTAATCCCTCGTTGCACACCCCTCCGTTTCTTAGTCTGTTTTGATTTCTGATAGGCTGGGCCCATTTCTTTTTTACTGGATGTACTCCTTTTTATGTTCGCATCCCCCTTTTCCATTTCCGCCCCTCCCCGTTTTTGTTTTATTTTTCTGGGCTGGGCTCATTGTATTTTCTGCCTATACCCCTGTACTGAACTAATCTGCTGTTTTTTTATTTCTTTTATTTCTTTGCTATTTTCTTTAGATTTTTTAGAAATAGTAAATGCAATAGTATATATTTTAATTCTATTTTCTTATAGGGTATTATAAAGACTTCAATATAGAATTTATATTCCATTATTTTTAGCATATTATAGGATATATAGATTTAATATAGTTTTTCCTATTTTTCTTTATAGAATATTATAGTATTTTAGATAGGAATTTTCTATACTATTTTCATATGCAATTTCCTTTTAATATTTCTTTAGAATACTTTCCAGTAGAAGTTAATTGCCATATTTTAGGAGTAGACTTTTATTTCCATTTTGTTAGTGGATTTCTCTCCTATTTTCTCTCCTATTTTCGTTTCCATCTAATTTTGTCTCGATTTTATTTTTGGCTGGCCGTGTGACACGATTCAATTGGAGAATAATTTTCGATATCATTTCTCTATCTTGTCTTTGACACGGACATCAATACGCTACCTCTTAGAGTTCGATTTCTCGTATAAGTCGAACCATGACGGTCTAAGCGTTACATTGTTCTTGATTCGAGCGTCCTCATCAAGGATCCAGAGAGGAGAAGATTGGAATGGAGCTTGCGCGCATGTCGAGAGCCAACGAAGCCGCTTCGTTCAACATCATCATCTTATTCAAGTCTTCAGGAAACCGTCGAGTGTTGTGAGCTGTATCGTTAGATACATAGGAAATGACAGTTGAGGAGTTTCTTCTCAATCGTCTAGGATGTCTAGTATGGTACCCTTTGGGTGACATGAGACGCATTCGCTCCTATGTCTTAGGTTCTTGCGTGTGTGTCCCGAGTTCCTTCCCGTTTAGGCGTAGGCCTGCTTCCTCTTTGTTCTCGCCCCCGTGCGATCGAAACCCCTTTTCTCTCGCGTTCAGGCGATTGAGACCCCTTCTCTTGCCCCCGTGCAATCGAGACTCGTTTTCCCGTCGAACTACATTTGCTCTGATCTCTCGTACCAGACGAGAGTACGTAGGCATAGGATGCGATGTCCTATCGAGCTCCCTTTTACCTTCTTCCCGTTTCCCTGTTTGCTGTAGTTAGCTGAACTACAGCTGCTATGATTTCTCGTATCAGACGAGAATATGTAGGCATAGGATGTGATATCCTAGCGAGCACACTAACAACTAACCTCTCTGTTCTCTCGCTGCCGTGCATCGAGACTTTCCCGCTAACGACTGATGTTCCCCTTTCTCTTGCCCGAGCGTAATCGAGACCAGACCGTAGTTTTGAGTTCCGTAGGTCCCCGTACCTCTAAAGCCAACCTAGTCTCTCACCCCTGTGTGATCGAGAACCCCTGTCTAGCCGTAGTTAGCCTGAACTACGTAAGCTCTGATCTTTCACGCCGTGTGGAAGTACGTAGGCACAAGATGCGATATCTCGGCGAGCCAATTCCCTGTAGTTTCCCGAATTACGTTGACTCTGACTTTCTCTCTTGAGAATACGTAGGCATAGAGTGTGATGCTCTATCGAGTCAGTTTCTTCCCGTTTAGCTTTAGCAGCCGTAGATAGATTATTTTTGCATCCTTTAGACAAACCAGCAAGCGTGGATCCCGTCGAGTACGACAGACGTGAGGGGTGCTAATACCTTCCCCTTGCGTAACCGACTCCCGAATCCAGGATTTAGTTGCGATGACCATTCCTTTCTCGTCTTTGCAGTGGGTTTACTTCGAGAGTTTCCTTTCCCTCCTTTGGGATAAATAACGCACGGTGGTGACTCTTCTGTTTAGCCGGCGCCGATTTTCGCAGTAGCGACAAAGATCATGATACATTGAAATTATTTGGAAATAATACTCATCATGAGGAGATCAAGTTCAATATTTTCTAAGGATCCACACTCAAGTATTTGCTTTACAAAAGGCTAGTGCAAAGATCAAGATGCTGCTACACTACGGATTGTATGAAACTTCATACTCATAGTAAAACAAGAATACCTTTGGTTGAAATTCTGATGATTTGATGTATCGAAGCCAATCAGTTCTTATGATACGCATTCAAGACCTCAATACAAGCTGGCAGAAAATTTCTACAATAAATTTTGAAGGTCTACAATTTTAATCCAAGATTTACATACTTGCTCTCTCACTATTTAAAGTTCAAGACTTCACTCAAATCATACGACACAAAAATCATTTGAAGCTATTGGATAAACCTTTTCGGCATGTATTCTTGTTCACGCAAAATTTGAGAGATCTATTAGGATGAACTTATGAAAAATCACCAATGCGGGACTCAAGTATGAAAACACCGTCTTGCCAAATCCATATCTCTCAGCTCACAAATGCTATTGAGATGTTCTAGTACTTTTTAGAAAGCCCTCAAATAGCTCTAACAACATTCATGTTTTCATGAGTTTCAAACTCTCAAAGGAACTTGGCCAAAAAACCTCTCAAAGTGCTAAAAAATGAGCTTAAAAGTGAAATTTTTCTAAGTCCTTTCCGTCTTAAAATGAATTTGATCATAACTCCAAATCTATGCATTTTCTGATGATGGACCACTTAGGGACTTTTGTAGGATTTGTAAAAAGCTTTCCAATGAGCTTTGAACCACTTCATTTGGATGCTGTGGTTAAGGAGTTATGGTTTAGCCCCTTTTCAAACGGCTTAGACCCGACTGGGTGAAGAGCGAACGACTTTCAAACAATCGAGGTAGACGACGGTGAATACCAAGAAACCCAGAATTTGCCAACCACGGTAAACTGCGAAAACTGCTTGGGGGAACAACATCCATTACAGCTGAACCTAGTTGTTGCGGCACACTAACTGATCAATCATCTGATAAAACGTTTGATTTCAACATCAACCCCCTGTGTGACACCACAGCCAACATCGAATTAACTTTGCAAGAACAACTCCGTCCACAACTATACAAATTTCGTCAACACAAGGAAGACTCCATCACCAAGGGTATAACTCCGTCCATAATTGGACTAAATTCGTCAACACGAGGCGAGACTCCATCACCACGGGTACAACTCCGTCCATAACTGGACTAAATTCGTCAACACGAGGAGAGACTCCATCACCACGGGTACAACTCCGTCCATACTGGACTAAATTCGTCAACACGAGGAAAGACTCCATCACCACGAGTACAACTCCGTCCATAACTGGACTAAATTCGTCAACACGAGGAGAGACTCGCATCACCACGGAGTACAACTCCGTCCATAACTGAACTAAATTCGTCAACAACGAGGAACTCAATCTCTGTCAACACAAGTAACGACTCCTTCAACATCGGATAACAATCACTGGTCACTACAACACAGGTGAACAACTTCGTCAACACGGATAACAATCACTGTCAACACAGGTAACAACTCCGTCAACACGGATAATAATCACTGTCAACACAGGTAATAACTCCGTCAGCACAGATAACAATCACTGTCAACACAGGTAATAACTTCGTCAACACGGATAACAATCACTGTCAACACAGGTAACAATTCCGTCAACACGGATAACAATCTTCAAGATTTTCAAAACCGTTGTATAGCAGTCTGAAGAATACTTTGCTGGGGAATACGAGAAACCTAACCAAGCACTCGGTGGGGAAAGACTCTACTAGGGAAATCACTAGTGATAACTCCAAAAGTTTAAGCTATGAAATCTTTTAACGCTGACGTAACAGCAACCTGAGAAGAATTCCGCTGGGGAAGAAGAGAAACTTAACCAAGCAACTCTGTTAGGGGAGCATGCGATGGGACGAACGTTATCATCACCTATCTCACGCCGAGAATTTGAATATCTAGAAATCCTTCCGAGCAAGAATCCCACTCCTCTGCAGGGAATAACACCTGAAAACAAAGAGGTAACCAACTTGACTTATGTTTCAAAATGCGTATGTTTGACAATGGCGTAATGCTCCATACGGCATGAATGCTACGCGTTTGGGTGGATGCAAATATGATGATATATGCACAATGCAAAGATGCCAAGCAGGCGCTTCAGCAAAATAAATGCTGAAGACAAAACAAATCCGTTGGGGATAAACAGGTATCACAAAGCATTCCCGCAGCAAAATAAATGTCGGGAGCCAAGTCAACTCTGTCGGGGAGAGACCAGACATCACATAATTATTCCAGCAAAATGAAATGCTGAAAAGGTGAGAACAACTTCCACTGGAAGGAAGAAACAAACCCTGCTGGGAATAGCTCATAACTCGGAGGTACGACACTCTGCTAAGGATGATCATCCTGATGAAAGAATGACAACCTGCTAGGAGAAGGAAAAAAACAGTCATGCGCGGGATAATCCTCTGAACCCAAAGACGACTTGGTTACATTCTGCGGGAGTTACCCATGCTGGGATTGATTGTGTACATACTCATTACTGGGAATGGCACCTTCTGTTGGGGACATCAAGATCCACTGAGGATACTCTCTTGGCAGCTTTCCTGGGGATACTCTTTTGGGTGGACAACCCCACATCCAGTAGGGATGAAGTGCCATATCAACTCTCCTCTGGGATAAGATGTGACTTCCATCTGCTGAGGAGTGATACAATCACTATGTCATGGGACTTGCGCTGGGGAAACACAAATTCCTTGACTGTTTTCTTTCAAGGTGAGGACCCTGCAAAACACAAACAGAGACAGAACAAATCTACACAACAGATCTATCCGGTAGTATTCGTGACATTCGTTCAGTCAATTCGAAGTTTTAGCAATTATTGGCAAGAGCCAGCAAGTTTATGTACATGCAAGTTCATCAACAACATCCGGCGTTTTCACAAACAAAACAATAAAGAACAAGCATCAAGTACTGAATAACTTCACAAACAAAACAGTAAAGAACAAGCATCAAGTACTGAATAACATGCTTATTGACAACGGGTCTGTAAATAGGCAAACTTTTGTACACTGCATGCAACTCCTGAAAAGAGGAACGTTACGCACAAGCAAAATACAAATATCACAGAAGTACACTACAAAAATTTGTATACATGTCGGCAACGTGGTACAGACGAACCCCATGAGCTGATCCTCCTATGACTCGCCTGACTCTGACGCTTTCCCTTATACTCGATCTTCGGAAGAGATTGTTTTGGATTACGACCCTCAGGTACTCCCAAACCACTAAGCAACGCAGTATCAAGATCGGACCACAGTCATTTGCTTTTTCAAATCCCTAACTTTTGCGTGAACCGCCCTGTGCGGATTTTCAATTCACCTCGGGATACCCTTTTTTGCCGAAGTCGCCATTTTCAGGTTTTCACTTCGCGGGTGTACATCTTTTTTCAATTTTATCCCTAACTTTTTCCCGAACCTTTCATGTCTTTTTTATGGTTCGCCGGATGCCCCATTTTTGCCTGGATGTTCTTTTTCTTTTCCAGTGGGTCATTTTAAGCAAAGTATTTTTTAACTGCGTCCGAGTTCACAGGGGATGTAAAATCCTCACCATCCATGGTGGATAACAATAAGGCTCCTCCAGCAGAAAACCTTTCTAACGACATATGGACCTCCATAGTTGGGAGTCCATTTGCCCCTGTGATCTGACTGTGGTGGGAGAATCTTTTTCAGCACAAGATTGCCCGTCTGAAAGCTTCGAGGGCACACCTTCTTATCATAAGCTTTCTTCATCCGGCTTTGATACAGCCGACCATATGCTAGAGAAGCCAATCTCTTCTCATCATCAAACTAAGCTGATTTAGTCTATTTCATCCATTCCGCCTCATCAAGTTGGGCATCGCGCAAAACCCTCAAGAAGAAATCTCAACCTCCAATGGTAGGACAACCTCCATACCATATACCAATGAAAAAGGAGATTGCCCTGGTTGATGTGCGTACCGTCGTACGATAACCGTGCAAAGCAAAATTCAACATCTCATGCCAGTGCTTGTAGGTCACAACCATCTTCTGAACGATCTTGCTTTATGTTTTTATTGGCCGCTTCAACAACACCATTCATCTTGGGCCGATAAGGAGAAGATTGTGATGTTCAATCTT
>OZ012737.1:514563845-514756345 GCA_963859935.3 Lathyrus sativus
CTTGCGAATCAGATCTTCAGTGATAATGATCTCTTTACCCAAAACTGAAGAGACAATGAATTTGGGGAAAACGTTTGCATGAATCTAAAAGTCTTTGACCAAGCAAGGATAAACTGGTCCTATCAGTCTATCAAAATACTGTGTCCATCCTTGTGATGACACACTTGGACGCAAATCATAACCATTCACAGCAATGCATTCAAAATCAACCAAGAACTCACATAAAACTTCAAGTTGATCAACAGGTGTGAGGAGAGTTCTTACTGGTTCTTTGAACGGAGTAGGACCCATAGTAGAAGATGAAACATCAATATTGTAGATTCAAACTGTTGAGAGGTTGAAGATAAAGTTGTCATTTTTGATCTTGAGAGATAACGAGTTCTTCTTTGGGATTTAGGTTTGGAGGAGAGGAAGAAGCAATGAAGCAAACAGAAATGCATAAAAGGTGTGAGAGAGAGTGAAAAGTGTGAGAGGTGTTGTGTTGTGGAATTTATAAGGGCAAAAATTAGGGCACACATTCACACGATCAGCCTTTAATTCAATTAATTTAAAACAAAAAAGTCACATAAAAAAGAATAATGATTTTAAAAGCATTAAATGATACTGACAAGCGTGGGGAGGAAAACGAGAAATTGAGAATTCAAACAGTACCTCAAAACGGCGTCTCATTGAGTACACTTCACCTTTTCAGATATCATGTGACATGTGTTTGATGTTGATGTGCCTCTGAGTCTCTTTAGAATAAGAAACGTTAAACAACGCTCAGCGATCTTCTGAGACTTGTTAGATCAGAGCTTCACAAAAAATAATGTACCAAAAGAAATAGTAAGATAAATTACTTCAGAATATGGATATTAATCATATTTCATCTGAATAAATTTGACTCTGAATAATAGTTTTTATTATGGACAAAAATCCATACTAATATTCTTCAGAATAAATTTAAACCTATCTTCAGCAAGGGGTTTTGTGAAGATATCAACCCATTGATGGTCTGTATCAACAAAATTTAAGCTTATAATTCCCTTCTGAACATAGTCTCTGATGAAATGATGCTTAATTTCTATATGCTTTGCCTTAGAGTGTAAAATAGGGTTTTTAGAAAGGAAAATAGAAGAAGTATTATCATAGAAAATAGAAATTTTACTCTCATGTATCTGATAATCTTCTAGTTGACTTTTCATCCAGAGCATCTGTGTGCTACAACCAGCAACAACAATATATTCTGCTTCTGTTGTTGATAGCGCTATTGTGGGTTGCTTCTTGCTGAACCATGAGATCAGATGACTTCCTAGAAAGTGACAGCATCCAGAAGTACTTTTGCATTCTATTCTGTCTCCAATATAATCAGCATCACAGAATCCAACTAATCTGTATTCATCAGATCTTCTGTAACACAAACCCACGTTAGTAGTACCTTTCGGATACCTCAGAATCCTCTTAACAGTTGTTAAGTGAGATTCTCTAGGATCTGATTGGAATCTAGCACATAGATAAACACTAAAGAGGATATCAGGTCTAGAAGCAGTCAAGTACATAAGAGAACCAATCATACCTTTGTAGAGCTTCTGATCTACCTTTTTACTTACCTCTTCTTTACCTAGGGTGCTTGTAGGATGGATTGGAGTCTTTGCTAACTTGCTTTCTGTCATGTTGAATTTCTTCAGAAGATCTTTTACATACTTTGTCTGATGTATGTAGGTGCCTTCTGGAGTCTAATTCACTTGAATTCCCAGAAATAATCTGAGTTCTCCCATCATGGTCATTTTGAATTCTGCTTGCATAGATTGAGAAAACTCCTTTCCAAGCATAATATTGGTAGTCCAAAAATAATATCATCAACATAAATCTGACAGATTAAAATGTCTTTCTTAATTGATTTATGGAAGAGAGTAGTATCAACTTTTCCTCTGATAAAGTTATTTTCCAGAAGGAAATTACTCAGCCTCTCATACAAAGCTCTGGGAGCTTGTTTTAAGCCATAGAGTGATTTCTTCAGTTTTAAAAACGTGTTTTGGAAATTTTCATTTTCAAAACTAGGAGGTTGATGAACATAAACTTCCTCTTCTATGAATCCATTTAAGAAAGCACTTTTAACATCCATCTGATACAGAGTGATGTTATTCTGTGCAGCAAAAGAAATAAGCAAGCGAATAGATTCTAACCTTACCACAGGAGCATATGTCTCTGTGTAATTTATACCTTCTTGCTGACTGTATCCTTGAGCAACCAGCCTAGCCTTGTTTCTGATAACTTCTCCTTGCTCGTTCAGCTTGTTTCTGAAGACCCATTTTGTTCCAATGATGTTGAATCCATTTGGTCTTGGAACCAGATCCTAGACGTCATTCCTTGTGAATTGGTTAAGCTCCTCTTGCATAGCAAGTATCCAATCGTTATCGTTCATAGCCTCATCCATAGAAGTAGGTTCAACGATAGATACTAAACCAAACAATGACGTTCCAGAAGATCTGAGAAATGATCTTGTTCTGATAGGGTCGTCCTTCTTTCCAGTTATCATTTCCTCTGGATGAGAGGCTTTGATTCTGGATGATCCTTTAACAGTTGGTTCTTCAGAAATTGTCAAGCTATCCATCTGAGCAGTCAAGGGAGTAGCATCTGACGTTGCTTCTGGTGCTTTTGCTTGAGCTTTGTCTGCCTCTGATTCTTCAGAGTCTGTGAGAAGGACTTTTCTATCTGCAGAAATTTCAAGCTGCTTTGGCTTTTGATTGCCAAGCTTATCATCAAATCTAACATGAATTGATTCCTCTACAATCTGTGTCTCAGTATTGTATACTCTGTAGCCTTTAGAGCATTCAGAATATCCAAGCATGAAACACTTCTAAGCTTTAGAATCAAACTTGTTCAAATTTTCCTTAGTATTCAAAATAAAACAAACACATCCAAAAGGATAGAAATAAGAAATGTTGGGCTTTCTATTCCTCCACAATTCATAAGGAGTCTTTTCTAGAAGAGGTCTTACAGACACTCTGTTCTGAATATAACAAGTTGTATTCACTGCTTCTGCCCAAAAATGTTTTGCCATGTTAGTCTCGTTGATCATGGTTCTGACCATTTCTTGCAATGTTCTATTTTTCCTTTCTACAACTCCATTCTGTTAAGGAGTTCTAGGACAAGAAAAATCATGTGCAATGCCATTTTCTTTATAAAAAAATTCAAAGTATTTGTTTTCAAATTCTCCACCATGATCACTTCTGACTTTAACAATTTTAAGTTCTTTTTCATTTTGGACTGGTTTGCAGAAGTCAATGAATTCAGAATGTGACTCATCCTTGTGTTTCAAGAATTTTACCCATGTCCATCTGCTGTAGTCTTCAACTATGACTAATCCATACTTCTTGCCTCTGATGGATGCAGTTTTCACTGGTCCAAACAGATCAATATGAAGCAGCTCTAATGGTCTAGAGGTAGAAACAACATTTTTTGCTTTGAATGAAGATTTTGAAAATTTTCCTTTCTGACATGCTTCACAAAGAGCATCTGAGTTGAACTTCAACTGGGCAAGTCCTCTGACCAGATTGAGCTTATTAATCTGAGATATACGTCTCATACTAATATGACTCAATCTTCTATGCCAGACCCATTGCTCATCGTTAACAGACAGAAGGCATTTTACATTCTGAACCTTTAGTTCTAAAAGATTAATTTTGTAAATGTTGTTCTTCCTTTTTCCATTAAAGATGATTGAACCATCTTTTGACTCACAGCTTTACAACATTCTTGATTGAAGATTATATCATAACCATTGTCACTTAATTAACTTATGGACAATAGATTATGTGTTAATCCTTCAACAAGTAAGACATTAGATATGGAAGGAAGGTTACCATTGTCAATAGTTCCAGAGCCAATGATTTTGCCCTTCTGGTTCCCTCCAAACTTCATGTCACCTCCAGATCTAAGTTCCAGGCTTTGGAACATAGACCTTCTTCCCGTCATGTGTCACGAGCAGTCAGAGTCCAGGTACCATGATTGGTGTCTCAACTTTGCTGCTAAGGACATCTGCAACAAAAATTATTTTGTCCTTAGGTACCCATATTTTCTTGGGTCCTCTAGGGTTAGTAGGTTTGAAATTCTTTATGAATTTCTTTCCCTTAAAAGCATCTTTGTTCCGCTGAGGTTTTGGTTTATTAAACACAAGTTTGTTCTGATCAGAACGTGTGTGCTTAATATCATTTAAATGACCATATTTGAAGTGAGTATACAGAGGAGAATACTTAATGATCAGTTTATCAACAAGTTTTGGATTTAAATCCTTCCCAGAGGTTGATTCATATCCAATTCCCTTTCTGTTGTTTCTGCTTACGCCATAGATCATGGAAGCCATCTTGCTTCTATCTAGGCCTCTGGACAGAAACTTCTGAATGTTATAATCATACTCTTCTAAAATGTTTTTAGAGCATGACATATGATCTGAGTCAGACTTTTGAGCTTTTTCTAAATCATTTTTCATTTTAAGATTATTTGCTTTAAGCTCAGCAACTTCTGATCTCAGCTGATCATTCTCAGATGCAAGACAGCTCTGAAGCTTCTTGTATTTGAGTTTGATCTTGTTGTAGCTTTCAAGAATTTCAGATAAACTTTCAGTAAGTTCAGCTCTAGAAAGTTCAGAAAATACCTCTTCTGAATCTGATTCTTATCCAGATTCAACAGTTTCTTCGTGGTCCTCCACGTCAGCCATCAGTGCCACATTAGCACATTCATCTTCTGACTCTGATGAAGATTCAGAAGCATCTGAATCATCCCACGTGGCCATTAGAACTTTCTTCTTCTTTTCAAACTTCTTTCTGGGTTTCTCCTTCAAAAGTTTGGGACATTCATTTTTATAGAGGCCTGGCTCATTGCACTCATAGCACACTACATCTTTCTTTCCAGATTTCTTATGTCCAGAATATTTGCCACGCTGATCAGATCTCTTGATGTTTTTGAACTTCTTTTGTTTGTGCTTCCAGAGTTGGTTTATCCTTCTGGACAACAAAGACAGTTCATCTTCTTCAGAGGAAGATTCTTTAGAACTTTCTTCAATTACCTGCAAAGCTTTAGCAAATTTGTTAGATTTTAGCGCAACAAACTTACCTTTCTTCTGAGGTTCGTCTTCCTCCAACTCAATCTCGTGACTCCTTAAGGAACTATAAATTCCTCCAGAGTGATCTTATTCAGATCCTTTGTAAGCTTCAGCGCCGTCACCATTAGTCTCCACCTTGTTGGTAAGCTTCTGATTATCTTCTTGACGTAATCAGCAGTAGAGTAACCTTTGTCCAGAACCTTCAGACCAGCAGTTAGAATCTGAAACCTTGAGAATATAGCTTCCACAGATTCAGATCCTCCATCTTGAAGGCTTCGTATTTCTGAATGAGTGCCAAGGCTTTTGTCTCCTTTACTTGGGAGTTTCCTTCATGTGTCAATTTTAAAGATTCAAACATATCAAATGCAGTATCTCTATTTGTTATTTTCTTATACTCAGTATGAGATATAGCATTTAATAGAATGGTTCTCGCCTTGTGATGGTTTCTAAACTCCTTTTTCTGTTGATCAGACATAGACTTTCTATCAACCTTTTTGCCTTCATCATTAGTAGGATGAATATAGCCATCAGTTACCAAATCCCATAAGTCAGCGTCATAGCCTAGAAAGAAACTTTCTATTCTATCTTTCCAATAATCAAACTTCTCACCATCAAACATGGGAGGTTTGGTGTTGATTCTGTCTCTATCATCATATTTATTGTTGTATGAAGTTGAAGCTTCAACCATGATAAATCAATAAAAATAGATCAAGAGTTTTTCCCCAACAGGATCTTTTTTTGTCACGGTTAAGTGAGAGCACTTACAGAACCGGAGCTTTGATGCCAACTGAAGGTAGGAAAAAACACTTAGAAAGGGGGGGTTGAATAAGGGTTTTAAAAACCAATTAGGATGATAGAAAAATAACAAGGTATTTTTATCCTGGTTCGTTTGAACTCAAACTAATCCAGTCCACCCTACCAAGGTGATTTGCCTTTCTCAACAAGGACTTAATCCACTACATCAAACTGATTGCAGTGTTAACCACTAAGACAACTGTCTTAGTCTTCTCAAGAATTCTGACCACACTTGGTCTCTTAAGGGAATCTTTTACAAAAGATAAACTAACAATGTGTTTAAGATTTGCTTCTAAAAAGCTATATCACAACAGTGATTTTTACACAAGTTTTTGAACGAAATAAAACTATTCAGCTTTTGAAGAAAGTTTGTATGAGTAGCTTGTTGAATAATTTGTCAATAATTTGTTTGAAGTTTGTTGGTAGTTCGTTAGCCTTTGAAGTGATGCTGAGACTTACTTTTATAGTACTTTGAAATCCATTTCTCAAAGACTGTGCAGCGCAGTGCATTCTGTTCTTTTTGTCTTCTATTGACTTTTCCTTTCTCAGAAGAGGAATGTTCTGACAAATCCTTTTTGTCTGAATTCCTGTGTCATGCACGAATGAGGAAAGATCCGTTTAGATAAGGACAAGGAATATGCCAACGAATCTTTATTTGAGCAGCATCTTCTTCAACAACTATGGAACGTCTTGCATCAGAACTTTTGATGATGTTCCTAGTTCTTCAGACCAGAGTTAACTCAATCAGAGTTTCTCTATCAGAGTTTGCTGCAAAGTGCTTTAAGCGTGAAATTCTTTATCAGAACAAACTAGCTTTATCAGAGCCTTTGTATTTGCAGCGTTAAGTACTTCCAGAGTCTTCTGAAGCTTTACGTAGGTTCTTTACTCAAGTTCTTCTCAGCTTCGCTCAGAGTCATTGTAGCAGATCAGAGTCTTCTGATGTGTTGCTTCTGACGTTTAGAGCTTTTTCGTTCTGTAGTGTTCAGAGGCGTTCTTGCTTCCAGAATAATATAATTTTGATGTCTGAAACAAATAAACACTTGAACAAAATTAGAGTATATAATTTCTCTATACAAAATTTCATTAATGTTATCATCAAAACAATGAGATATATTAAACACCAATATGTGTTCTATATATATATATATATATATATATATATATATATATATATATATATATATATATATATATATATATATATATATATATATATATATATATATATATATATATATATATATATATATATATATATATATATATATATATATATATATATATATATATATATATATATATATATATATATATATATATATATATATATATATATATATATATATATATATATATATATATATATATATATATATATAAAGCATTAAACCGAAAAATTTAATAAAACTGAAACTAAAAAGAAGGTACATATAAAACAAGAAAAAAATGGAAGATACATATGTATAATTGAAAACTATATGTATAAATATTTATTATAACCTTTAAAAAGTGGAAATAAGTATATCACTCAAACTTCTTAAAGATTACCAATGGGTAACTTTAAAAAAAAATAGTAACTAAAAAAACTAGCAGTAATTATAACTTAAAAAAAAACTAGCTATAATTATAACTTAAAAAAAAAACTAGTAGTAAGTATAGCTAAAAAACTTAGAAGTAAGTATAACATATAATTATAACTTAAAAGCAAACAGAAGTACATGTATAATTGTAACTAAAAAAAGTGTATAATCAAAACTGATAGAAACAAAAATTTAAAATGGAGCCAAGATGTGGCAACAGAACAACAAGGCAATGACTCAAGAAAAAACCACAAATTAATAGTAGCATCACATCAATAATGATAAGATCGCATTCAAACTGAAATAAAACTCAACACACACCAATCGGTATATCAAAACATCATACAAGAGAAAACTTGTTTCCAAATGTTACCGCGATGTCGAACCGTTGTTGTCGGAAGTTGGAGGAGCAAGGTGTTGCGCTCGCTGTTGCGCAGTGAGTTGATACACTGTTGCAGAGAGTGAGGGATGAAGAATGAGTTTTTTTTTCTTTTTTTTTTCTCTTTGTTTTTTCTAATGCATATATATAGGACTAGAAAATAGACAAGAATGATAATAACAATTCACACAATATTTGTTTTTGTTTTTTATAATGATACAAAAATAAAAAGAATTAAATATTATGTTTTTGTGTTTTTAGAAGGAGAAACATAATTAAGTATTGATTAAATAGGATATTTTTGTGTTTTTTATAAAAAAAGAAAATATTAATAAACAAATTAAAAATAAAAGTTTAAATTAAATATCTAATTAAATCTAAATAAATTAAATAATTATTTAACTAAAAATAAATAAAAATTATTAAAAAACAAAATTAAAAGTCAAGCAGAAAAGTGCTCGAAAAAATAAAATAAACACACCAAAATAATCAGCGCGAAATAAAGATATTGGAAAAATGCAGCGTATGGTCATATTTTGAAATAAATTTAGACCGATTTGTCTATAAATCTAACAAATTTATTCTGGCTGACATTTCAGACACTATGCAAGATGAAGCGCATGATATACTATGCAGATAATGTAGATGTCATGATAACTGTATAAATTAGGCGATTTAGAGTAAAAAATTAGGGTATGACAGATGCCCCCTATAACATTTGAGGCCAAAGTGGGCGGAGAGTGGTTACATGTAACACCTGAGGTCGAATAGAGCTAGTCGGTAATCCTGAAAGCAATATGGGGCATTACAAATGGTATCAGAGTCAGACCTCTTCTAGTACGACGTGGTTCGGGGACGAACCAAGCCGAAGCTGGTGGGCATGTAACATCCAAGGCCAAAGTGGGCGGAGAGTGGTTACATGTAACACCCGAGGGCGAGGGAGTGGTTGTTTGTGCAAGAGGCATGACAATGAGACACTCCTAGCAGCTTCTAGGGGAAAATCGAATTCACATTGGAATGAGAGGGATCCTGAGGCTATGCAGGTATGGGACTGCATGGTTGAATTAAGGCTTATAAGGATTAATTGGTACTACCTATACCAACAAGATGCATCTTCTTTTCGGTAGCCCATTCATAGGAACTCCATAGTTAAGCATGCTTGACTTGGAGCAATTTAAGGATGGGTGACCTTCTAGGAAGTTTCCCGGAAAGCATGTGAGTGAGGAAAAAGCATGTTGAGAAGACTCGTGTTGGTTTGTAGGGTCAGTCAGTAATCCTGAAAGCATTATGGGGCGTTACACCCCCTATTTAAATTTCTTCTATCCAGAGATATGGAGATTGAAATCAAGCAAGATTCTTTGGGGAAAAGTATCAAGGAGACACAATTGAGGAATACAAGATATTATAGACATCTGCCAAGGTGACAAAGAGTATCCCATAATACTTGGAAAAAAGAGGGATAAAACCTAAATGGAGATACTGACATATGGGAAAGCATCATATGTTGAAAGTAACACAAATAAGGAAAACACATCAGAAACATCTAGAGAAGCATTAGGTGTGGTACGAGACCAAATCTGAGTATGCAACATAGATTTCCAAGAAAGCATTTAACTTTACAGTGGAATACACAGAAACATCCAGAAAGCAGAAGCAACTTACTAGGGAAAGGGTTACAATCATCAGAGATTTTATCAGAAATGCATTGAACAAAACTCTAGGAAAGTACAACAACAACCATCAAAGACATTCAGAAGAGTTTTGAATGAACTTTGGAATATAAATATGCATCCATCAGATATATTCAGAATAACATTGATTAAGCTCCACTGGCGAATCAACAGCCACCATCCATGAATGGAACTAGATGGAAAAGAGTCACAACATTCATAATATCATTGAATGAGGTGAGGGTAATTCTGGGAAATACATTAGGGACAATCAGGAAAATATCATAGGCATTCAGAAAAGCATTGAATACTCTAGAACACAACAAACATCAGAGACATCCAGAAAAGCATTGAATGGACTCTGGAAAACATCAGACATAATCGAGAAAACATTGAACAAACTCCAAGACACATCCAGAAAAGCATTGGATGAAGAATGGAAACAGAATTGAAAAATATTCAAACAGCTGTTAACCATGGTCGGAGATAAATTAAAATCATCTATAATAACATTAGATGAAGACAAAGGTTCTAAAGCTACATTAGAAACATTGAAGACATGTATGGAAGAACATTAGATAAGCAACATCATGTCTAGAAGAACTTCAGATAGACAAGGTCATATCTGGAAGAACGTCAGATAGACACCAAGAGGTTATGGAAAAACATCAGAAGCAAAGTCATATCTGGAAGAACGTCATATAGATACAAATGAGTTTTGGAAAAACATCAGAATAAAAGACACATCTGAAAAATCATCAGACGGTAAAAGAAAATGAAATTATGGAAAAGCATCAGAGTTACATAGGTATATACCTAGAAACTCACTAGGGAGTAAAACAAATTCTGGAGGGGTATCAGAATCACAACGGAAATATCTGGTAAAACATCAGATATGTTCTGGAAAAACATCAGAACCAAAGACTCAATCTGGAAAAACGTCAGATAAGATAAACACATCTGGTAAAACCTCTGATAGATTTTGGGAAAGTGTCAGAATCATAAAAGGAAAATCTAGAAAAACATCAGATAAGTTCTAGAAGAACATCATAACAAAACACTCAATCTGGTAAAATATCAGAGAGATAGACATATGTGACATCCAAGAATGTCATTGGATTTAAAGACACCAGACATCCAATAATAGGTTTGAATAAAAGGTATAATCATAATATCTAAGAATGACATCAAATGAATGTGAACAAGGTAGGGATCCAAGAATAGTATTGGATATAAAAGAGGAACAAACATATTCGGAAAAACAATCAGATAAGAAATGTCATATATGGAAGAGCGTCAGGTAGGCACGACAGTATCTGTTTTGTAGACGCCAAGTTGGACTTTAACCATAAGGTAAGACTTGAACAATAACATGACCTATGGAGAAATGAAAATGAGGATGCAAAACTCTTACGATGCATATGTATATGAATTTGTGCTAGGATACGTGACCAAATGCAAATACAAATTTTGACGACATAACTCGACTCTTTTGGGGAGAAGAAAAGACTGGAAGACTGATTCCTCACCACGTATATCGATGTCGTTCTGCTCAGGAACTAAAGATGTTACTGCTAGACACATCTCTGCCACACTTGTAAACTGTATCAAGTTGTTGATCCTTGTAAGAAGGATGGAGTACCACTTGGGGATTCTTTAAGTAAACTGCCCCAGATTAGATGTCTATTATAGATGAATTGATCATTGCTTTAGCTTTCCTGATTCTGGAAATGGATGCTTTACTGTCCTCTTGGAAAGCTTGCCCCAACATGAGTCTTGAAAGATATTATGGATAAACCAATTCTGAGAAGGACTTGCACTAAACCACAAATCTTAAACTGATTCTTTAACAGGATTCAGAAGGAACATGCCCCTGATAGGATCACTGAACAAGTTTCTTAACTGTTTGAAAATTCCTTGAGAGGAAAGCTAGTTTGCGAACAAAAGTATTTGTACAAACATGGTAAATGAAAAGTTCATGCAACTTTTGTAATAAAAATAATTTGTTTGAAAGATGAAAATCATATGAGCCATTAGTTAGATCACGACGATTCATGACATTCAAAGTGTAAAGTAAAGCAAAAGGTATGATGCCAAAACAAATGATCCACAAAGATCTCTTGGAGTCAGTTTACACAACCTCGCTATAATGTACTTTCAAAATAACTTTGCTTCAGTTAGGTCTTTTGAGGATTGTAACGTGGTATGGTTCACGGTTTAAGAAAAAAAGGATAAAGGCTCAAAATTTATTTGTACCCATCCGATCTTCGTGATGATCTTCAGTCCTACGCTCGATTAACTTAAAATATGCACTCAGGTTCCCAAAGGTTGGAAATTTCACTGATCATAGTAATGATGATGGTTCAGAAGTCAAGGGACTCTTGAGATGGCAGTCACTACTTCCTTACATAATTTGGTCGTTGCTGTCATTGAGAATTTTCAGGGTAAGGATTTAAAGATTTCCTCTTTTATTATCCCTAACTTTTGCCTGAACTGTTTCTTTTGAAGCTTAAAGTCAGCGGGAAGCCCCAGTTTTGCCTAAGTTTCCTTCATAGGTTTTGACTTAGCAGGCTTCTTCTTTTTTTGATTTTTTGTTGTTGAAAGAAAGTGACTGCTTGGCTTAATGATTACGGAGAACCATCGTTGACTTTCGACTTGAAGGATATCTTCGACACCTGCTTGCTGTGTGTGAAGGAAAATTTGTGAATGTAACCTTTATATGAAAGGTCTCTTTCGCGAACGCACAACTAAGTTAACTGAGAACTACTCATCCCATGGTTAAGATTCTTGGTTTTTGTATAGAAAGAAACTCCAACTTCTAGGCTCGAAGGGTTTAACAAGGGGAATAACTTCCTTATTTCTCTAGTGTTTGGGAGTTGAAATAATGCCTTACATCGTTAGTAAAGTTTATTTGAAAGCATACAAGCAATTATGGGTATGACGTTTTCGTTATTCTCCCTCCAATCTTTGCACAATAAAAAAGAAAGTGGAAAATAGATAATATAGTTTTTGAAAAGAAAGCATAAAGATGTAAATAATGGACAACATGAATTGAATCAAAAGTTGTAATGCTCATTTCATTAATTACGAAAGTACAAACATAATTTGAAGGCAAACAACTAGTACAAAATAAAGGAAAATGCAAACAACAAGAAACATGGCCTAGTGACTAATTAGTAACAAGGATGAGTTGTCCTGTCTTTGGGAAGTAGCTGGGCTGAAGTCGGCTGAAGCTTCAATTCTGATGCTCTGGTAGAGAATTTGTTTGGATATTAGGATTAGTGTCATGAAAGCTAAGGATTCCAACCTTAATCAAATCATGCACTCTAGCCTTTAATGCATAGCAATTTTCCAGATCGTGGCCTACGACACCATCATGAAATGCACAATGGAAATTAGATCTGAATCCAGTTGGAAGAGGACTTGGAGGAGGAGGCAGAGTCTTTGTGGTAATCAAACATTTATGAACCAGACCAAGATAAAGTTCAGTGTACGTCATGGGAATAAGATCAAATTGATTCCTATTACGGTACTGGTTTTGCTCTATAGCCAGATGCTGGGGAGCTTGAGTTGGTCGTGGAGCAGCAACCACTAGAGTAACAACAATAATGGTAGGGTGATTAGCATGTTAAGGTCTAGGACGAGTTTTCACTTCAGTCATAAGAACATTCGTATGGACTTCTCTCTTCTTCTGGAAGTTCCCATAGGATCTCTTCGCACCATTAGAAGATTAAGCAACCTTGGACACTTTACCATTCTTGAGTCCTTCCTCGAGTCTTTGACCAATAGTTACCAAATCAGTGATGTTAGAAGAACTAACAAATCCTCTTTTCCCAATAGAATGGAGACAATGTGTCCATGAAAATTCTAGTCAGCTCCTTTTCTACTAGAAGGGGTTCAACATGAGAAGCGAGTTTTCTCCAATGCTGAGCATATTCCTTGAAAGACTCTTTCTCATTCTGAGACATATTTTGAAGTTGACGGCGGTCAGGAGCCATGTCAAGTTTATACTTGTACAGCTTCATAAAAGCATTAGAAAGATCCTGGAAGCAGTGGATACTATTCTGTTCAAGATTCATATACCATTTGAGAGAAGTTCCACTCAAGTTATCTTGAAAATAATGGATGAGCAACTTCTGGTTGTCGGTATAAGAAACCATCTTTTGAAATTACATGACCAAATGAGCCCTTGGATAAGAGTGACCCTTATATTTCACAAGCTCGGAAGTTTTGAATTTGGCAGGCTAACAAGGTAAGAAACCAGGCACATGTTGTCTACATCCACACTAAAGAAGGCATTTCCCTCCGCAGCTTTAAGTTTCTTGTCTATGGTCTGAAATTGTTCACAGACAACCTCAGGTTCAACGAAGTCTTCAGAGTCTTCACCTTGAGCATTGGCAATATTGTACTCATAGAGAGGATTTCCAAAGGGAGCTTGGACAGTCCCGGTAACAGTATGGACCACGGGTCTAGGCTCAGCGAAAACAGGAGCTTGAAACACTGGTCTGACAGTTTGACCTATCATAGGAGTAAATGCAAGAGGCGGAGAATAATTATGGGGTAAACCAAACTCTAGCCAAGTTGAAGATGGCATCTGAACAGGCGGAGGATTAGCACTTGAAACTTCCTAAATAACAGTCCTTTGAGGTTGCTCTTCCCTAGCAATTAGGACCTGGATCATTTCAGTAAGCTTTGTCATGTTTGACTTATGATCATCAATTTCCATTCAGACCTCTATGTTGTGTGTTTCTTGTTCTGACATTTTGCGTCTATAGTTAGCCCTAGTCTTGTATCTGTGTCGAGGAATCAGCTTGACGACTGACACGTGACAAACAGAGAAGCTGCAAATGAGTTGCTAGAAAAACAGACGCATGCAATGAATCACACGAATATGCAAATGATATGCAATGTGATGCAACACAGGATGCAAATCACATAGGCAACATGATCAAAGGTTCATGATCACAGCATGGAGTCTGGGTAAAGAACCAACCACAAGGTGTGTACTAGGGGTAAAGCACCTGCACAACGGGTTCTAACAAGGTTACCAGAGTCATGATAAATCTTTCGGATATTATCGGCTTGCACGACTACTCATGTGAATAATAATATTCTCAAGATAAACTCATCTACTTGTAGTATCATGTATCAACTGCTTCGGAACTACTCCCTCATAATCACTGCACTACTTCCTAAGAGGCCAAGTGGGGTAAAAGATAACTAAAGGTCCTTAGTGTCACGAGCTCTTAGTTCGAAAGTAGTAATGTTTTCACGAATACTCGTTCAACAACACTACTCCAAATAGGGCCTCCACTGAGCGGTGATTTCTCAAGTTATCTTGGTCGAGAATCAACTCCCTATAAACCTCCTTGAATATATCACCTTCCTGTCATAAGTGCACTTAAGTCCGGGTTAAGACTTATCTCACAACATATGTAACCACCCTGCATACAGAAAAACCCAAGCAGACAGATATATACAAGTATACAATAACACATACAAAACAAGTTAGGGGTAACTCTCTTAGGATAGATCCCTAGTGAAGTCGTCATTTCTATTGCGGTGAGAATCAGATACCGTAGCTATTAAGTTAACTAGGTTCACAAATCTTAATTCACCATCGATCTTTAATTTATCCAAAGGAAGGGAAAAAGAATGAATAAACCCAAATTATGAAATGCAATGCAAAGCAAAGAGAATCTAAGGTTCATGGGTTGGTGATACATAGGGAAGGTGCTAGCAACCTAAGTATCTATAGTAATCTACATGAAACTCTTATTTTATTGTGTTATTTTTTATATGTATGCTAAAGGGTGAAAAGGTAAAGAGAGACATAAGGTGTTATTTCTAAGTATGCTCTCCAAGACATCGCATCTCGTGCCTACGTATCCTGATGGGAATGGAATTAGAGCATTTGTAGTTTGCCTCAATAAGGGTGAGGAACTCTTTACTGTGGTCAAGGTTCCAAAGAGAAGAGGTAAGTGTCTACGGCAGAACACCTACATAGAGTTAAGAAATTCTAAACGTAAGGCTAGGTTAAAAGGGAGGTAAGTGTTTATGGCAGTACACTTACATAGAGTGCGGTAACTATAATCCAAAGGCTAGGATAAACGGGAAAGAAAATGTTTGTGGTAGGACACTCACATAGAGTACAACGACTTCAATCTTAAGGCTAGGATGAAAGAGGAAGGACCTAAGGTTAGGCTAAGTATGACATGGCAGTCAACAAAAGGGATCCTTCTTTGAAATCGGGCAATAAAAAATTGTTAATTAATTTAAATATTAATATTTATATTAACTAATAATTACAGCATATTATATAATATATTTTTAATAATATCGATAAGAATATTAAAAGTAAAAGATTAAAATATTTTTGATTTTTTTCTAGAGTATGCAAATTAATAAAGAAATGATATCAACACGCTATATATATATATATATATATATATATATATATATATATATATATATATATATATATATATATATATATATATATATATATATATATATATATATATATATATATATATATATATATATATATATATATATATATATATATATATATATATATATATATATATATATATATATATATATAAGTTAAAACTCAAATCACAATTTTATATACAAATCTACAAAGTTAAAAAAATAAAAAATATGTATATATATTAAGCATTAAACCAAAAAAACTTAAAAAAAAATGAAACTAAAAAGAAGGTACATATGTATAACTGAAAATCAGATGTATAAATATATTATTATAACCTTTAAAAAGTAAAAATAAGTATATCATTGTATTCTAAAAGACTACCAATGGGTATAACTTTAAAATAGAGTAGTAACTAAAAAAACTAGTAGTAATTATAACTTTAAAAAAATTAGCAGTAAGTATAGCTAAAAAACTATAAGTAAGTATAACATATAACTATATCTTAAAAAAAAAAAGAAGTATATGTGTAACTTTAAATAAAAAAATTATATAATAAAAAATGATAGAAACAAACATTTAAAATGGAGTCAAGATGTGACAGCAGAACCACATGCCAATGAATCAAGCAAAAACCACAAATTAATAGGAGCAATGTAACACCCATTTTAATTATTTAGTCATTTTATTATTATTTTTAATATTATATGTTGGTGTGCCCTTTGGTGGGGGTGTATTTGGTGATGTTTGGTGGGTGTCCCTAATGTGGGAGGACTATTGGTGGTATTTTGGTGTGAAATATAATAATATAAAAATAATAGTAACATTGGTGGGGGTGTTATTATTATTATTATTATATTTATTATATTTGTTAATATTATTAATATTATTATTATTTTGGTGAAATAATGATATTATTATTATTATTATTATTATTTTATTAAGTTATTATTATTATTATTAAGTTATTATTATTATTGGGATTAGAGAATTAAAATAGAGAATGTGAGGGGTTAGTAGTTTTTACGATACATTGTGAGAAGTTAGAGAAAGTGGAAAAAGAACGATAGAAAGGAGAGAAGTGAGAAGAACGGAAAAGGGAGCGAAGAACGAAGGAACGGGGGAAAATCAGAATTGGCCAAACCTTGGAGGGTTCTTTCATTGATCAACCGATTAACAAGGTAAGGGGGAGAAACTTGATTGGGAACGGTTTATACATGTATAGGGTAGTTGGGGATTCCTTAACCCCGTAGGAAATTGATCGATATATGATTTCCTATATCGAAATGTTGTGATTGTTGATTTATCGTTGATAGTTTGCTGTTGATTGTTAATGAACTGTTGTTTTTGGTCAATTTGGCATATAGGTTGTTTTACGGTTTTTAGGGAAAGTTCTGTATGGCTTTTTGATGTATCGATAAAGTGTTTAGGTGATGATTTTGGGATAGGGATTAGGAATCGATTAGTCGGAATTACGTACAAGTTGGTACTGATGTTAAGATAGGAATTGGAAATAGGAAGTTTGACCAATTTGGCTTAGAAAGCACTCTGCAGAACTGTGAGGAAATTGGTGAATCGCAGCATTCGCTGGGCTTCGCCTGGCGAAGGGAGGCGAGAGTTCGCCTGGCGAGCTGAGGCGAGTGGCAGCGAATAATTCAGAATTAAGTCCCAGACCTAAAGGGTAGGAACTTCGCCTGGAAAGTGTGGCCAGCGAAGGTTCGCCTGGCGAATGAAGGTTCGCCTGGCGAATGCACGATAGTGGAAAGGGGGCTTCGCCAGCAGGTTCGCCTGGCGAATGCTAGCGAAGGTTCGCTACGGGGCTTCGCCTGGCGAATGTCAGCGAACGTAGCAGAACCAAAATGTGAGTGTTGTGACATTTTGGCCTTGAGCTCTGGACTTGTGTGATTCCTTTGGCCTTGATGCCATGTATGAATGATGACTGTGGGGATTAACTTGTGTACTCGGTGATAGTACATGTTTCCCGTAATAATGACTGGTGGGCAATTAGTTGATGTATATGTGTGTAGTGATCAGTGGGATCGTGTATTCCCCGAGTGTTGAGATGTGTTTACATATGGTGTTAGAGTGTGAACTCGTTTAATATCTAATTTAATTAAAATGAATGATGGGTGTATCATGTATATGATTATGGTGCAGTGATCAGTAGGATCGTGTATTCCCCGAGTGTTGGGATGTGTTTATACTTGGTGTTAGAATGTGAGATTGCTCACTGTGTGAATTGATTTATATGGTGTTGGTGTGTAATATATCTATGCATATATATATGATGTATGATGATATGATCAGGAGGATCGTGTGCACTTAGTGTGCCTGAATATAATAGTTATGCATTGGTGTTGTGCATATCATGGTGTTTTGGTGGGATGAATCATGTCTCAAGAGGAGCGTAAGTGATTCATCCGTACTCCTTTGTGGAGAATGGTGGGGGATAGATCATGTCTCAGGAGGAGCGTAAGTGATCTATCCAGGTTCGATTGAATGAACCAACGAGTCGGTACCGCATGCATGGTGTTGAGTTGCATTTTGCATTATAATATGTTATATTGTAATTTGAACAGTAGGTTCGTTATATGGTATTGTTAGGGGTGAACCTTGGTGTGTTAGTGTGTTGCACTACCTTATTTACATGTATTACATTACCATTATATTTTTGATCATGTTTTCTCACCCCTTTGTTGTTGTTGTGGTCTGTGCTTCTTCGGAAGTACAGATAATCCAGGTGCTTAGCTAGCTTGGATATTGGTGTGATTGTCGAGTCTAGGATGCTCTGATACGTAGCACGGGACTTGGGCGTTTTTATTTGTTTTATGTTGAACTTATATTTTATTTCCCTGTGAACGTATCAAACTTTTATTGAATCTTATTATTTAACATTCCGTTGTATTTGGAGAAAAACCTTTTTATAAGGAAACGTTGTTTTTATGTGATATCCCACTTGGGAGAATTGAAACTCTGATTTTGTTTATTTATAATGTTTACTAATTTAGATGATTTTGGGAAGTGGGGTGTTACAATTGGTATCAGAGCAGGTCGGTCCGTCCGGCCAGTGTTGTTGAGTCGAGTTGGGTCTGTCCTTATGGATGGAGTTGAATATCTTTTAAACCTGGTGTTGTTGTTTTGAGCAGTATGGCAGGAAGGAACGATGCTGCATTGGCTGCTGCTATGCAAGCAATGGCACAGGCTGTTGCTAATCAGAATCAAACTGCAGATGCCCAATTCAGGAGTTTGGCGTAGTTTCGGAGCAACAAGCCGCCAACGTTCGAAGGGGGAATTCTGGACCCTGAAGTTGCTCAGAAGTGGCTGAAGGCAATTGAAAAGATCTTCAGGACTATGGAATGTAGCGATGAACAAAAGGTGAGGTTTGGTACTCACATGCTGGAGGGTGAGGCTGAAGCCTGGTGGGACAATAGTCGCCAAAGGTTGGAAGCTGCTGGAACTACCATTACTTGGGAGGTGGTTCGGAAAGGTTTTCTGGAGAAGTATTTCCCGGAAGATATCCGAAGCGCTAAGGAAATTGAATTCTTAGAGCTGAAACAGGGTAGCATGACTGTAGCAGAATATGCTGCCAAGTTTGAGGAGCTGGTGCAGTATTGTCCCCACTATAATGTGGAAGGGGCAATGACCTCTAAGTGCTTAAAGTTTGAGAATGGACTGCGTCCAGAGATTAAGTTGGGGATTGCTTGTCAGAAGATCAGGAGCTATCCTGAGCTGGTAGGCAGGAGCAGAATCTATGATAATGATAACCGAGCAAGGATTGCGCACTACAAAGCTGTTAATGACCGTAAGGGTAAGCAGAGGTTTAGTGGTACTCCTTATAGTGTTGCTGCTGATAAGGGAAAACGTAAAGCTGTTGTTGATAAGAAGCCTAGAGATGGGAGAGCATCTGCTGAAGGGAAATGTTTTCGGTGTGGTGGTATGGGACACCGTGCTAATGATTGTCCTAATGAGGCCAAGAAATGTTTTAAGTGTGGGAAACCAGGTCATGTGATAGCTGATTGCAGAGAAACTATGCCGACCTGTTATAACTGTGGTGAGAAGGGTCATATCAGTACCCATTGTGAGAAGCCGAAGAAGCCTCAGACGTCTCCGGCTGGTGGAAAAGTGTTTGCCTTGGCAGGAACTCAAGCTGCCAGTGATGAGCGTGTGATCAGAGGTACTTGTATTATCAATAATATTCCTTTGATTGCTATTATTGATACGGGTGCAACACACTCGTTTATTTCTGTAGATTGTGTGGAGAGGATAGGTTTGGTGCCATCCACTCTGGAGATACAGATGACTATTGAGACACCCTCTATAGGTTCAGTGACTACTTCTTTGGTATGCCTGAAGTGTCCGCTGACTATTTTCGGTAGAGAATTTGGAGTGGATCTGATTTGTCTACCACTTGGTAAGTTGGATGTTATTCTGGGTATGAACTGGTTAGAGTTCAACCGAGTCTACATCGATTGTTTTCGGAAGGAATTGTTGTTCCTGACCTCTGAAGAGGGAGTTGTGGCAAGTTCTTTGTCTAATAAAGAATTGAGGGCCTTGTTGGAAGATGAAACTAGAGTGTTTGCTTTATTTGCAACTTTATCGATGGATAACAAAGTGCCAATGGAGGAATTAGCAGTGGTGAATGAATTTCCAGAAGTGTTTCCTGACGACATTACAGAATTACCTCCGACGCGAGAAGTAGAATTTGGTATTGATCTTGTTCCTGGTACGTGACCTATTTCTATGGCGCCGTACAGGATGTCTGCAGTGGAATTGGCTGAGTTGAAGTCTCAGATTGGAGAATTGTTGGATAGAAAGTTTATTAGACCAAGTGTATCGTCGTGGGGAGCTCCAGTGTTGTTGGTGAAGAAGAAGGATGGTAGTATGCATCTGTGCATCGATTACCGTCAATTGAATAAAGTGACTATTAAGAATAAGTATCCTTTACCTAGGATTGATGATTTGATGGACCAGCTGGTGGGAGCTCGTGTATTTAGTAAGATCGACTTAAGATCGGTTTATCATCAGATGAGAGTAAAAGAAGGTGATATTCAGAAGACTGCCTTTAGGACTCGATATGGACATTACGAATATGCTGTAATGCCGTTTGGAGTGACTAATGCACCGGGAGTATTTATGGAGTATATGAACAGAATTTTCCATTCTTACTTGGATCAGTTCATTGTAGTGTTTATTGATGATATATTAATTTATTCTAAATCTGATGAAGAGCATGCAGGACATCTGAGAATTGCCTTGCAAGTGTTGAAGGAAAATAAATTATTTGCTAAACTGTCAAAGTGTGACTTTTGGTTGAAGAAAGTAAGTTTCTTGGGACATGTAATATCTGAAGATGGAATAGCGGTGGATCCGTCAAAAGTAAGTGCAGTATTGCAGTGGGAACCGCCGAAGACAGCGACAGAGATTAGAAGCTTTTTGGGGTTAGCCGGTTATTACCGCAGGTTTATTGAAGGGTTCTCTAATTTGGCGTTGCCATTAACTCAGTTGACGAGAAAGAACCAAGTTTTTGTATGGGATGCTGCTTGTGAAGAAAGTTTTGAAGAGTTGAAAAAGAGATTGACTACGGCACCGGTGTTAGTGTTACCGACTCCGAGTGAACCGTTTGTGGTGTACTGTGATGCGTCTAAGATGGGATTAGGCGGGGTTCTGATGCAGAATGGTAAAGTAGTAACATATGCATCGCGGCAATTGAGAGTGCATGAGCGAAATTATCCGACTCATGATCTTGAATTAGCTGCGGTTGTTTTTGTGTTGAAAATTTGGAGACACTATTTATATGGTTCAAGATTTGAAGTGTTTAGTGATCATAAGAGTCTGAGATACCTGTTTGATCAGAAAGAGCTGAATATGAGGCAGAGAAGATGGTTGGAATTTTTGAAGGATTATGACTTCAGTTTGAGTTATCATCCAGGAAAGGCCAATGTAGTGGCAGATGCTTTGAGTAGGAAAGCAATTCATATGGCAGCTCTGATGGTGAAAGAAATTGAGTTAATTGAACAGTTTAGAGATTTGAGCATGGTTTGTAAGACTACTGCAGATAGTGTAATGTTGGGTATGTTGCAGGTAAATAATGACTTCTTGGATATGATTAGAGAAAATCAGAAGTTGGATGTGAAATTGGTAGATTTGATGCCTGGAGTAGGGAGTGACTCCGATAGTGACTTTAAATTGGATAGTACAGGTGTGTTGAGATTTAGAGGTAGGATTTGTGTATCAGATGATGAAGAGTTGAAAGAGTCAATTTTGAGCGAAGGACATCGTAGTAGCCTGAGTATTCATCCGGGAGCTACGAAAATGTATCATGATTTGAAGAAATTATTTTGGTGGTCTGGTATGAAAAGAGACATAGCTCAATTTGTGTATGCCTGTTTGACATGTCAGAAGTCGAAGGTGGAACACCAGAGACCTTCTGGATTTATGCAACCATTAGAGATTCCGGTTTGGAAATGGGATTGCATTACCATCGATTTTGTGACAGGTTTGCCGAATACGGCGAGAGGTTTTGATGCTATATGGGTGATTGTGGATCGATTGACGAAGTCTGCACACTTTGTGCCACTCAATATTAGTTTTCCGTTAACGAAGCTGGCGGATATTTACATTCGGGTAATTGTGAAGTTGCATGGTGTTCCGTCCAGTATTGTGTCGGATAGAGATCCACGGTTTACTTCGGAATTTTGGAAGAGCTTGCAGGAAGCTTTGGGAACTAAGTTGAAATTGAGTTCAGCTTATCATCCGCAAACTGATGGTCAGTCGGAGAGGACTATTCAGTCGCTTGAAGATTTGTTGAGAGCTTGTGTGTTAGAAAAGGGTGGTGCATGGGATACTCATTTACCATTGATTGAGTTCACGTACAATAACAGTTACCATTCGAGTATTGGAATGGCACCGTTTGAAGCTTTATATGGGAGGAGGTGTAGGACTCCTCTGTGTTGGTATGAGACTGGTGAGAGTGTGGTGCTTGGACCAGAAATTGTACAGCAGACTACTGAGACAATTCAAATGATTCGTGAGAAATTGAAAGTGTCTCAGAGTAGGCAGAAAAGCTATCATGATAATCGGAGGAAAGAGTTGGAATTCTGTGTAGGTGATCACGTATTCCTAAGAGTTAATCTGATGACTGGTGTGGATCGTGCATTGAAGTCCAAGAAGCTGGATCCTAAGTTCATTGGACCTTATGAGATTTTGCAGAGAATTGGTGATGTGGCTTATAGGGTGGCGTTACCGCCTGAGTTGTCGAATCTACATGATGTGTTTCATGTGTCGCAATTGCGAAAGTACGTTTCTGATCCATCTCATGTTATTCAGAGAGATGATGTTCAGGTTCGGGAGAATCTTACTGTTGAGATGATGCCGTTGAGGATCGAGGACCGTAAGATGAAACAGCTCTGAGGGAAAGAGATACCTTTAGTGAAGGTAGCTTGGGGAGGTGCTGCAGGAGGCAGTGTGACCTGGGAGTTGGAAAGCAGGATGCGAGAAGCGTATCCGGAGCTATTTCCATCAGGTAATTTTCGAGGACGAAAATAATTAAAGTGGGGGAGAGTTGTAACACCCATTTTAATTATTTAGTCATTTTATTATTATTTTAAATATTATATGTTGGTGTGCCCTTTGGTGGGGGTGTATTTGGTGATGTTTGGTGGGTGTCCCTAATGTGGGAGGACTATTGGTGGTATTTTGGTGTGAAATATAATAATATAAAAATAATAGTAACATTGGTGGGGGTGTTATTATTATTATTATTATATTTATTATATTTGTTAATATTATTAATATTATTATTATTTTGGTGAAATAATGATATTATTATTATTATTATTATTTTATTAAGTTATTATTATTATTAAGTTATTATTATTATTGGGATTAGAGAATTAAAATAGAGAATGTGAGGGGTTAGTAGTTTTTACGATACATTGTGAAAAGTTAGAGAAAGTGGAAAAAGAACGATAGAAAGGAGAGAAGTGAGAAGAACGGAAAAGGGAGCGAAGAACGAAGGAACGGGGGAAAATCAGAATTGGCCAAACCTTGGAGGGTTCTTTCATCGATCAACCGATTAACAAGGTAAGGGGGGAGAAACTTGATTGGGAACGGTTTATACATGTATAGGCTAGTTGGGGATTCCTTAACCCCGTAGGAAATTGATCGATATATGATTTCCTATATCGAAATGTTGTGATTGTTTATCTATCGTTGATAGTTTGGTGTTGATTGTTAATGAACTGTTGTTTTTGGTCAATTTGGCATATAGGTTGTTTTACGGTTTTTAGGGAAAGTTCTGTATGGCTTTTTGATGTATCGATAAAGTGTTTAGGTGATGATTTTGGGATAGGGATTAGGAATCGATTAGTCGGAATTACGTACAAGTTGGTACTGATGTTAAGATGGGAATTGGAAATAGGAAGTTTGACCAATTTGGCTTAGAAAGCACTCTGCAGAACTGTGAGGAAATTGGTGAATCGCAGCATTCGCTGGGCTTCTCCTGGCGAAGGGAGGAGAGAGTTCGCCGGGCGAGCTGAGGCGAGTGGCAGCGAATAATTCAGAATTAAGTCCCAGACCTAAAGGGTAGGAACTTCGCCTGGCAAGTGTGGCCAGCGAAGGTTCGCCTGGCGAATGAAGGTTCGCCTGGCGAATGCACGATAGTGGAAAGGGGGCTTCGCCAGCAGGTTCGCCTGGCGAATGCTAGCGAAGGTTCGCTACGGGGCTTCGCCTGGCGAATGTCAGCGAACGTAGCAGAACCAGAATGTGAGTGTTGTGATATTTTGGCCTTGAGCTCTCGACTTGTGTGATTCCTTTGGCCTTGATGCCATGTATGAATGATGACTGTGGGGATTAACTTGTGTACTCGGTGATAGTACATGTTTCCCGTAATAATGACTGGTGGGCAATTAGTTGATGTATATGTGTGTAGTGATCAGTGGGATCGTGTATTCCCCGAGTGTTGAGATGTGTTTACATATGGTGTTAGAGTGTGAACTCGTTTAATATCTAATTTAATTAAAATGAATGATGGGTGTATCATGTATATGATTATGGTGCAGTGATCAGTAGGATCGTGTATTCCCCGAGTGTTGGGATGTGTTTATACTTGGTGTTAGAATGTGAGATTGCTCACTGGGTGAATTGATTTATATGGTGTTGGTGTGTAATATATCTATGCATATATATATGATGTATGATGATATGATCAGGAGGATCGTGTGCACTTAGTGTGCCTGATATAATAGTTATGCATTGGTGTTGTGCATATCATGGTGTTTTGGTGGGATGAATCATGTCTCAGGAGGAGCGTAAGTGATTCATCCGTACTCCTTTGTGGAGAATGGTGGGGGATAGATCATGTCTCAGGAGGAGCGTAAGTGATCTATCCAGGTTCGATTGAATGAACCAACGAGTCGGTACCGCATGCATGGTGTTGAGTTGCATTTTGCATTATAATATGTTATATTGTAATTTGAACAGTAAGTTCGTTATATGGTGTTGTTAGGGGTGAACCTTGGTGTGTTAGTGTGTTGCACTACCTTATTTACATGTATTACATTACCATTATATTTTTGATCATGTTTTCTCACCCCTTTGTTGTTGTTGTGGTCTGTGCTTCTTCGGAAGTACAGATAATCCAGGTGCTTAGCTAGCTTGGATATTGGTGTGATTGTCGAGTCTAGGATGCTCTGATACGTAGCACGGGACTTGGGCGTTTTTATTTGTTTTATGTTGAACTTATATTTTATTTCCCTGTGAACGTATCAAACTTTTATTGAATCTTATTATTTAACATTCCGCTGTATTTGGAGAAAAACCTTTTTATAAGGAAACGTTGTTTTTATGTGATATCCCACTTGGGAGAATTGGAACTCTGATTTTGTTTATTTATAATGTTTATTAATTTAGATGATTTTGGGAAGTGGGGTGTTACAAGAAACACATCAATAATGATAAGACCGCATTCAAATCGAAACAATACTCAACACACACCAATCAGTAAATCATAACCAGCATAAAATATCAAAACATCATACAACCTAATACAAGAGAAAACTTGTTTACAAATGTTACCGCGATGTCGAACCGTTGTTGTCGAAAGTTGGAGGAGCAAGATGATGTGCTTGCTGTAGTGGAGTGAGTTGGTACACTGTTGTAGAGAGGGAGGGGTGAAGCATGAGTGTTTTTTCATATATATATATATATATATATATATATATATATATATATATATATATATATATATATATATATATATATATATATATATATATATATATATATATATATATATATATATATATATATATATATATATATATATATATATATATATATATATATATATATATATATATATATATATATATATATATATATATATATATATATATATATATATATATATATATATATATATATATATATGACAATTAAAACAAGAATGATAATAACAATTAAAACAATATTATTTTTTTTGTTTTTTATAATGAGACAAAAATAAAAAGAATTAAATATTATGTTTTTGTGTTTTTAGAAGGAGAAACATAATTATGTATTGATTAAATAGAATATTTTTGTGTCTTTTTATAAAAAAAGAAAATACTAATAAAAAAATTAAAAATAAAATTAATAAACAAAAATTAAAGTTTAAATTAAATATCTAATTAAATCTAAATAAATAAAATAATTATTTAACTATAAATAAATAAAAATTATTAAAAAACGAAATAAAAAGTTGGGAAGAAAAGTGCTCGAAAAAATAAAATGAGCACAACAAAATAATCTGCGCGAAATAAACATATTGGAAAAATACAACATTTGGTCCGATTTTGAAATAAATTTAGACCGGTTTGTTTGTAAATCGAACAAATTTATTTTAACTGACATTTTGGATACTATGCAAAATGAAGCGTATGCATGCTATGCAGATAATGCAGATGTCATGATAATTGCATTGATTAGGCGATTCAGGGTTAAAAATTAGGATATGACAGTTCTCAAATGACTCTCTAATCTGCTTCTCTTCCTCGCACGAATAACATAACAAAGGTGAAATCAAAAACAATGAAAAAAGGAACACGATTAAGAGTTCTAAACTTTAGAACCAAAAGAAGTTCAGAGTCGAGATCACGAATCTGAAACACAATACCTTTGAAAAACCACGGGGGAACAGGAACAGGAAAATAAAATGCATTACATATTTGTGTGAAAAACCACGGGAATCACAGTAGATGTCCAATTGTTAAGCTTGAAACCCGACAGACATTTGCATACAAAGCTTGCACTTTGGTGGCTAGGACCAACATCATCAATAGTCGACACGATATACCCCTCCTGGAATTCAGCGCTTGTGAACTTGATCAAGTTGCATTTTTTATAACTACACGAACTAGCTTGCTGACCAAGATGATAACCTAGTCCAAACGGATCATGCTTCTCAACCACATTCATGATTTACCCCCAGCCAGGAAAGGCACCCTTTTCGATGGTCTCTTTAGCACTTTTGATTGATGACATGGTCATTTTCCGTAATCCACTAGAATTGACAAAAGCAGAGCTGGCATCTTCAAATTTATGACATTGCAACGGCACCTCAACTATGCCTTCATCAGTCTCGACTTATCAGAAGGATGATAACTCGCTTACTAGAAAATCTTCTTCACCACAAATGATGACCATTTGATTGTCAAACATGAATTTCAGCTTCTAATGTAAAGTGGATGTAATTGCCCCTATGGCATGAATCCAGGGTCTACCCAATAAACAACTGTATGCAGGATTGATATCCATCACTTAGAAAGTATTGGTAAACAAATGCGGCCCGACTTTGATGGGTAAATCCACTTTTCTAATAACTTTCCTTCAAGAACCGTCAAAAGCTCTAACGATTAAAGCGCTCGGCTTCATCTCGCTTCCTTCTACCAATAATTGACTCAATGTGCCCTTAGACAACACATTGAGAGAAGAACCGGTGTCCACAAGAACACGAGATAGAAAAGAGTCCATACAATTCACCGAGATGTGCAAGGCTTTATTATGAGTAGTACCTTCAGGAGGCAACTCTGACTCGTTGAAACCCAAGTACCGACTAGCAGTTATATTTGCGACAACATCGTCAAATTGCTCTACGGGAATATCGTGCATTACATGAGCAGTGTTCAAAACTTTCAACAAAGCTGATCTATGCGTGGGCGAGCTCATGAGTAAAGACAAGATTGAAATCCTCGAAATAGTTTTCCCTAGCTGATCCACAATCTTAAAATCACCATTCTTGATCAGTTTGAGAAACTCTTGATCATCCATTACTTCTGCACCCTTTGTAACATCCATAAATGGAGTGACTGGAACTGATGCAGTAGTTGAGTCCCCTTGTTGCATAATAGGGATTGTTGAAGTAGATTTCTCCTTGGGAGGAACAACAGTTGGAACTTGTACTGGCTTAGATACGACTTTCGGAGCAAACACTCGCCCGCCACGAGTCACCCCTCTAGTGGCAGTTATACTCACAATTTTAGATTCTGAGAACTGAATTTCTCGACCCCCAGAAAACACTGTAGGACCGTACTTCAAAGGAACCTCTTTTGAATTCTGATACGGGAATGGCTTAGGAACACAAATGGTGATAGGCTGAATTTTCTTCTTAGGAGCTTCCACAAGAACCTTCCAATATATTATTGTGAATGGCTCAATATTAGCTACCTCTTCCACATACTTGGATCTGGAAAATTGAACTACACCTCGATTCATCAAGATCTGAACGCAGCCTTTCAACCTTCGGCACTAATTTGGATTATCATCACAAATCTGGCATTTCCCATGAAGACCCTTCAATAACCCTTGCTATTTCAGCTTCTTAATCATAATAGTCATTAGAGTTTTCACTTTGTCGACATCTCTGATCCACTCAGCCCCTTGGTCGTCCTCAATCATGTTAACCATAGGTCCACCATGAGTAGGCAAGGGATTAGTTTGTATATTAGGACGCTCTTCAGAAAATGTCATGATTTTCTGGTCGATAAGCTCTTGAACTTTGGCCTTGAGAACAATGTAGTCTTTGGTAGCATGTCATATGTACCTAGAATGGTAAGCACATGATGCATTCAGATTATGCTTAGGACCAAAAGGAGGAACTAAAAGCGCAATTTCTTTGGGGACAATTTCTCTTGATGAATCAGATAAGGAAACAACTTTGTATAAGGCACATAAATTCTGTCAAAATTCATCTGCTTACGATTGTTCTGATTGTTGTTATTCTATTTGTTCTGATGTTGATTTTTGTTGCTTTGTTGAGACTGTTGATGTTGAGGTTGTTGTTGATTCTGAGAATTCTGAACTGATTGTTGGTACTAAGCAACAACAACATAAGGATAAGGATAATACCACATGATAGCTATAGGAACCTGATACTGAGGAGAGGCCTTTGCCATCATAGCATTCGCTTCACCTTCTTTTTTCTTCGAATGACTGCTCTGAGGTTTCTTGGTTGATTATTGAACAGAAGAACCAACAATCTTGCCAATTTTCATCCCATTTTCAATTTGTTCACCAATAGTCACGATATCAGCAAAGTTTGAAGAAGAACTGCCCACCATTTTTTCATAGTAAAATCCTTGCAAAGTGCCAATGAAAATATCAACCAACTCATTGTCAGAAAGAACAGGTCGCACACGAGAGGCCATCTTGCGCCACCTTTGTGCATATTCTTTGAAAGTTTCAGTTGTACACTGATACTGGTTCTGCAACTGCAATCTGGTAGGACCTGTTGCGGTGAAATTTGGATGTCAAGCTATTGATTAACTTGAATCTTAATTCATTTACAACCGGTCTTTGATTTATTCGAAGGAAAGGTTAAAGAAAGGAAAAACCTAAAAGGGAGAGATCTAAGGTTCGGGGGTTGGTTAAATTTAGGGAAGGTATTAGCACCCTAAACTTCCGTAGTACTCTACGGGAACCTTTTGTTTATTTTTTTATTTATTTCATTAATTATTTTGCTTTAGGGTATATACAAAGGATTGAAAATTAAAAAAGACCTAGGGGTTAATTCTAAGTTTACTCGGCAAGACGTCGCATCTTATGCCTACATATCCTTACGGGAATGGAATCAGAGTAACTGTAGTTCCCCTTAAAAGGGAGGTTAGAAACGTCTTGACTGTGGCCAAGGTTTGTTCAGAGACTCCAATCTCTATGTTTAAAAAAATGTTAATTAAAATTAAAATAGGGTTAAATTAGGGATTCCACGGCGGAAAACCTTAAAACAGAGTACGGCGACTCTTTTGGCCTAACACTAGGATAAAAGCAATTTTGCCCACGGCGGGACACCTAGGCTAAACAGGGTTTGATCCATTAAAGGGGTAAGGCTATTGACTCGGCGGCCAAAAGGCTGGACCTAATCCTTCGGAAGGATAAAACTGTAAAAAAATGTGAAAATATGACAAATCATTATATGGAGGAATAATTAAGGTACAAAAATAAGAAAAGTAATAAAGGCAGAGGGTATAAAGAAACAAAGAAACATTTCTGAAAACATGAAGAATATGAAAATATGTAATGACACTTAGAATGAAGTGAGGGAGGAAAATAGTGTGGGGTTGTGGCCACCACAAGCACATCTCAACCTCGAACATGCACATGAAATGCCAAAAGAAAGAAAAGTAATAAAAGGGTACATAAAATGACACGACAAACATCAAACATCAGGAGTTCCTTACGAAAAGGTTTTAATTTTTTAATATTTCAATTATAAAAAAAAGGTTTTAATTTTTTTAATAAAAAATATTTAAGTTAAAATTATAAAAAAAATTAAGTTTAAATTAAAAAAAAGTTTTTGGGGGAGAAGTCTTTTCAGTTTTTTTTAAAACAAAAAAGGCTTTTCATCCCAAAAAAAGGCTTTTCAGTTTTTTGGGAAAAAGTTTTTGGGAACAAAAAGGTTTTTTTTTTCTTCGGAGCAAAAAGGCTTTTCAGTTTTTAAAAAAGGTCTTACTAAAAAAAGGTTTTAATAATAAATAAAAAAAAGGGTTTTGATTTTAAAAAAAGGTTTTGTTAAAAAAGGGTTTTGATATTAAAATCTACGGACCTAAATACACATGGAGATTAACATGGCAAAATATGCACATAAATATGAAAAAGCAAAAGGTTTAGTAATTTAACGGACCTAAACACATTAACATGGCAAAATATGCACATAAACATGAAAAGGCAAAAGGTTTAGTAATTTAACCTACGAAACGGAGGTTTGCTTCGGTAAATGTGAAAAAGGTTTGAATAAGGGAACACTGGAGAGCTCCAATCCTTCTGACGAGTTGTGGGAACGACCGCCTTTCTTCTCTGGGGATCTCCTTTGTTTCTCCCTCTCTCTCTCCTCTTTTCTGAAGAAAACCTTCTGACCCCCCTTTCAACAAGGCAACACATGTATATATAGGGAACAAATTAGGGTTAACACCAAATTGTCAATAATGTCCCTAAAGCCCATTTTAAAGCCCAAACTAAATAATTAGTTAAGAAAAAAATAAAATTTAAATAATTTAAAATAATTAAAATAAACTTAAAATAAAAACTAATAATCCTATTGATTCCTAAAATCAAAAATATTATAAAAAGAACAAAATTTTTTCTAATATTTTTTATTTTATGATTTTTTGGATATTTTTATGAATAATTTAGAAAAAGGTGAAAAAAATAATATTTTAAAAATTGATTTAATTAAAATACGAAAATAATAATTAAATAATAATAAAAAACTATTTTTGTTATTTTTTAATGAAAGATAGAAAAATTTAGAGTAAAAATAATAAAAAACAAAAAGTGACAAAGGTGAGATTCGAACTCTCAACCTCTCACACTCACAACTCCTTACACATGTCCTCTTGCCAATTATGCCATTTTTACTTTTTAGAAAAAAAATGCATGCCATATGATATTTACCTGCAAAAAGTCAAACGACTACACAAATTTGTTAGTAATTGATTAAATGCAATGAAATGCGACGACAAATCTTAGGGCAAAATTTGGGGTATTACAGTTGCCCCTATTTAAATAACTTCACCGGGTGATTCGAGCAACGGAGACTCGAGAAATCATGGTGGAGGGATTTAAATACAGATAACCGAAAATTTTGCCTTTAGACGCAGTGCTATGCAATGATATGGACAAAACAAAACGAACTATAATGCTAAATATAATATGAATCTGATATGATGCGTATGATGAAAATGACAAATGCACGGATACAGACGAAACAACGTCACAGGGGACGACCCATCAAGGAATTGCACTAGGGAAGAAGACATGTCATATCTGGAAGAACGTCGGGTAGACACGACACAGAATTGTTGATAGGTGCCAAGTAAATTAGAAATTGTCCGCAAGGTAAGACGCGGGTAAAACACGAGCTCAGGAGAAAAACGCAAATGGGGATAAAACACCCATGATGCCAAGTAAATAAATTTTTCCCACAAGGTAAGACGCGAGTAAAACACGACCTCAGGGAAAAAAAGTAAATGGGGGTAAAACACCATGATGTTAGGTAAACCCAGGAATATCTGGTAAACGGGGAATAAAACACCCGGGATAAAGGTACATGGGGGATAAAACACCCAAGGATAGAAGGTAAGTGGGGAGTAAAGCACCCAAGATAGACATGTAAATGGGGAGTAAATCACCCAGGATAGAAATGTAAATGGGGAGTAAAGCACCCAGGATAGAAATGTAAATGGGGAGTAAAACACCCAAGATAAAAATGTAAATGGGGAGTAAATCACCCAAGATAAAAATGTAAATGGGGAGTAAAACATCCAAGATACAGAGGTAAATGGGGAGTAAAGCACCCAAGATAGAAATGTAAATGGGGAGTAAAGCACCCAAGCTAGAAATGTAAATGGGGAGTAAAGCACCCAAGATAGAGAGGTAAATGGGGAATAAAGCACCCAAGATAGAAATGTAAATAGGGAGTAAAGCACCCAAGCTAGAAATGTAAATGGGGAGTAAAGCACCCAAGATATGCACATGTATAGGAATTATGCTATGACATATGATCAAATGCAAATGCAGACGTCGACGACAAGGCTCGACTCTTTTGGTGAGATGACAAAACTGGAGGACTGATTCCTCAACACGGAGATCACTGTCATTCTGTTAAACTGTATCAAGTTGATAGTCACTGTAGGAATGATGAATAACTGCTTAGGGATTATGCAAGTAAACTGCCCCAGGTCAAATGAACTGATAACTGCTTCTGCTGTCTGATTCGTAGAATCGACTGTTTTGTTGTATCCTCGGAGGGCTTGCCCCAGTCTGGGTCTTGAACAATTCTCTGGATAAACCAAATCTGAGAAGATATTGCCTTGAACAAATCTTGAACTAATTCTTTGACAGGATGTAAAAGGAACTTGCCCCTGATAAGATCACTTGACCAAGTTTCTCATTGTTTGAAAATTCCTTAGAGGAAAGCCAGTTTGCAAACACAAATATTCATACAAACATGGTAATGCAAAGTTCATGCGACTTTTGAAATCAATATTATTTTTGAAAGATGGAAAATACATGAGTCGTTAGTCAGAACAAGGCGGTTCAAGACACTCAAAGTTTAAAATAAAAGTGTATTGCCAAAATAACTGATTCGCAAGGATCTTTTGGAGTCAGGTTACGCAACCTTGCTGTAGTATACTTTCAAAATAACCTTGCTTCAATTAGGTCTTTTGAGGGTTGTAATGTGGCCTGGTTCGCGGTTTATGAAACAAAAGATAAAGGCTCAAAATTTATTTGTACCCACCCAATCTACGTGATGATCTTCAGTCCTATGCTCAGTTAACTCATACTATGCATTCAGGTTCCCATAAGTTAGGGATTTCATTGATCGTAGCAATGATGACTCAGAAGTCAAAGGGACCTATGAAAAGGCAGCCACTACTCCCCTATAACATTTGATTGTTTTGACATTGAGGTTTTTCAAGATAAGGATTTAAAAATCTCTTTGTATTATCCCTAAATTTTGCCTAAACTGTTTAATTTAGAGTTTACAGTCAGCGGGATGCCCCAGTTTTGCCTAAGTCTCCTTCATAGGTTTTGACTTAGCGGGCTTCTTTTGCTTTTTTTTATATTATTTTTTTGTGTGAAGGAAAGTGACTGTTTGATTTTAATGATTACGGTGAACCATCATCGACCTTTTGATTAGAAAACATCTTCGACACTTGTTTGACGTGTGCGAAGGAAAATTTGTTAATGAAAGGTGTATCGTATGAACACACAACCAAGTTAACTGAGAACTACCCATCCCAAGGTTGAAATTGTGGGTTTTTTGTAACGAAAGAAACTCCAACTTCTAGGCTCGAAGGGGGTAACGAGGGATTAACTTCCTTATTTCTCCAGTGTTTGGGAATTGAAACAATGCCTTACATCGTCAACAAGGTTTGATTGAAAGCATACTGACAGCAATTATGGGTATAACGTTTTCATCATCCTTCCTCCAATCTTAGCATATCAAAATTTTGGACAAGAAGTAAACATTTGAAAAATAAAGCATAAAGATGCAAATAAATGGACGGAAATGAATTGAATCAAAAGTTGCAATGCTTATTTCATTAACGAAAGTACAAACATAATTAAAAGCAAACAACTTAAACAAAATAAGGAAAGTGCAAACAACGAGAAATAAAAGGCCTAGTGACAAAACTTCATTTCTGATGTACTGGCAAGGGATTTTTCTGAACATCCGGATGACTGTCTGTAAAATCAAGTATTCTAGTTCTAACCAAATCACATACTCTAGCCTTCAATGCAAAACAATGCTCCAAGTCATGGCCTGGGGCACCCTCATGGGAAGCACAATGGAGATCAGCCCTAAATCCAGCCGGAGGATTAAGAGGAGGTGGTAAAGCCTTTGTAGTAATCAGTCCTTGTCGGACTAAGTCAGGATATAGCTCTATGTAAGTCATGAGAATAGGATCAAAGTGACTCCTGTTCCGTTTCTGGTCTGATATCTGTGTCGAGGAATCAGCTTGACGACTCAAAGGTACACTAGAAGACGATAGGACCAAGAAGGAGAAACTGGGGGATAAATGCAATGCAAAAATGTGATGCTAATGCCATGCAATGGTCTCAAGAATTTCAACGGTCGATTGCAAACATTCCCTTTTAGGAAAGCGAGAAAAGCTGTTAGACTTTAAAATGTAGGACTTCTTGAATTTGCAAAGGACTTTTGAATTCCTTGAAACTAGAAATGATATGATGCTTTATGGATGCAAAGCACAAACGCACATAAGCAAACAAAAGGTCCTAAGTTAGAGGAACAATGAATGGAGTCAAGGTCTACCCTTCCCAAAGTGGTGTGTACTATAGGTTAATTGTACCTGCAGAACAAGGGTTCTAAAAAAGTGCCCAAAGTTATCAGCCCATCTTTCGGATATTATCAACTTCTCGACTGACTCAAGGGTCGATAATATTCTCAAGAGAACCTCGTTCGAGTGTAGTATCGCGTAGCAACCATTGTAGGACTACTCCCACATAGTTCCCGCACTACGTCCTAGATAAGGCCAAGATGGTGTAAAGGTACTACGGTTCCATGTATCACAGACTCCAATCGATAACGGTAAAAGTTTTCACGACTACACTCGATCAACCGAACCATTTTCGAAAGTGTCTCAACTGAGCGGTGATTCTCGATTTAGCTTAGTCGGGACTCACTCCCTATAAGCCTCGTCGAATATATCGCCATCCTATAATAATGTCACTCAAGTCCGGGTGTAGGACTTATCTCACAACAAAGTATCCCCCAAGCAAGGTACCCCAATTATATATATATACAGGTGAGCAAAAATATATAATGAAACAAATATCAAAAATAAATAAAATAGGGATAACCCTCGATAATTAGGACTCCCCAGTGAAGTCGCCATTTTCTGTTGCGGTGAAATTTGGATGTCAAGCTATTGATTAACTTGAATCTTAATTCATTTACAACCGGTCTTTGATTTATTCGAAGGAAAGGTTAAAGAAAGGAAAAACCTAAAAGGGAGAGATCTAAGGTTCGGGGGTTGGTTAAATTTAGGGAAGGTATTAGCACCCTAAACTTCTGTAGTACTCTACGGGAACCTTTTGTTTATTTTTTTTATTTATTTCATTAATTATTTTGCTTTAGGGTATATACAAAGGATTGAAAATTAAAAAAGACCTAGGGGTTAATTCTAAGTTTACTCGGCAAGACGTCGCATCTTGTGCCTACATATCCTTACGGGAATGGAATCAGAGTAACTGTAGTTCCCCTTAAAAGGGAGGTTAGAAACGTCTTGACTGTGGCCAAGGTTTGTTCAGAGACTCCAATCTCTATGTTTAAAAAAATGTTAATTAAAATTAAAATAGGGTTAAATTAGGGATTCCACGGCGGAAAACCTTAAAACAGAGTACGGCGACTCTTTTGGCCTAACACTAGGATAAAAGCAATTTTGCCCACGGCGGGACACCTAGGCTAAACAGGGTTTGATCCATTAAAGGGGTAAGGCTATTGACTCGGCGGCCAAAAGGCTGGACCTAATCCTTCGGAAGGATAAAACTGTAAAAAAATGTGAAAATATGACAAATCATTATATGGAGGAATAATTAAGGTACAGAAATAAGAAAAGTAATAAAGGCAGAGGGTATAAAGAAACAAAGAAACATTTCTGAAAACATGAAGAATATGAAAATATGTAATGACACTTAGAATGAAGTGAGGGAGGAAAATAGTGTGGGGCTGTGGCCACCACAAGCACATCTCAACCTCGAACATGCACATGAAATGCCAAAAGAAAGAAAAGTAATAAAAGGGTACATAAAATGACACGACAAACATCAAACATCAGGAGTTCCTTACGAAAAAGTTTTAATTTTTTAATATTTCAATTATAAAAAAAAGGTTTTAATTTTTTTAATAAAAAATATTTAAGTTAAAATTATAAAAAAAAATTAAGTTTAAATTAAAAAAAAAGTTTTTGGGGGAGAAGTCTTTTCAGTTTTTTTTAGAACAAAAAAGGCTTTTCATCCCAAAAAAAAGGCTTTTCAGTTTTTTGGGAAAAAGTTTTTGGGAACAAAAAGGTTTTTTTTTCTTCGGAGCAAAAAGGCTTTTCAGTTTTTAAAAAAGGTCTTACTAAAAAAAGGTTTTAATAATAAATAAAAAAAAGGGTTTTGATTTTAAAAAAAGGTTTTGTTAAAAAAGGGTTTTGATATTAAAATCTATGGACCTAAATACACATGGAGATTAACATGGCAAAATATGCACATAAATATGAAAAAGCAAAAGGTTTAGTAATTTAACGGACCTAAACACATTAACATGGCAAAATATGCACATAAACATGAAAAGGCAAAAGGTTTAGTAATTTAACCTACGAAACGGAGGTTTGCTTCGGTAAATGTGAAAAAGGTTTGAATAAGGGAACACTGGAGAGCTCCAATCCTTCTGACGAGTTGTGGGAACGACCGCCTTTCTTCTCTGGGGATCTCCTTTGTTTCTCCCTCTCTCTCTCCTCTTTTCTGAAGAAAACCTTCTGACCCCCCTTTCAACAAGGCAACACATGTATATATAGGGAACAAATTAGGGTTAACACCAAATTGTCAATAATGTCCCTAAAGCCCATTTTAAAGCCCAAACTAAATAATTAGTTAAGAAAAAAATAAAATTTAAATAATTTAAAATAATTAAAATAAACTTAAAATAAAAACTAATAATCCTATTGATTCCTAAAATCAAAAATATTATAAAAAGAACAAAATTTTTTCTAATATTTTTTATTTTATGATTTTTTGGATATTTTTATGAATAATTTAGAAAAAGGTGAAAAAAATAATATTTTAAAAATTGATTTAATTAAAATACGAAAATAATAATTAAATAATAATAAAAAACTATTTTTGTTATTTTTTAATGAAAGATAGAAAAATTTAGAGTAAAAATAATAAAAAACAAAAAGTGACAAAGGTGAGATTCGAACTCTCAACCTCTCACACTCACAACTCCTTACACATGTCCTCTTGCCAATTATGCCATTTTTACTTTTTAGAAAAAAAATGCATGCCATATGATATTTACTTGCAAAAAGTCAAACGACTACACAAATTTGTTAGTAATTGATTAAATGCAATGAAATGCGACGACAAATCTTAGGGCAAAATTTGGGGTATTACAGGACCCAAATCGAGATTATATTTGTATTGCTTCAAGAATGCTTCTAATAAATCTCTATATGAGCGAATCTTGCTATGCTCTAAACCCATATACTAATCCAAAGAAGCTCTAGAAAAGCTATCTAAGAAGCAATGAACAAACAATTCGTTATTTTTAATGTAAGACACCATCTTCCTACAGTACATGGTCACGTGACTGCGAGGACAACTTAACCCTTTATACTTTGGTAGCTCCAGAATCTTGAATTTTTGTGGTAGCACGACATTGAGAACCAAACACAAGTTTTTGGCTTCCATGCCAAAAGCAGAATAACCTTCAATTACTCGGATTCTCTCATCCAATAAATTATACTCAATAGGTCTATTATGATCAGCATGTCTGACAAGAGCTTGTGGATTCGGAAGCTGTGATGCGGCTAGAGCAGGTATCTGAGGAGAAGAAAATTGAGACGGATACACCAACCAGAATTTACCATCTGACCAACATACTGTCTTATCTGAAAACCATACGGATAACCAGTAGTAAGTATCACAGCAGCAGAGCATGATGCCCCAAGATAAGGCACTCAAGAATGACCATTCTGAATAGCAGTTTGAGCAAGTTGAGACAAAACCGGGACATGAATAGGAGGACCCATATACACTTGCTTGCCTTCATCAGGAATCTCAATGTCAGTCGGCATAAGAGTCTGGAGAATTTGTGCTTGAGGAATCTCGTGATCATCATGACTTACCATCGAAGGTGGAAGCGAAGTAGGCATGCCCCAAGGATAAGCAGCAAAGTTACCATTGGGCATGGATGCAACAAAAGGTTGATATGGAACAAAAGCACTTCCACTAGAAATCTATGGAATGAAATTTAGAGGCATCTCCCACGGGAAAGCAGCAAGCATTCTATTCAAACCAGGTTGTACAGAAGGCAGATTGACAGAAGGTTGAACAATAATTTCAACTGGCACTTGAACAACAACAGGAGAAGACGTGATGACAGGAGGATAATGAAGGTAGGAAAAACACTTAGAAGGGGGTGTTGAATAAGGGTTTCAAATAACAACTATGACAATAGTAAAAATAAGAAGGTATTTTTATCCTGGTTCGTTTGAACTCAAACTACTCCAGTCCACCCTACCAAGGTGATTTGCCTTTCTCAACAAGGACTTAATCCACTAAATCAAACTGATTACAGTGATAACCACTAAGACAAACCGTCTTAGTCTTCTCAAGAAATCTGACCACACTTGGTCTCTTAAGGAATCTTTTACAAAAGATAAACTAACAATGTGTGTTTAAGAGTTGCTTCTAAGAAGCTATATCACAACTGTGATTTTACACAAATGAAGAACGAATTAAATCTAGAATGAAGTTGAAAGATGTTTGGATTGTTATTTGATTGTTCAATGATTCGTCAAACTATAAATGATGTAGAAGTCTTGTTTAAATAGAACTTCACTTTCATTTCTTAAAGGGCGTGCAGCTGGCATTCTGTCTTCTTTGACTTTTCTTTCCCAGAAGAGGAATGTTCAGACAAATCCTTTTTGTCTGAATTCTTGTGTCATGCACGAATGAGGAAAGAGCCATTTGGATAAGGACAAGGAATATGCCAACGAATTTTTATTTGAATAGCATCTTCAACAAATCTGGAACAGTCTTGCATCAGATCCTCTGATGATGTTCCTTGTTCTTCAGATCAGAGTTACTCTATTCAGAGTATTTGCAGCCATGTGCTTTAGCGTGAATGATCTTTATCAGAGCAGACTTGAATATCAGAGCCTCTGTACTTGCAGCATTAAGTACTTCCAGAGTCTTCTGATTCTTTACATATGCTTTTTCGCTCCGAGTCTTCTGCAGCTTCGCTCAGAGTCTCTTTCAGGCAGCGTTCAGAGTCTTCTGATTCTTAACTTTCAGAGGAGTTTTTGCTTCCAGAAGAATATTAATTTTAATATCAGAAACAAAAACACTTGAGTACGATTAGAGTATATATTTACTTCATATAAAATTTCATTAATATTATCATCAAAACATAGAGATATATTAAGAACCAATATGTGTTCTAACAATCTCCCCCTTTTTGATGATAACAAAAACAATAGGAAATTTTGTTCAAAACAAAGAAAGATATATATATGTCCCCCTGAATTGAATACTAATAGAAAAAAATAATTACTTCCCTTTCAACATAAGTATGCTTTCCAGAGTCAGAGCAAACTTTGGAGACTCTCAGAGTTTGTTCAGAGTTACTCTATGAAATTTATCTGATGAAAAATTTGAGCTCTAAAATACTGAATTCAAAGTTAGTTAAATTTAAACATGTCTGAGTTCCATTTTAGTAACTGTTTATGTGAACAATTAAAATTTCCATTTTCTCCCCCTTTTTGTCATATCAAAAAGAAAAACTTTTGAAGACATGAAACGATAATAGAGGAAAGACATAAAGCATATCATATAATCAGATGGAAAAACCAAACAGTCACAGATGCATTGATAAGAAATTCAGAAGATAAACAAGATAAGCAAAACAACACAAAAGTGCACAAATAACAAAACAACTAAGAAGAAGAACGAGAAGCCAAAATCTTCAGAAGATTTGTTATCTCAGAGGTTGACTCTTCTTGCTTCGCCATCCAAATCTTGATCTCAGATGTTGATTCCTCTTGCTTAGCCATCCAGTCTTTTATTTCATCTGTTGTTTTCTCTTGTTTGATCATCCATGTCTTGAACTCAGCGTTTTCAGCTTCTTGCTTTTCAACCTTAATCTTCAGATCTATAACTTCTTCTATCTTCAACTTAGAAGATTCTGGAACACTCACAGAAGCAGATGCATTGTTAATAACCATTGTAGATTCATTCTCTATTTCCATAGGAGAAGGTTGAGCAGATGCAGAAACGTCTTCAGGAATAGAAGCCTCTGTGATAACTTTCTCAGTATGAGAAACCTCAGTCATCTGAAGTGTAGCAGCTTCTTCAGAAGAAGAACACACAACCTTTGGAGGTGTATTTTCCAGAAGTAGAGTTGGAGTTCTGCTAACTCTTAGAAGAGTGAGTCTGAAAGCTTCAACAAATCTCACCTTCGCATCGTCAGAGAAAATATCTTGAAGATTTGAAGCCACAGAGTTGAATCTAGTTCTGAATCTTGTCCAGATGGCTTCAAAATCAGCAGGATTTATGCTTGTGAGGCACTCCTTCTTAACAGAAGATAACCACATATTCATCTCTTTTTCAAAACCAGAAAACAGTGCACCAACATCTAGCCTAGGTTTGGGTTTCAGGTAGGCTTCTAAAGGTGATGTTTTAATGGGAGCAGAGGTTGAAGGTATAGAAAAAGTAGGAATAATGGTTACAAGAGGATATGGTGAAGATGGAATACAGACAGATGAGGTAGTAATAACCCTAGATTCATAGGGGATATCAAGTTGGGTTGTTTCAGGGATATCAGAAGAATGGATTGGGGAGTTGTGTGTGAGTGATATAGCGTCTGATTTACCAGAAGATGCATCAGATGAATCAGATGATGGACATGATCCAAATGAAACAGGAAACACTGTTTTAAGGGGTTGGAGATCAAGAATCTCAGGTTCAGGATCATATGGTATTGTTTCAAATTGTTGTGGTTCAGATGGTTATTGTTCAGATGGTTGGTTTACAAAAGGGCTTGGTTCAGAAGTGGTGTGTTGATCAGATGAAGGTGCTTGGTTTTGTTGAGGGGAGTTATTTTGTGGTTGAGGTTGAGAAGGGGGAACAGATTCATGAAAATTTTCAGATGAAAAGTGTTCAAAGGTAATGTGTGTTGGAGAGGGAGTAGGTATGGGGTCATAGAGAGGAGGAGATATAGATGTTGGTGGTTCTGTTACTTGTTCCAAAATAGAAGATAAATTTGCAGAAGGTTTACCTAACTTCTTTAAGCGTTTGGTCTTTACAGAAGATGCTTCTCCATAAGCTTTCCTCTTAGTCTTTGTAGATCCTTCCTCTGAGACCTTTCTCTTCTTTCTCTTGCTCTCCTCAAAGAAATCTGGTGCAGGTTCATTTGCTCTTTTTAACAAGTCTGGTGGCATGGGGGTTCCATCTGCCATGCATGCAGCAATGTAGTTCAGAAGAACTTCCTTTGGTTCTTCAGCAGTGAAGATAGGAAAATCTGCCATAGGAATTCTTCTTCTATGTACAGCAGCAGAGTCCATCTTGACTGGCTCTGATTGAAGTTCCTCTACAAGTCTCATCCTCTGCAGACTTTTCCTATCCAGAGGCTTTCCCAGAATTGGAACCAATTCTTCTGTCTGACCTGCCTCTGTCAGATATGCAACTAAACCATTTTCTGTCAGAATATCAGAAATCAATCTTCCCATTGGGATCCAGTTTCTGATCTTCTGATGCTTTGTTTGATTTCCTCTCTGGACAGTTTTACATGGTGTCGCGGTGAAAATTGGATACCAAACTATTGATTAGTTTGAATCTTTAATTCGTTTTGCAACCGAACTTTGATTTGTCCAAAGGAAGGGATAAAGATCGAAATTCCCACAATGCAATGCAAATGCAAGGTTTAGATTGTTTAGGTTCGGGGGTTGGTTAAACTTAGGGAAGGTACTAGCATCCTAAGTTTCTGTAGTACTCTACAGGAACCTCTTGTTTTATGTTTGTTTACTGCTAAGTGTTTATTCTGCTTAAGGGTTGAAAGACCCTAGTGGTTTATTTCTAAGTATACTCGATAAGGTATCGCACCTTGTGCCTACATATCCTTACGGGAATGGAATCAGAGTATGTTGTAGTTCACCCTAAAGGGTTAGAGGAGCTCTTTGACTGTGGTCAAAGTTCCTACGGGTTTAGGGTAGTTGATTGATTGGGTCTAGGAGAAGAGATGAGTCTTCATGTTAAGGGAGAGATAACCACCACAAATGTAAAGGAGGTTGTAGGAAATGGTCTTTGCATCGTCTTAAGAAAAGGTCTTACATACTCGGATGGTCGCCAAGCATGCCTTTGTCGCTCTTAAGGCAAAGTCCCTACGTGTTTGATTGTATTGTTGTGGAGGTGGAGATTATATCTCACTTAAGATGATTAACATCTATTCTCTATTGTGTTTGAAAAGTTTGTATTGTGTTGTATATTGTTTGTTTCTATGTTGTAAAGATAAAGACAAGGTCCTTCCTATGGGGTAGGATCTATCCTAAGTGATCAACTTGAATGGACTCAAGGATCGAAGGGGATATGATGCATATGATGTGCAACTACACACAACGTTGAATTATGTGTAGGTTTTTCCTTTGGACGGAATGCGATGCGATGCAACAAGATATAATGACTTGCAGTAGAGATAAATTTGCAGAAAGTAAATGCGGAAATATAAACCATACACGAACGCATGAAAGCGCTAAGTGAGTGTGTGCATTGTGACTAAGGTAAAGCAGATAAAGATAAATGTAAATACGCATGAAAGCGCTAGGTGTAAGTGAAGGTGTTGTGAGGTGATTGAGCACGATTGATTAAATTGAGTTAGGAGAAGTTGAACTGATTTTAGTCGTTTGATTTGATCTTAAGTGGTTGATTATTTTGGTTTGATTTAGAAGAAAATGAATTATTTTGAGAAAAGTTGATTTAGGAAAAGTTATACTATTAATCAGAGATAAATTGGTAAATGCAACTTATTTATAAAAAAAGATTTTATATCATGGGGAAGTCGATTAAAAATAATAAGTTGATTTGAAAAAAGTTAATTAAAATTAATTAGTAAAATAAATCAATTTATTTAAAAGGGAGTTTTGATCTTATAAAATTATAAAAGGATTATTAAAATTGATTATAATGAAAATTAACTATTAGTAAAGATGGAATTGAGTTATTATATTAATAATTCAAAAAACCTATCAATAAAATCTGGTTGAGATTAAATAAAATTATTTTGAAGTAAGTTTAATCGATTTGAATAAAAACTGATTATAAAAAGTTAATTTAAACTTAAACGGGTTAATAAGGGTTAGGTGGGTGTTTAGTGAGCGTGAGTGTGTGTTTAACGGTGAGTAATTACAGCAAGATAATAGAATGATAAAACAAGCAAAGAGAGGAACCCTAATTCCCTTCCCAGATTTCCCCTCTTCTCGTCGCGATCCCTCCCTTCACCTTTCCCTGACCTTCGCCCTCTCCCTCTCTCAAATTATGTTTGATTTCTTCCCTTCGCCGTTTCATCCCACGCTTCGAACCTGAAATCAACCACAAAACATCAACGACTCAATGACATGAATAAAGATATGGTTTTTTTACCGAAGGTTGCGGGTAGCGGCGATATCTTGAGACGACGGGTTGAATTCGCGGCGATTTGCGGTGGCTTGGAAAAGATAAGCTCTCTTTTCTTTCAGCTTTCTAGGTTTTTTGAATGTAGGGTTTGTGATGATTTTCGTGGTTTTCTCTTGATAGTGATTTTCTTCCCTTTTCTCGATTTGAAACCCCTCCCTTTATAGGCGAGTTGGGCTGGATCTTGAGAGCATTGATTGAATTTCTGATTGATTGACTTTAAAAACCTTCCATTTGTGTCGATTGAGTTAAATGTTATTGATGGGAGATCAATTTTGCGATTTGATTTGTGGGATCCTTAGTTGATGCTGAGGAATATGAATAGGATCTTTTTGACATAGGGGATATTCTTTGATCAATTACTAATCCATGAATTGTGATCTTGGCAGGTGCGGGTAGCGGAAGGTATTGGGCCCAAGAAGCTTAACAGTCCAGAGTAATTTCCAACACCTAACGATACGCTCTCTTCGGGGTGAAAGTTATCTACGATTCTCTCACGAAGAGTCACAAGCATTGATCCAGTGGAGAACTTGTTGGCTTCAGTTGGTAATGGTTTTGGTTCCACATTCCTGATTCTTCCCTTTCGATTACAGCACAACCCAACATGCTTCTCTATCCGATTGATTTTTCAAATTGCCGTTGTTGATTTCTTTGTCGTGATGTAGCAGGCGATATGATCTGAAGGATAGCAGAACCCATACGCATTGCTCAAACTTTATCGAGTACTAGGTTGTGATGCTACTCCATACAAAGAGATGTCGAATTCATGTAAACTGACTCATTGTAAAGGCAATTTGGTCGTTGACAGTCCAGGCGAGGCAAGTGATCATTGGCTCAGACAACATCCATGTCGGCTGTTTGGTCATCCCTACTTAATGCAGGCGTTTGTATGAGGATCCTTCTCTAACTTCATCACTTGTGGCATTGGTGGTTTAATTTAGTATGTTGTCCCACTGATTGTGAATGAGTTTCTTCTTTTGGTGTTTGTCTTTTTGTAGGGAGCTTCTTGAGCAATGGATGCAATTTGAGGGGTATGCTGATTGTATTCAAATGGCGCGAAGATGAGCCTTCCGAAGTCAAAGGGTACTTTTACAGGGAACAATTTTCTAAGTGCTGCTGATTCGTAAACTTCTCGGTGATGCTGTTTTGTCAGTGAGTACCCATCATGGGTATATGTTTTGAATATGCTGGTTGCGATACGAATGATATTCATAACCGAAAACTTTTGCCGTGTTTTGTGTAGAGAAGATCTGAAGAATGTTATTAGATGGGCTTCCGGTGGTTCGTCAAATCATGCAGCGAATATTTCCTTAATGTCTCAGTTTCTCCTTCTACTCACTAGCAATGGCTTCGAAACTGCGGGACTGTCAAGTATCCTGTGGCGTTGCTCGTCTCAAGGTTCAATTTGAATCCTTTATCCATTTGATTAATTTTGTCTCTCTTCAAACTCATGAGGGCTGTTAGATTTTCAGGTCGTCGCAGGGGAGTGTGCTCTTGTTGTTCTTCCGAACCCATATTGGTGACGCTGAATATCCTGAAGCAGCCTGAGGTATACGAGTTATATTTCTGTCATAATTTCCTTTCGAAGTTCCGTAGGGAGTCATCTTATTGTGTACGTCATGGAGCAAATGGAAATGACCTGTCCTTTGTGTGAATGTGGTTGTGCAGCAGTGAACTCCTTGCGCGCCTCCTGCGACCTTAAACTTCCGTTTATGCAGGTATCTTCTTTTAAACTTAACCTGGTTTACTTCGAATTGAATCTTCAAATGCCCTGGCTACCTCCTGCCACAGTGGGAACTCAAATTGAGATTATTAACCCTTACTGATACTCTTATTTCTTTGCAGTAATACTTTGATGACGGTATCGCAATCTCCATTTTGGCAATAAGGAACAATTTCGTGCTTGCTGACATTGTCGTGCCTTTGTTGTCCATAGCCGCTTACTCACAAACAGTTTTGACATTCAGTTGTTTTGAAACGCGGTAAAGGTTAATAACATAAGGTAGCTGCTTTATTGTATGCTGGTTTGTCGTTGTATTCAATATCTTTACAAACATATCTACACACCCTCTTCTTGCGCAGGATTTCTGGTTTGTTCAAGCTGTGGTGGCATCGTGCTGCGAAAATCTATGGCAACCGTACATATCGAACGAGGTCTATTCATGCTATCTGGTACTGGTGATGACGTGAACTTCGTACATGGTCTTTCCTCTTTTCTTTTAAATTCCTCGCTTGAGCTGCTGCTTAAGCGTAATTGAAGAGAATTACCCCCTAGTTCAATTGACAGATGAAATCATATTGGTGACATTGCTTTCTTTATACTCAGGTGCAGCTGCTGCTATAAGGACTGAGGCTGATTGACGCACCGACATTCCTCATACGACGACTTTGGTTGTGTGCTGCAGGTGTGGGAGTTTGGAGTTTATTGCTCGGCTAAATTCCAACAAGTCGTAGATACCGAAGAGGCAAACTACAGCGCTGCTGTTGGCTGTTGCTTCTGCTGATACATTTGCAGCTGGTGCGGGAATACTGACAGTCGATGTTATGATGTTTCTGATGTTCTTTTGTATTCTATAGTAATGAATGGAACTTTGCATTGTAACTTGGAAAGATCTCACAACCGTGTACTAATTTGCATTTGGGCCGGGTTTATATGTTTGCCACATTTGAAGTCCTGGTCATTGTATTTTGAAGCTTCTTTATGAAATAACAGATTGAACAGGTCGTGTTGGATCTAATATAATGTTGTAAGACTTATAGAATAGAAGCAAAGTGAAACCTCTTAACCATAGACCCTCGCGAGGCACTTGCTTTAAGAAGTATTTAACGAGCTTCCGTCTTGCAATACTTTGAATAAACTTTTGGGGCTTCTTCTAAGTAATTATGCCAACCGTAATATCATATTTGTAACATTTAACCTTGATGCTGGCTTTCTAAATATTCAAAATGGCTTTCCTCCATTTGGATCTTGGACCTCTAAACTCCTATTTTGCAACTTACTAGAATTTTACCGCAACCTAGTGAGCTGTGCTCTCACCCTCTCGATTTCATAATGAAATTAATAATCTTGATCCTTATTTTGAGCCTTAACGCCTAACCTCAAATCAAATCCTTAAATCACCATCGTTTGGGGCATCGGTAAAGGGGAACGACTTGTTGGTCCATTAGGGATTACTGCATTTGTACCGGTTGGTTAGTCGCAAAGAAACATACATATTAAAATAAAGTTAAATAATAGTAGAAAAATGCGCAAAAAGAGGTGGAATCTTATGGTTAAAAATTAGGGTGCAACAGATGCCCCTATTTAAGTTACTCCTATTCGGAGATACGGAGACTGAAATCTCTGTCTCGACGAGATAGGAGGGACTTAAATACAAACATTGCGCGAATTTTTGGCCATAAGAAACCACCGAATGCATATGATATGCAATGATATGAAAATGCAGGGCGGACGAAAATCTGTAAGGAAGAGGTCATGAACTGGACGCGACATGCTAGACAGAAAAGCAACAGATCCAACAAGGCGGGACCCTACGAGGACATGAACAATCACTCATGGGAAATCTCCAAACGTGTAATGGTAACTCATGCATTAGTGATGCAGTGATTTTGACGATTTGTGATCGAAAGATACTTTTGCTACCGAGGTGGTGGTCAATAGTAACTCAAAATGGATCCTCTTTTTTTTATTATTTTATATTTTGTAACTCAGCTGAAACGGTGAAATGTATAACCTCTCCTGGCATCATGGTACGGGGACCATGAGCTGGTCTCGGTCTTTGATGTCATTGTAGTTGTAGATGTTGTTGTAGTTGTTGAGCTTCCCCGAGCATCATGATATGGGGGTCATGCGCCGGTCTCGGTCTCTGATGTCGAACTTCCCCTTGCTCCATGGTATGGGAACCATGAGCTGGTCTCGGTTTCTGATGTCAAACTTCCCCTTGCTCCATGGTATGGGAACCATGAGCTGGTCTCGGTTTCTGATGCCGAACTTCCCCTTGCTCCATGGTATGGGAACCATGAGCTGGTCTCGGTTTCTGATGCCGAACTTCCCCTTGCTCCATGGTATGGGAACCATGAGCTAGTCTCGGTTTCTAATGTCGAACTTCCCCTTGCTCCATAGTATGGGAACCATGAGCTGGTCTCGGTTCCTAATGTCAAACTTCCCCTTGCTCCATGGTATGGGAACCATGAGCTGGTCTCGGTTCCTACCCACAATGATGGAAACTCGTGAGAGCGTCTTCAAAGAGGGGTTGTAAATTTGTTGATTGTAGATGTAACTGTAATTGTAAATTGGAATGTTGATGTAGATGTTCGGCTGTGAGCCATAGTGTTATTGTAGATTGTATGTTGTAAGTTGTAACATTGTAGAATTGTTGATGTAAATGTTGTCGATGTAATCTGTAATTGTAGAATTTTGTAGATGTGATCTTGTATTTGTAATTGTAGATGCAATTTGTATGGTATTGGCAATTTGTAGAATGTGCACCGGGGATCTTCAAAAGAGTTATAAACCGGTTGATACGTGGAGTGTCCTCTTGTAAGGAGATATGTCATTGATTGTACTCATAATGAACTCTCTGGGGAAGATCATTTCTGAGGAGTATCTCTGCTGTAATTGTAAGATATGTAAGATTGTTGTAGCAGTAATCCTCAAGTGGGGAAGTATCTGTAACGTCCTCTGTTTTGACTTGATAATCTTGAGATAACCCACTGGGGAATGACAGACTGTCTTGATGAAATTGTTGTTTGTCGTTTTGAGAATAGATCTGCCCAAAGCGAGCTGCTCAAATAAAGAGATCTTCTGTCATTCAGCTGTAAGCTGTTGAGGAAATCTTGTAGTATTGCTGAAGAAATGTCACGTCTTCAATGGTGATCCTCATAATGTCAAAGCGCAAAATAAATGCACTTTTGATCCGTGCTCAAAAGCTGGAGATGTTCATAGCGTGATTGTCAAAGACCGAAGTTCAATTCGGGAAATAACCGAAGAGAAACTGTCAAGCAAGACTCAACCATAGAGGCATAAACTCCAATGGGAATGTACTGAAACAACTGTCTTCCACGAGGATCAAACTTCGTGGGGAAATAGAAATATTGAGTTTTTTTTGCTTAGGGCTGACAACTCTATTTGGAAGGAGTAAGACACGCCCAAATACCCAAGGGTAAACGCAATCAAAGAGATATAGTAAAACAAACAAAAGATGCAAAAAATGCAAATGTTATGCTATCTACTTATATGATATGTGTATGCTTACGCTGACAAGACAGACGAAAGCAAAGACCGAATACAGGATAAATGTCTCGAAACAAACATCCGACCAATCTTCAAAGATAGAAGTATCACTGAGGATAACTGGAGAACCACGCATAGGATCCCGTTCCTGCTTCAAAACTTCAAAATTTCTCTTGAGACAAAATGATCAATCCAGTTGGGGATGTACCATCTTGATAAGCTTGAAATGTTGTATGAAATTGTAGACGGAGGTACCCAAACCGAAGTTTCATAGGGGATAAAGTAAATATCCTGGGTCGTCATAGTTGTTGAACATGTTGGGGTCGAGCTTCCTGAGGATGAAATATACATCTTGCTCCCATCTTCAAATGCCCCAAGTCACATAGTTTAAAAACACCATCTAGAGAGGATTTTACAGAAAACATGATGTCCAAATGTCCCACTGTTTTCAAACTCTCTAGAGATTCGCCGAATCTCGACGTAACTGCCCCTGATTGGCGGTAAGTGAGTCCTTGAATTTCTTCTAGTTGAACCCAAGACTTGCGTGGATGGAATTTTCTTGGGAAGAATGACTTGCCCCAAGTCAGCAAGGTCTTCAAATATCATCATCAATGTCTGTATGTGGTCTTTCTAAGATGTCAAACGTATTTAGCACATTTGAAATATCCATTTTGAAATGGTTAATGCAACACGCGTTTGTCTTGAAGTTTTGAAAAGGGGTAACGCAATAACTTGTGATCGAAACCACTAGTTAGGATACAAATTGAATCATTATTTATAAAGCCGATTTAAATTTGAGCATAGCTCAAGGAGTCAGGAAACAATATCTCATCGAGTATGCTTTCAAATTAACCTTCCTTCAATTAGGACTTTGGGTCGTATATGGGTTTAATTTATGACTTGTAGAATGGAGGAAGAAAGGGTTAGTATATTTGTGCCCACCCAATTTTTGAAGATGTTCATCATTTTTGATATTAGCCTGCCCCAGGTTAAGAAAATGATGTTTCGGTTTGGGAGAAAGAGAACGGATCCTCAATCAAGGTTCAAAAGAAAGGGTGACTATGTCGGCTTTCAGGAGGTTTAAAATAATGCCTTACATCATCAGTAGGGTTTTCATTCGAAGCATACAACAAGAGATCATGTGTTTTACTTCATCATCCTCCTTCCAATTCTCTGTCAGAGCGAGAGATCGGGTAAAAGTCGGCATTATAAATAATTTTTGAAAAAAACATTTGAGTGAAAACAAATGGATTTCTTCAAGACAAACAGTTATTGCATTACTTATTCAAACAGAAAGTTCTTACATGCAAAATATGCTTTCAATCAAAGAAATAAACACACAAACAAACGAAAGAAATATGTAAAGTTCTTCTGAGAGTCCTTTCCAGGATCTTTATTGTGCTTTCATGTAGACGGGAAAGACATGCATAAATGTCTGGTGCGCAGCTTTCAGACACGGCGTTGACGACCTTGAATCATGCCTGGGGAGGATGAACCTTGTCGAGATAGGGGGCTATCTCGTACGTAAGGGACGGAACCCTCAAAGAACAAGACTCCATTTTTGACCAAATTTTGGACGTCTGCTTTCATGCCGTAACAACTCTCAATGTCGTGCCCCGGAGCACCTTGATGATACAGGCAAAATTTGTTGGCATTGTACCAGTATGGAAACCTCTTAGGTACCTTGGGTGGGGCTTTAGTCTGGATATGCCCTCTTTGAATTAAAGCTGGAAACAAATCAGCGTACTTCACCGGGATGGGATCAAACTGATGAATTGCTTCCCTTGGTGTATCTGGAGTCGTCCTTTGATACCTTTTCCGAAATTGTCGGTGCTGTGGTTGATCTGGAGAGGCCAACCTCTGCCTAGGATGTGGTTGTTGTTCATGCTGAGTGGGCATCGCATATTGGTGCTGAGGATGGGGTACCGGAGCTATGAATTCTCTGGAAGGTCCACAGTAATCTCTATTGTTCGGGGCTATACCCAAGTTATGATGGTATTGCTTCACAAAAGCAAAAGTTAAGTCTTCCCAAGACTGAATGTGATTCCTTTGCAGATTCATATACCATGCGGATGGTGCTCTACCCAAACTTTCTTGGAAGCAGTGAATCAATAATTGGTCGTTCCCAAGATAGGCGGTCATTTTCTGACAAAACATCATCAAATGATACCTTGGACAAATTGTACCTTTGTATACTTCAAAGGCGGGCATCTGAAATCCTGGGGGGATAACTAAGTTTGGAACTAGGTGCGGGTCATGAACATGAAAATCAGGCGCACGGTTCCTCTTCATTATTTTCCATCGTTCCTCGAAGTCACGAAATTCATTCTTGAATGCTGTAAGCTCTGGATCGTCCATTTCCTTTTCTTGCACAAGCTGAAGTTGCACAGGAACAAAGTCGTCGGAGGGACGGCGAAGCGTCGGGTTAGACCTTACTCTGAAGCTAGTCATGTGATCCATGTCTTTGTTCTCCCTACTATCCTTTAATGATACTTCTGGCTTGGTCAAATGGTCAAGACGGTGACTGACAACAAAGATGGAAAACCGAAATGAGCCATAACAAAGGAAGGACACATGCACAAAATGTAAAATGCCATGCTAAATGTAGAATATTAATGCGAAAATGCAGATGCAGGAGGAGACTTCAAGAAACTCAAAGTGTTTTTCAGTGTTATAATGTAGGATAATTGAAAAACTTTTTATTCTTGAGAAAAGAAAAGTACTCTTTTCAGAGTTTATTACAACGAAAGCAAAAGAAAACTTAGAACTCTACTCCACGGTCTTCTTTGTACGGAGCTCCTCTGTTAGCTGATCAATGCGCTCCTGCAGCGCCGCTTTCTCGATGATGAGTCGTTCCACACACTCCTTCCAAGCCATGGTAGTTGATGGGAGATCATCGCTGGTAACAGTACTTGAAGAGGCATGAGGAGAAAATAAATCTCCTTGTGCCTTTCTCTTTCTGGCAACTTCTAATTCTGGTGTCTTCTGAAGTCTTTCCTTCTCTACTTTGAGGGTGAAGAACTTATTCTTCCAGGCAGTCCTCAACTTCCGGGCTTCATCCAAAGCAATCCTTACTTGTTCAATTTCCTCCTCTTCGAACCAGTCGGGGTCGTGAGGAGACAATACCATAGGTTCGTGAAAAGGAAAAGGCATCTTGAGATCGAGAGCCCTTTCTCGCACCCAATGCAGATAATCCTCGGAAACAACACAGTTGGGGTATCCTGAAGCAGTTGTTCCTTCCCTATCAATGTATTTCCACGTATAAATGATGACAGTCTTTAGATCTAGATCCTCTTCTCCCTTGAAATAGATCTCTTCCAACGAAACTGGGTCAGGTATTTGGATCATAGGGTGTCCAAATTGTCTACGGGCCAAGGCGGGATTATAACTTATACATCCCTCTCTTCCAATGAGCGGTACGTTGGGGAAACCTCCGATGCTAGGAATCATTGGCACGCCTCCGTAGGCGGGATCATACCAAACAATGTCCGAGTGGGTAAGGGCCATAAGTATCTCAGACCATCGAGGTGTTGCTACTTCATCCCAAAGGGACGGATACCAAGTCAAACGAGCGATGAACCATGAGTACAGCAAGGCAGTACAGCATACAATGTGTCCTCCTCCTTCAGCATTCTTCGAGTGAATCGAGAAGTACGTATCAGCAAGCAAGGTGGGTACTGGATTCTTGAGTATGAACAGCTTGATTGCATCCATGTCAACAAAATTGTCAATTTTAGGGAACCAGAAAGTCCCATAGACCAATAAAGCGAAATTGGCTTCCAAGATGAGAGCCTCCTTTCTTTCAGCATGGTAACGAACTTTTTCGATCAAAAAGTCGGCGGGGAACCCAAGGACTCCTTCCTTGGTGATCAGGTGTGTCTGGACATCTTCTAGGCTGAGATGAGTAGCGTTTGCAATTTCCTGGTGACTAGGCATGTCTTCCCTTCCGGTGAATAGCGGTCGAACAGTCACAGGCATCCTCAAAAGTTCTAAGTATTCTTCTAAGGTCGGCATCAATTGGTAGTCCGGAAAAGTGAAGCAGTGATACATCGGGTCATAAAATTGAACCAATGTTTCCAACAATCCTTCTTTCATCCTTAGCTCAAGGAAGCGGAAGACTCCTCCATATTCTGCTGCGAAGGCAAAGCGATCCTCAACGAGTTCGGCTAGTTCTCTTAAGCTTTCGAGGTTGGGACTCTGGAAAGTGTACTTCAGGGTTTCTCTTCTGAAATCCATGATTACAACACCTACAGAACGAATTTGAGTTTCTTGAAGTGAACAATGGAAAAAGAATGCAATGCAAGATGATTAGGACTTCATGGGATTCCTCTATTTATAGGCATTGCGGTAAAAGGAAACGTTTTATTAAATTTGAAACGGACTACATAAATATTCTTTTAAAGAGTCCCAAATAAAAGCTAAATAAAAGCTAGTAAAGACACTAAAGAAGCTTTGAATGCTGCTGCTTGAGCTGTTCTTCTAGTTGCGTCTTCTCACGGATAAGGTTGTCCACAATTATTTTCCAGATAGTGCATTGTGGGTCGGAGAAAAATAAATCCTCCATGACTTTCCTCTTCTTGCAGGGGAGTAACTTTTCATCCCTTAACTGTAGCTGCTTCTGAAGTTCATCCTTCTTCTCTTGAAGTTCAGCATTCTGCTTTTGAAGCTCGACCTTCTCCTTTTGAAGTTCAACATTCTGCTTTTGACACTCATCATTTTCTGCCACTGCTACGTGGTACTTGTTCTTCCAAGATTCCAGCTCATGTTGAGACTTCCTTAAGGACACCTCTAACTCCTCGGCTTTAGACATAAAGAAATAAGTGGGCTCTCTCCTGGGAGCTATGGGATCTTGACGGGAATAGGGCATCTTTAGGTTGGTTGCCCTTTTTCTGACCCACTGGAGGTATGGTTCTAAAGACACACAATTAGGCTTCCCTAGACTTCTCTTCCCTTTCTTGTGTACATTACGCCATGCATGTAGAATCTTTACTCGGAGTTCCATATCATCTTTGAAGAACATACCCTCTACTTGAACACTCTTGGGAGGTTCCTTCAACGGGTATCCCAACTGTCGACGAGCTAAAATAGGATTGTAGCTGATTCCTCCATCAAAGCTGAGCAATGGTACATTAGCAAAATCACCGCAGCTATCAATGATTAATACTCCATCATACACTCGGTTGTACCAGTCAATGTCGGAATGGGTCAAAGCCATAACCCTTGGAGACCAATGCTCTTTGCCAATGTTCGTAAAAGAGCTAGACTTCGGCAAGTGTGAAATAAACCACTTGTAAAGTAAAGGTACACAGCAAGTAATCATCCCTCCACCACGAAGGTTTCGGAGATGTATAGAGTGATATGCATTTCCCAACAGAGTTGGCACTGGGTTGTTATTCATAAAGATCTTGAATGCCTTGAGGTCGATGAAACCTTCGAAACTCGGGAATAGAAACAACCCATAGACAAGTAAAGCAAAGATTGTCTCAAATGGAGCCTTATTAGAATAATCAGCATAGAATGAAGCCTTCTCGACCAGGAAACTTGTCTTTAAACCAAGAATTCCATCCTTAGTAACTAGGTTGGCTTTGACGTCAGATACCTTCAAACAGAGAGCTTTAGCAATATCTTTCTCATCAGGGTCCTTTTCCAAGTAGGGGAAAGGAGATTCCTCAAGGACAGGTAAACCAACCAAAAAAGAATACTCTTCCAATATAGGTAACAGCTGAAAGTCTGGAAAGGTGAAACAATGGTAAAGAGGATCATAGAACTGCAGTAGAGTGGTAAGAAGTCCTTCATTCACTGAGCAACCCAACAAAGATACCAGCTTCCCATACTTGGTCTTGAATCCTTCTTGATCTTCGATGAAACCCCACAACTTCTTTAGGTCATCCAATTTGGGACTCTTAAAAGTATATTTCACAGTATGTCTTTTATCTGAAGCCATAATGACCTACAATGTTCATAAACGAAAGTAAATCCCATGAAGTCCAATGCAGAATGATGCTATATGAATGCAGCAAACACAAGTATTCACATAAGGATAATAAAGATAAACAAACAAGGGGCGCCCTAGGTTTGCAACGAGCATGGAGTAAAGGTGTACCCTTCCCAAAGGTTTAAGGACTAAGGTTGTTTGTACCTGCAGAACAAGGTTCTAAAGGGACTCAGAATCATCAGCCCATCCATCGGATATTATCAATTTCCCAATTACTCGAGGATTAATAATATTCTCAAGAGAGCTTCTTTTGAGTGTAGCTTCGCGTAGCACTATTTCAGAAGTACTTCCTCATAGTATCGCACTACGTCCTAATAAAGGCCAAAGTTGGGTTAAGGTAACTACGGTCTTCAATATCATAGGCTCCAAAGTCGAAAGTAGTGAGTGTCTTCACGATTGATCGTTCAACAGTACTATTTCGAAAGGGCCTCAACTGAGCGTGATTCTCGATTCAACTTAGTAGGGATTCCACTCCCAATAAGCCTCCTCGAATGTATCACCATCCTATCTTAATCTCTCTCAAAGTTCGGGTGTAGAACTTTATCTCACCACTCAAAGACAATAATCCCAAAAAGAAAAACAAGAGAAAGCATGTAAACAATTAATCAAGTAGACAGATATATAAAGCAATAAACAAATAAAATAAGATAGGGAAACCCACTAGAGAGTCCCCAGTGAAGTCGCCATTTCTGTCGCGGTGAAAATTGGATACCAAACTATTGATTAGTTTGAATCTTTAATTCGTTTTGCAACCGAACTTTGATTTGTCCAAAGGAAGGGATAAAGATCGAAATTCCCACAATGCAATGCAAATGCAAGGTTTAGATTGTTTAGGTTCGGGGGTTGGTTAAACGTAGGGAAGGTACTAGCATCCTAAGTTTCTGTAGTACTCTACAGGAACCTCTTGTTTTATGTTTGTTTACTGCTAAGTGTTTATTCTGCTTAAGGGTTGAAAGACCCTAGTGGTTTATTTCTAAGTATACTCGATAAGGTATCGCACCTTGTGCCTACATATCCTTACGGGAATGGAATCAGAGTATGTTGTAGTTCACCCTAAAGGGTTAGAGGAGCTCTTTGACTGTGGTCAAAGTTCCTACGGGTTTAGGGTAGTTGATTGATTGGGTCTAGGAGAAGAGATGAGTCTTCATGTTAAGGGAGAGATAACCACCACAAATGTAAAGGAGGTTGTAGGAAATGGTCTTTGCATCGTCTTAAGAAAAGGTCTTACATACTCGGATGGTCGCCAAGCATGCCTTTGTCGCTCTTAAGGCAAAGTCCCTACGTGTTTGATTGTATTGTTGTGGAGGTGGAGATTATATCTCACTTAAGATGATTAACATCTATTCTCTATTGTGTTTGAAAAGTTTGTATTGTGTTGTATATTGTTTGTTTCTATGTTGTAAAGATAAAGACAAGGTCCTTCCTATGGGGTAGGATCTATCCCAAGTGATCAACTTGAATGGACTCAAGGATCGAAGGGGATATGATGCATATGATGTGCAACTACACACAACGTTGAATTATGTGTAGGTTTTTCCTTTGGACGGAATGCGATGCGATGCAACAAGATATAATGACTTGCAGTAGAGATAAATTTGCAGAAAGTAAATGCGGAAATATAAACCATACACGAACGCATGAAAGCGCTAAGTGAGTGTGTGCATTGTGACTAAGGTAAAGCAGATAAAGATAAATGTAAATACGCATGAAAGCGCTAGGTGTAAGTGAAGGTGTTGTGAGGTGATTGAGCACGATTGATTAAATTGAGTTAGGAGAAGTTGAACTGATTTTAGTCGTTTGATTTGATCTTAAGTGGTTGATTATTTTGGTTTGATTTAGAAGAAAATGAATTATTTTAAGAAAAGTTGATTTAGGAAAAGTTATACTATTAATCAGAGATAAATTGGTAAATGCAACTTATTTATAAAAAAAGATTTTATATCATGGGGAAGTCGATTAAAAATAATAAGTTGATTTGAAAAAAGTTAATTAAAATTAATTAGTAAAATAAATCAATTTATTTAAAAGGGAGTTTTGATCTTATAAAATTATAAAAGGATTATTAAAATTGATTATAATGAAAATTAACTATTAGTAAAGATGGAATTGAGTTATTATATTAATAATTCAAAAAACCTATCAATAAAATCTGGTTGAGATTAAATAAAATTATTTTGAAGTAAGTTTAATCGATTTGAATAAAAGCTGATTATAAAAAGTTAATTTAAACTTAAACGGGTTAATAAGGGTTAGGTGGGTGTTTAGTGAGCGTGAGTGTGTGTTTAACGGTGAGTAATTACAGCAAGATAATAGAATGATAAAACAAGCAAAGAGAGGAACCCTAATTCCCTTCCCAGATTTCCCCTCTTCTCGTCGCGATCCCTCCCTTCACCTTTCCCTGACCTTCGCCCTCTCCCTCTCTCAAATTATGTTTGATTTCTTCCCTTCGCCGTTTCATCCCACGCTTCGAACCTGAAATCAACCACAAAACATCAACGACTCAATGACATGAATAAAGATATGGTTTTTTTACCGAAGGTTGCGGGTAGCGGCGATATCTTGAGACGACGGGTTGAATTCGCGGCGATTTGCGGTGGCTTGGAAAAGATAAGCTCTCTTTTCTTTCAGCTTTCTAGGTTTTTTGAATGTAGGGTTTGTGATGATTTTCGTGGTTTTCTCTTGATAGTGATTTTCTTCCCTTTTCTCGATTTGAAACCCCTCCCTTTATAGGCGAGTTGGGCTGGATCTTGAGAGCATTGATTGAATTTCTGATTGATTGACTTTAAAAACCTTCCATTTGTGTCGATTGAGTTAAATGTTATTGATGGGAGATCAATTTTGCGATTTGATTTGTGGGATCCTTAGTTGATGCTGAGGAATATGAATAGGATCTTTTTGACATAGGGGATATTCTTTGATCAATTACTAATCCATGAATTGTGATCTTGGCAGGTGCGGGTAGCGGAAGGTATTGGGCCCAAGAAGCTTAACAGTCCAGAGTAATTTCCAACACCTAACGATACGCTCTCTTCGGGGTGAAAGTTATCTACGATTCTCTCACGAAGAGTCACAAGCATTGATCCAGTGGAGAACTTGTTGGCTTCAGTTGGTAATGGTTTTGGTTCCACATTCCTGATTCTTCCCTTTCGATTACAGCACAACCCAACATGCTTCTCTATCCGATTGATTTTTCAAATTGCCGTTGTTGATTTCTTTGTCGTGATGTAGCAGGCGATATGATCTGAAGGATAGCAGAACCCATACGCATTGCTCAAACTTTATCGAGTACTAGGTTGTGATGCTACTCCATACAAAGAGATGTCGAATTCATGTAAACTGACTCATTGTAAGGGCAATTTGGTCGTTGACAGTCCAGGCGAGGCAAGTGATCATTGGCTCAGACAACATCCATGTCGGCTGTTTGGTCATCCCTACTTAATGCAGGCGTTTGTATGAGGATCCTTCTCTAACTTCATCACTTGTGGCATTGGTGGTTTAATTTAGTATGTTGTCCCACTGATTGTGAATGAGTTTCTTCTTTTGGTGTTTGTCTTTTTGTAGGGAGCTTCTTGAGCAATGGATGCAATTTGAGGGGTATGCTGATTGTATTCAAATGGCGCGAAGATGAGCCTTCCGAAGTCAAAGGGTACTTTTACAGGGAACAATTTTCTAAGTGTTGCTGATTCGTAAACTTCTCGGTGATGCTGTTTTGTCAGTGAGTACCCATCATGGGTATATGTTTTGAATATGCTGGTTGCGATACGAATGATATTCATAACCGAAAACTTTTGCCGTGTTTTGTGTAGAGAAGATCTGAAGAATGTTATTAGATGGGCTTCCGGTGGTTCGTCAAATCATGCAGCGAATATTTCCTTAATGTCTCAGTTTCTCCTTCTACTCACTAGCAATGGCTTCGAAACTGCGGGACTGTCAAGTATCCTGTGGCGTTGCTCGTCTCAAGGTTCAATTTGAATCCTTTATCCATTTGATTAATTTTGTCTCTCTTCAAACTCATGAGGGCTGTTAGATTTTCAGGTCGTCGCAGGGGAGTGTGCTCTTGTTGTTCTTCCGAACCCATATTGGTGACGCTGAATATCCTGAAGCAGCCTGAGGTATACAAGTTATATTTCTGTCATAATTTCCTTTCGAAGTTCCGTAGGGAGTCATCTTATTGTGTACGTCATGGAGCAAATGGAAATGACCTGTCCTTTGTGTGAATGTGGTTGTGCAGCAGTGAACTCCTTGCGCGCCTCCTGCGACCTTAAACTTCCGTTTATGCAGGTATCTTCTTTTAAACTTAACCTGGTTTACTTCGAATTGAATCTTCAAATGCCCTGGCTACCTCCTGCCACAGTGGGAACTCAAATTGAGATTATTAACCCTTACTGATACTCTTATTTCTTTGCAGTAATACTTTGATGACGGTATCGCAATCTCCATTTTGGCAATAAGGAACAATTTCGTGCTTGCTGACATTGTCGTGCCTTTGTTGTCCATAGCCGCTTACTCACAAACAGTTTTGACATTCAGTTGTTTTGAAACGCGGTAAAGGTTAATAACATAAGGTAGCTGCTTTGTTGTATGCTGGTTTGTCGTTGTATTCAATATCTTTACAAACATATCTACACACCCTCTTCTTGCGCAGGATTTCTGGTTTGTTCAAGCTGTGGTGGCATCGTGCTGCGAAAATCTATGGCAACCGTACATATCGAACGAGGTCTATTCATGCTATCTGGTACTGGTGATGACGTGAACTTCGTACATGGTCTTTCCTCTTTTCTTTTAAATTCCTCGCTTGAGCTGCTGCTTAAGCGTAATTGAAGAGAATTACCCCCTAGTTCAATTGACAGATGAAATCATATTGGTGACATTGCTTTCTTTATACTCAGGTGCAGCTGCTGCTATAAGGACTGAGGCTGATTGACGCACCGACATTCCTCATACGACGACTTTGGTTGTGTGCTGCAGGTGTGGGAGTTTGGAGTTTATTGCTCGGCTAAATTCCAACAAGTCGTAGATACCGAAGAGGCAAACTACAGCGCTGCTGTTGGCTGTTGCTTCTGCTGATACATTTGCAGCTGGTGCGGGAATACTGACAGTCGATGTTATGATGTTTCTGATGTTCTTTTGTATTCTATAGTAATGAATGGAACTTTGCATTGTAACTTGGAAAGATCTCACAACCGTGTACTAATTTGCATTTGGGCCGGGTTTATATGTTTGCCACATTTGAAGTCCTGGTCATTGTATTTTGAAGCTTCTTTATGAAATAACAGATTGAACAGGTCGTGTTGGATCTAATATAATGTTGTAAGACTTATAGAATAGAAGCAAAGTGAAACCTCTTAACCATAGACCCTCGCGAGGCACTTGCTTTAAGAAGTATTTAACGAGCTTCCGTCTTGCAATACTTTGAATAAACTTTTGGGGCTTCTTCTAAGTAATTATGCCAACCGTAATATCATATTTGTAACATTTAACCTTGATGCTGGCTTTCTAAATATTCAAAATGGCTTTCCTCCATTTGGATCTTGGACCTCTAAACTCCTATTTTGCAACTTACTAGAATTTTACCGCAACCTGGTGAGCTGTGCTCTCACCCTCTCGATTTCATAATGAAATTAATAATCTTGATCCTTATTTTGAGCCTTAACGCCTAACCTCAAATCAAATCCTTAAATCACCATCGTTCGGGGCATCGGTAAAGGGGAACGACTTGTTGGTCCATTAGGGATTACTGCATCTGTACCGGTTGGTTAGTCACAAAGAAACATACATATTAAAATAAAGTTAAATAATAGTAGAAAAAATGCGCAAAAAGAGGTGGAATCTTATGGTTAAAAATTAGGGTGCAACACATGGCTCCACAGATGAGCAAATAACAAGTGTGGCAGATCCACCTTGATGTTATTTCCCAAGCAGTACAGAAGGTACAGTTGTTCTGCGTTGATGTAATCTGGAGAGTTGGTTGATTTCCTATGGTGAATACATCCCAGAAAGATCTTCGCCCAAATCTTGTAGTGCACTTTCAGATCTTTGATTTTGCTTGAGGCCAGCCCAGTTGTAAAAACTTCTCTATAGACATCATCCATGTCTATACGTCCAGCAGAGAGATTGTGAACACCATCTACTTCTTCATATCCAATTAATTTGCGAATCAAGTCTTCAGTTATGATTATCTCTTTACCCAGCACATACAAAATAATGAATTTTGGGTATACCTTTGCATGAATCCAGAATTCTTTCACCAAAAGAGGGAAGACTGAACCAAACTGTCTATCAAAGTACTTAGTCCATCCTTGTGCAGAAACAATTGGTCGCAAATCAAACCCATTCTTTGCAATCTAGTCAAAATCAACCATGAATTCGCAAAGAACTTCCAAATCTTCAACAGGAGTGAGAAGGGTTCTTTCAGGTTCTTTGTAAGTGACGTTACTCGTTTCAGATGTAGATCCAACCATTGTAGATGCAAGCTTTTGAGTTGATGATGATGAGGTTGCCATTGAAGAACTAGAGAGATAACTTGATCTTCTTGAAGATTTTGGTTTAGACGAGAAGATGAAGCAATGTAGCAAGCAAAAATGCATATAGGTGTGAAAGAGAGTGAAAAATGCGAAAAGTGTTGTGTTGTGGAATATATAGGGGCCAAAAAAAATTAGGGCACACAATCACACGTTCAACATTTACTCACAATTAATTAAAACATTAAATCACATCAAAAATAATAATGATTAAAAAGCATTTAATGATTCTGACAAGCGTAGAGAGGAAAACGAGAAAACTAATTGTTCAAACAATACCTCTAAACGGCGTCTCATTGTTTACACTCCACCTTTTCAGATTTCACGTGATACGTGTTTGATGTTGTTGTGCCTCTGAATCTCTTTAAAATAAGAAACGTTAATCAACGCTCAGATCCTCTGAGACTTGTTAGTTCAGAGTTTCACAAAATAAATAAAGTACCAAAAGAAATAAACAGATGAAATATTTCAGAATATAGACATTAATCATTTCTCATATGAATAAATTTGCTTTTGAATAATAGTTTTATTCTGGACAAAAATCCATACTAATATTCTTCAGAATAAATTTGAATCTATCTTCAGCAAGGGGTTTTGTAAAGATATCAGCCCATTGATGGTCTGTATCAACAAAGTTTAAACTTATAATTCCCTTCTGAACATAGTCTCTGATGAAATGATGTTTAATTTCTATATGCTTTGCCTTAGAATGTAAAATAGGGTTTTTAGATAGGCAAATAGCAGAAGTATTATCACAAAAGATATAAATGTTACTCTCATATATCTGATAATCTTCTAGCTGACTCTTCATCCAGAGCATCTGTGTACTACAACCAGCAGCAACAATATATTCTGCTTCTGTTGTTGAAAGTGCTATTGTGGGTTGCTTCTTGCTGAACCATGAGATCAGATGACTTCCCAGAAACTGACAGCTTCGAGAAGTACTTTTACATTCTACTCTGTCTCTAGCATAATCAGCATCCCAGAATCCTACTAGTTTGTATTCATCAGATCTTCTGTAACACAAACCCACGTTAGTAGTACCTTTCAGATACCTCAAAATCCTCTTAACAGCTGTTAAGTGAGATTCTCTAGGATCTGATTGGAATCTAGCACACAGACAAACACTGAAAGGAATATCAGGTCTAGAAGCAGTCAAATACAGAAGAGATCCAATTATACCTCTGTAGAGCTTTTGATCTACCTTCTTACTTACCTCTTCTTTTCCTAGAGTGCTTGTTGGATGCATTGGAGTTTTAGCCAAATTACTTTCTATCATGTTAAACTTCTTCAGAAGCTCCTTCACATACTTTGTCTGATGTATGTAGGTGCCTTCTAGAGTTTGATTGACTTGAATTCCCAGAAAGAATCTGAGTTCTCCCATCATGCTCATTTCAAATTCTGCCTGCATAGATTGAGCAAACTCCTTTCTAAGCGTAATATTTGTTGTACCAAAAATAATATCATCTACATAAATCTGACAGATTAAAATGTCTTTCTTAATTGATTTATGAAATAGAGTTGTATCCACCTTTCCTCTGATAAAATTGTTTTCCATAAGGAAATTACTCAGCCTCTCATACCAAACTCTGGGAGCTTGTTTTAGACCATAGAGTGATTTCTTTAATTTAAAAACATGTTCTGGAAATTTTTCATTTTCAAAACCAGGAGGTTGATGAACATAAACTTCTTCTTCAATTAAACCATTTAAGAAAGCACTTTTAACATCCATCTGATACAGAGTGATGTTATTCTGTGCAGCAAAAGAAATTAATAAACGAATAGATTCTAACCTTGCCATAGGAGCATAAGTCTCTGTGTAATCAATACCTTCTTGCTGGTTATATCCTTGAGTAACCAGTCTTGCTTTGTTTCTAACAACTTCTCCTTGCTCATTCAGCTTGTTTCTGTAAACCCACTTAGTTCCAATAATATTAAATCCTTTAGGTCTTGGAACCAGATCCTAAACATCATTCCTTGTGAATTGGTTAAGCTCCTCTTGCATAGCAAGTATCCAATCATTATCTTGCAGAGCTTCATCCACAGAGGTAGGTTCAATGATTGATACCAAACCAAACAATGATGTTCCAGATGATCTGAGAAAGGATCTTGTTCTAATAGGGTCATCCTTCTTTCCAATTATCATTTCCTCTGGATGAGAGGCTTTGATTCTAGAGGATCCTTTCAGAGGGGGTTCTTTAGAAATGGTCAAGTTTTCCATCTGAGCAGTCAAAGGAGTAGCATCTGACGTTGCTTCTAGTGCTTTTGCTTGAGCTTTGTCTGCTTCTGAATCTTCAGAGTCTGTGAGAAGCACTTATCTATCTGCAGAGATTTCAAGCTGCTTTAGATTTTGATTTCCAAGCTTATCATCAAATCTAACATGAATTGATTCCTCTACAATTTGTGTCTCAATATTGTATATTCTGTAGCCTTTAGAGCGTTAAGAATATCCAAGCATGAAACACTTATGTGCTTTAGAATCAAACTTGTTCAGATTGTCTTTAGTATTCAAAATAAAACAAACACATCTAAAAGGATGGAAATAAGAAATGTTGGGCTTTCTGTTCCTCCATAATTCATAAGGAGTCTTCTCCAGAAGAGGTCTTACAGACACTCTGTTCTAAATATAACATGTTGTATTAATTGCTTCTGCCCAAAAATGTTTTGCGGTGTTTGTCTCATTGATCATGGTTCTGGCCATTTCTTGCAATGTTCTATTTTTCCTTTCTACAACTCCATTCTGTTGAGGAGTTCTAGGACAAGAAAAACCATGTGCAATGCCATTTTCTTTAAAATATTTTTCAAAATATTTATTTTCAAATTCTCCACCATGATCACTTCTGACTTTAACAATTTTAAATTCTTTTTCGTTTTGGACTTGTTTGCAGAAGTCAAAGAATACATAATGTGACTCATCCTTGTGTTTCAAGAATTTTACCCATGTCCATCTGCTGTAGTCATCAACTATGACTAATCCATACTTCTTGCCTCTGATGGATGCAATTTTCACTGGTCCAAACATATCAATATGAAGTAGCTCTAATGGTCTAGAGGTAGAAACAATATTTTTAGCTTTGAAAGAAGATTTTGAAAATTTTCCTTTCTGACATGCTTCACAAAGAGCATCTGATTTGAACTTCAACTGAGGAAGTCCTCTGACCAGATTGAGTTTATTAATCTGAGATATATGTCTCATACTAATATGACCCAATCTTCTATGCCAGACCCATTGCTCATCGTTAACAGACATAAGGAATTTTACATTTTGAACTTTTAGTTCTGAAAGATTAATTTTGTAAATGTTGTTCTTCCTTTTCCCATTAAAGAGGATTGAACCATCTTTTTTACTCACAGCTTTACAACATTTTTTATTGAAGATTATATCATAAGCATTTTCACTTAATTGACTTATGGACAATAGATTATATGTTAATCCTTCAACAAGTAAAACATTAGAGATGGAAGGGAGGTTACCATTACCAATAGTTCCTGAGCCAATGATTTTGCCCTTCTAGTTCCCTCCAAACTTCACATCACCTCCAGATCTATGTTCCAGGCTTTGGAACATAGACTTTCTTCCCGTCATATGTCGTGAGCAGCCAGAGTCCAGGTACCATGACTGGTGTCTTAACTTTGCTGCTAAGGACATCTGCAACAAAGATTATTTTATCTTTAGGTACCCATATTTTCTTGGGTCCTCTGGGGTTAGTTGGTTTGAAATTCTGTCTGAACTTCTTTCCCTTAAAAGCATCTTTGTTCTGACAAAATTTTGATTTAACAAAAGCTTTAGTGTTCTGATCTGTACATGTGTGATTTATATCATTCAGGTGACCATATTTAAAATGGATGTAGAGAGGAGAATACTTGATGATCAGCTTATCAGCAGGTTTTGGATTTAAATCCTTCCCAGAGGGTGATTCATACCCAATTCCTTTTCTATTATTTCTGCTTACTCCATAAATCATGGAAGCCATTTTGCTTCTATCTAGGCCTCTGGGCAGAAACCTCTGAAAACTATAATCATACTCTTCTAAAATGTTTTTAGAGCATGACATAGTATCTGAGTCAGACTTTTGTTGAGCTTTTTCTAAATCAGTTTTCATTTGAAGTTTATTTGCTTTTAGCTCAGCAACTTCTGATCTCAGTTGATCAGTCTCAGATGTAAGATAGCTCTGAAGCTTCTTGTATTTGAGTTTGATCTTACTGTAGTTTTCAAGCATTTCAGATAAACTTTCAATAAGTTCAGCTCTGATAAGTTCAGAAAATACCTCTTCTGAATCTGATTCTGATCCAGATTCAGATGTTTCTTCGTGGTCCTCCATGTCATCCATCAGTGCCATATTTGCACATTCGTCCTCTGACTCTGATGAGGATTCAGAAGCATCTGAGTCATTCCACATGGCCATCAGAACTTTCTTCTTCTTTTCAAACTTCTTTCTGGGTTTGTCCTTCTGAAGTTTGGGACATTCATTTTTGTAATGACTTGGCTCCTTGCACTCATAGCATACAACTTCTTTCTTGCCAGATATTTTGTGTCTAGAAGATTCTCCACATTAATCAGATCTCTTGAAGTTTCTGAACTTCTTTTGTTTATGCTACCAGAGTTGATTTATCCTTCTGGACAGCAAAGACAGTTCATCTTCTTCTGAGGAAGATTCTTCAGAACTTTCTTCAATTAACTGCAAAGCTTTAGCATATTTGTTAGATTTTAACGCAACAAACATACCTTTCTTCTGAGGCTCATCTTCTTCTAGCTCAATCTCACGACTTCTTAAGGAACTGATAAGTTCCTCCAGAGTGATCTTATTCAGATCCTTTGACAGCTTCAGCGTTGTAGCCATTGGTCTCCACCTTGTTGGTAAGCTTTTGATGATCATTTTCACATGATCAAAGGTGGAGTAACCTTTGTCTAGAACCTTCAAACCAGCAGTTAAAATCTGAAATCTTGAGAACATAGCTTCCACAGATTCAGATTCCTCCATTTTGAAGGCTTCGTATTTATGAATAAGCGCTAAGGCCTTTGTCTCCTTCACTTGAGAGTTTCCTTCATGTGTCATCTTTAATGACTCAAACATGTCAAATGTATTTTCTATATTTGTAATTTTCTCATACTCAGTATGAGATATAGCATTTAACATAATGGTTCTAGCTTTGTGATGATTTCTGAAATCCTTTTTCTGTTGGTCAGTCATTGACTTTCTGTCAACCTTTTTGCCCTCACCATCAGTGGGGTGAATGTAATCATCAGTGACGAAATCCCATAGATTAACATCATAGCCTAGAAAGAAACTTTCTATTTTATCTTTACAATAGTCAAATTTCTGTCCATCAAACATGGGAGGTTTGGTGTTGATTCTATCTCTATCATCATATTTGTTGTTGTTTGAAGTTAAAGTTTCAGCCATGATAAATCAAGAATAATAACTCAAGAGTTTTTCCCAACTGGATCTTTCTCTTTCACTGTTAAGTGATAGCACTACAGAGCCGGAGCTCTGATACCAAATGAAGGTAGGAAAAACACTTAAAATGGGGGGTTGAATAAGGGCTTCAAATAACAACTATGACAATAGTAAAAATAATAAGGTAATTTTATCCTGGTTCGTTTGAACTCAAACTACTCCAGTCCACCCTACCAAGGTGATTTGCCTTTCTTAACAAGGACTTAATCCACTAAATCAAACTGATTACAATGATAACCACTAAGACAAACAGTCGTAGTCTTCTCAAGAAATCTGACCAAACTTGGTCTCTTAAGGAATCTTTTACAAAAGATAAACTAACAATGTGTGTTTAAGAGTTGCTTCTAAGAAGCTATATGTCGCTACTGCGAAAAAACGAGGCCGGCAAGACAGAAGAGTCGCCACCTCTCGTTATTTATCCCTGAGAACGGGAAAGGAAACAATCGGAAAAAACCTGACGAAAGGGTATAAGGAATGGTCATCGCAACCATTGTCTGGGTTCGGGAGTCGGTTACGCAAGGGGAAGGTATTAGCACCCCTCACGTCCATCGTACTCGATAGGATCCATGCTTGTTGTGTTTATCTGACGGGTTTGTTACATCTATCTACGCTAGAGGTCTGGTCTGAAAAGAAAAGAAAATGACTCGGCAAAGCGTCGCACTTTATGCCTACGTATTCCCGTCTGGAACGAGAAATCAGAGTCAACGTACTTTCACACAGCGCGAAAGATCAGAGCAAACATAGTTCGGGACACGGGAGACACAGGTTTGTCTTTTTTATCCGAGTAGGGTTAACAGACGGTTCCAGCAGTTGGTGTATGCAGCTCGACCATTGGAGACTTAGGTGTTTACCGTTTGCGGTAGAACTGGGAGTTAACAGAACTCTCCTTCTGAAAAAGGGTTCCAGGGATTAAAGGTCTAAGAGGACAAAAAGAATTTGATCTTTGTTTTCTGTTTTTTAGAGAAGTATCTTTTGTGGATGTTTGCAACTGATATCGCACTAGAGACTATGACCTGAGAGTGAATGCGTCGCATGTCACCCAAAGGGTACCATACTAAACATCCAGATTGTTGAAAAGAAACTCTCCAACAATCCTTTCTCAAGTAGCTTAAGGCTCGTAGCGTACGACGTCAATTAACCTTTATTGCTGTATTTTGATTTTGTTTGTAGATGAGAAGAGAAAAGACGCACTAAAGGGGAACTGGTCCAATCCTAAAGTTGTCATGAAAAATTGATCATATGGTTGAGGTTAGGGGGGACTACCTAATGTTATCATGTATGGTTAGAACCCTAATGTTTGTCATAACTTCTCTGGAATCAGAGAAGTCAGAGTTCCTAGGGGAACATGGCAAAAGAAAAGAAACAGTAAACAAATTAACTGAAAAGAAATTACTGTAAACAAAATGTTGTAAATAAAATGCATGTTATGCATCACACAAGCAGAAGGAGCCAAGCTCAACTTCTAAACAAACAAGGCACAAAGGCCACACACCACACAGGCAAGGGAGCTGAGCTCAACCAAATACCAGCAAGCAAAGCCACACAGTAAAATACAAGCAGAGGGAGAAACTCAACCTCTAATGCAATACAAGAAGGGGAGAAGCTCAAACCTTAGGATGCTCTTAGGCTTATGATCATCTACATGAAGCCTAAATCTAATGCAACACTCCAAGCAAGTCATATCAATACAGTAGAATAAGAAGAAAACAGACAAACAGGGAAAACAAGCCAGCAATCTCCACAGCAGAGCAATCTTCTGACAGCAATCCAATCCAAAGTCTGTAACTGCTCTTCAAGTCCACACCATCTTCAAGAGAAGGAAAGGGTCCATCTTCAAACTTCAACCAAAGAGAAGAGAATGAACATCAAGAATATGATTGATGATGGGAAGCAGGAAGGAAACCAAAGGAATCCCACCTGACACTCAACCAGTCATCAGAGAAAGGCATCCTCAAAAGTTCTACTCATTGTAAAATGTCACACATCCCTCCAAAGGAGAGATGAGACTTTCACATGAGGACTTTGAATCATAGGATTAGAATGGAAAACAATCAAAGCAATCCATGTTTGAAGAAGAAAGAAAACTACTTCTAAGCTCTCTCCTAATCCCTAATTCCTATAAGCTACAAGAAAGCTACCAAAAGGAAAGAAGAAATCCAAGCCAAGCTCCACAAGCAACTCCACAGAAGCTACAACATGCCCTTAACATCATCCAAGAAAAACCACAAGCTTCCCAAGCACCAAAAGCCACCAAAGAAGACAAAACAAAACAAGCACCAAGCTAGGAGCACCAAATGAACAACCTCATTGCAAATTCTATCTAAAATAGCAAACTAGATTCTAAAAATATACAAATTTTCCTAAGGGAATATGCAAGTGTTAAGAACCTATAGTTCAAATATCAGAGCTTAATTCAATTTCTAAGGCCACTAATAAAATCCTAAATTGTAAAGTGTCAAAGGGAAACCATAAAAGGGGAGGCTCTAAAATCCTAACCTAAAATAGAACCTATGATTATCTAAAAATCAAGAGAAAAATCCTGAGGGAACATACATTTCTAATCTACAAACCAACAAAAATCAAAGCCAAAATCAATACCAATTGGTCAAACAAAAATCAACAAACAGATGTGTCAAATATGCAAAAATAAAGAAATATCAAAAATGAGAAAAAATCAAATTAAATTGCAAAATCAACAAAAATTAAATCTAACAGCATAGAAAAATCACAAATTAAAAGAGGAGCATGAGCATATTTTTAGATTATTTTTCTGAAAAATAATGAAATTAAAATGAATTAAAACAAGAAAATGCAATTAAAATAAAATGAAAATGAAATAATAAAATCAAATAAACCAGAAAATAACACATGCGTTGGATCAGAAGACCAGTCAATGCAATCCAAGGATCAGGAAGCTGCCAGGGCATTAAGTGGAACGCAGCGTTTTGGTCCAAAGCTCAAATTCTCAGATTAAAACACATTCACACGATGAGCATACAAAGTCACGCTTCCAGCCAAATCCAACGTCTCACAGCCTTCGTCTTCATTTGAATCCTCAGATGGAGGGAAGCTCGCAGACGGCGGGCGGAGATGATCTCCGGTCATCTTCTCCGGTGAGCACACACTTACAGGTCATGGAAACTTATCAAACTTAACATCAACTCACTCCAAATTTCCTCCTGATCTCAAATATCACCTTCAAACCCTCTAAATCCTACTAGAATTTGAAACACGAAGCAGATCCTAAAATTCACTTCAATCTGAACTCTCACCAAAACTCAAACTAATGGTATGAAAATAATCCTCATTTAACACTGATCATCACATGCTATTCCAATTGAATCAAAGCCTCAATATCAGATCAACTCGCATCCAAACAAAAATTATGTCATCACCTAATTTGTCTCTAATCCTCAAATTTCTGATCCAGATTTCATCTACATCCTAAATCAAAACCTATCCACATACTGATAACACGAAATCATATAGATATTTTTATGCATAATTCAACTAAAGTCTAACCGTTTTCGATCCGATTTTGGGTTATTTCCGTGTATTTATCTGATGTTTTGCAGGTATTCAACGATCACGTCTAAACAAGGCAACATGAAGAAAAGAAGCAATCTCAGATGAAATATGGACGAAAAAGGAGTGAAAACACAATGAAAAGTGCAACAAGCTATTTTTGCTGATGTGACGACCGTCACAACTTCATGACGACCGTCACACGGGTGACGACCGTCACACCTTGTGACGACCGTCATGCAGGAAAAAACGCCCCACTCAGATTACACGTCAAAGAATCAGTTCCAATTCCCACAGAGTGGACCACTACTCCCTAAATTATCTGCCTCAAGGTCCATCATCTTCAGTGATAACCGTTGGGATTCCACTTCTATAAAAAGGGAAGCAGGGGACTTCAGAAAGGGGGCTGCGTTCATACAACGAAGTGCTGCCAAAATTATTTTCCAGCAATATTCTTATTTGTTTCTCTTTACCTTTCCTGTATTACTTTTTCCATTCTTCTATAATTTCTACTTGTACTATACGATCAATTTGGCATTAGAGATCAGAATCCTGCCAACATCTGTGGAGGATCTGCCCAAAGGCCAATTGGAATATTTACAGGTTTTCATTTTGATCGATTCCAGTTTTATTATAATGCAAATCATTATTTATTGTTTTTATTTATATTTTATCTTTTCCAAATCCATGTCTAGCTAAACTTAGGTAATCGATATGTAGTAATAATTCGAATGGGATTTGATAATAACTGGTTGAAAAACTTTCTTTTCAAAAAAGTAATTTATGGTCTGAGTGTTTAAAATTGATTTACTAAATAAACTTCGTCGCGAAAGCGAGAACTTATTTAAAAGTAGTTTTGCCACGAAAGTGGGAAATTAATTAAGATACGAACCAACAAGCGAAAGTTGCGGTAAGGTCAGATAGTAAACACTAGTCATTCATTTTAATAACAGCGAAAGCACTTTAAAATGAATTAGAACTTAGAGATTTCCAAAAAGTAATTTTAACCCCGAACGGGATACGAAAGTGTACGTTTGGCCCTTAGGATTATGATTAGCGTCAATAACCATCGTGAGGCGAGAGTCTTCAAATCACCATTTTCTGCTTAAATAAACTTTGAAAATTATTTCATACACCAGTAACTTATCAAATCCCTGAAGAACACAATTACTACGTATCGATTTAATCATTTATAATCTGAATAGTATTCTTAGTTCCCTTTTAGTGACAATCTTATTCCCTTAAACATATTCTACCTAGCTAAACATAGTAACTCCCGAGAACACTAGTTTGATTACGAGTCCCTGTGGGATCGATATCTATTATTACTACGTGATAGACTGTGCACTTGCAGTTAGGTTGTATTAGACATAGAAAGTCGCGATCAAGTTTTTGGCACCGTTGCCGGGGACTCGTTTAGTCAATAGTGTAACCTTCTGTTACGCCGTATAGACTAGGTTAACAATTTTCATTTTCCCTTTACTAGTTTTGTCGATTGCATGCCAAGAAATCGCCCGCAAAGCGATATCGTAAAACCTTCAGTCGCAGAACTAGAACGCTTCTTACATTTAAGAAGTAGAATCATTGAGTACCAACTCAAACAACTCAAACATAACACTCCCGAACCTCTCACTCCCATTCCCAAATCAGAAGAAGAAGAACCAGAGATGGCTGAAGGACCTCCTAACAAACCGCTGAAGGCATACGCTACACCATCACAGATGGAGCCTAGAAGTAGCATTGCTGCCCCAGCTATTACCCGAAATGATTTTGAGCTGAAACCATCATTGCTGTCGGCTGTGCAACAAAACCAATTCTCAGGAAACGCAACTGAGGATCCGAACGGACATCTAACGAAGTTTGTACAATACGCAGACACAGTGAAATCAAATGGAGTAACTCCAGACGCGATAAGACTTCGTATTTTCCCATTCTCTCTTAGAGACAGAGCGTGGACATGGTTACAATTGTTACCATCCAACTCCGTTACAACGTGGGAGCAATTGAAGAACGTCTTTTTAGCGAGATATTTTCCGCCAAGCAAAACTGCTATGCTTAGAGCTCAAATCAACGAATTTCGACAGAAAGATACTGAATCTCTTTACGAAGCATGGGAACGATTCAAAGATATGATGAGAACATGTCTTCACCACGGTCTAGAAGACTGGGTAACAATTCATACTTTCTATAATGGGCTTCTATACAATACTAGATTGACAATAGACGCTGCCGCGGGCGGTGCACTTATGGATAAGCCATACGATGAAGCCTATCAACTAATAGAAAACATGTCACAAAACCATTTCCAATGGGGAGGTTGTCGCTACTGCGAAAATCGGCGCCGGCTGAACAGAAGAGTCGCCACCGTGCGTTATTTATCCCACGAGAGGGAAAGGGAACGCTCAGAGTAAACCTCGCACAACACGGGAAAGGTATGGTCGTCGCAACCAAAACCTGGATTCGGGAGTCGGTTACGCAAGGGGAAGGTATGAGCACCCCTCACGTCCGTCGTACTCGACGGGATCCACGCTTGTTTTCGGGTATGGATTGTTATTCTATCTAAACTATAGGTCAGGGGTGAAAAAGAAAAGAAAATAAAAAATGAAATGACTCGGCAAAGTATCGCACTTTATGCCTACGTATTCCCGTCTGGAACGAGAAATCAGAGTCAACGTAGTTCGCCTACCTACGGGGAAGGAGGGGAAGGTTGCTCGCTAGGACATCGCATCCTATGCCTACGTACTTCCACACGGCATGGAAGATCAGAGCAAACGTAGTTCGGGCCACGCACGACACAAGTCTGCCTTGATTGATTTTATTCCTTCTGAAAAAGGGTTTTCTGATTAACAGTCCCAGCGGACAAAAATGACGTTTTGATGAGTTCACATTCTTTTACGGAAGAAGTGTCTTTTATTGTGTTTGAAATCTTTATGTGTTTTTCTGTTTGTTTTGAGAAAGAAAGAGACAGAACTCTAACCTACGGTTGCAAAGGGAAACAAACTATCCTAATGTTATCATGCATGGGTTAAGACCTAGTGTCTATCATGCTCCTCTCTTGCACAGAGAGAAACAGAGATCCTACGGGATAGGCAGAAACAGAAACAATATCAGATATATACAGTAAAACAGTAAAATGCATGGATGCAACAGCACAAGCGAGGCAAGGGAGTCCCACTCAACCTCGAACCTAGAAAACAATAGGCAAAAGTGAACAGGCTTCACTTTCAACCCAACAGGGTAAACAGCAAACAATACAGTCCAGAAAACCAATCAATACATCAGCAAACGAAATACAGCAATAAAAGAAACAACATCAGCAGCTCTGAATCAACATCTAGCTTCAAGTAATCTCCAATCAGCTACAGGCTTCAACAAGCATCAATCTCCATCTTCATGGCCTTCAGGCAAGGGCTTTGATCATCTGTCTTCTATCTGCAATGGCTTTTCTTCAAGCTCAAACCTCCAGGATGAGGGATTAGTCACAAGAGTGAATTGGGTGCTAAGCAATCAGTTGACTACCAAAGGTGGTGAACAGACTGCTTCTAACACAAAAGACATTTTCTCTCATGAGTTCTATCTCTTAGACACTATCACCAAGCCTTCCAAAGGAAGGGGGTGAGTGTCTTAGAGAGACTCTGAATCACAGAGAAGAATGGATGCAGACAAGGCAATCCATGTTTGAGAAACAAGCATTCTAATCTAGAGCTCTGCCTAGCTCCTAAACCCTAGTCTCCTCAGCATCTGCTAGCAAGAATCTCCTCCTCAACTCTGACAGTTGATCTTCAGTCTCTGGATCTCCAATGGTCTTCATCTCCTCAAGTCTTCAGCTCTCCCAAGTCCCCCAGACAAACCCAATACCCAAGCAAGCAAGCAATAATCCCCAGAGGGCACACCACACCAGTCAATCAGATATACAGACAGTATTAATAGCAGTAGGGGAATCCTGACTTTTTCTCTAAGGGATCTAATAACTACCCATAGCCCTTATAGTCCCATAACTAATCTATTCAAACCCTAAGTCCTAAGGGAAATGAAATCAAACTTCCTAAGTCATCTCCTAAAAACCCTAATTTGTTCATGTTATTCAAGCCTACATTAATCACCTGAAATTAATTCCTAAAAATGGGAACTAAAATGAATCTACAAGTTCAACATCTAATCTAAACACCCTAAAAAGAATGAACAAAAAATATGAAAGCATTTAATAGAACCAAAATCACTAAAATCATGCATGAAATGAATCTATTTAAAATGACATTTATTTAAAAAATATGGAAAAAATATGAAATAAAAATGAAAATGCAATTTTATTTAATGAAAATTTTCTACACATCCTAATGAAAATGATGTAAAAAGAATGGATTAAAAATGAATTTTTATGAATTTATTATGAATTTTCAAAGTTGGTAAAAATTAAAGTGGAATTAAAAAATTAAATTGAATTAAAATGAGGGAGGGGGGTATGAATAGTAGGCGCGCGCAGTTGGAATTCATTGGGCCAGGCAGACAGGGGGTGCGCATATCAACTTGCACTAAGCCCAGAACAACTCAGAGTTAAAGAAAATAAAAAAACACAAGCTGGGGGTGAAAATAGAAGAGAAATCACGTTCAAACTGATAATGGGCCTATTACTGGGGGTGGGATTAGCAACATAACCTGAGGCCCGCCCGTTTCAATTAATGAAACGGTGCGTTTGGCACTTGACTCATCTCCCTCCAAAAATCAGATTAAACCTCAGCCCTAGGATCACTCTCCAAGTCAAAGGTCTCACACGAAATGAAAGGTCCAGATTACATCTTCTTCATTGAATCTGAGAATTAGGGTTTATACTTCCATGAATGCACATGCACGAGCCAAACTTCAACTCATCTGTTCTCATTCTACATGCAATGAATCAACACGATCCCAACATGAAACTCACTCTAAATTCTTCCCTCTACAATCCTATGGTCTTAGATTACTCTGAAATTCAACAAATCATTCAACCCGAGCACAACAAGATCTGGTCACCATGAACATACTCTGAGATGCACCACAACAATTCTCAATCAAACTTAACCTAATCTAACCTATAACTAATGGTGATCAACCTGCGCTAACAACCTAACATTCTAATGCACTAACCTAAGAGTTCTACATCCTAACAGTTTCTATAACCTGCTAACAATCATCACTAATCTACTCCAAATTCAACCTAACTGCTCTACTAACCTCCTACATTACATCTAAGCTAATAAAATCATGCTAACCTAATTGAATCAAGCTGTGGCAGAGAAAACATACCTGGTGTGAAATCTTGAAAACAGCTATGGAGACTCGTGGATCTGAGGCTTCCAAGGTTTGGATCTTGATCAATTAACTCAGTGATTGATTCTGTATGCAATACTTTGATGATTCCTGGCTTGAATTGTGCTGTCCAATGGAGATTGTGATTTTGATGTTGATGATGGAAGTGCTCGAAAATGGAGTAATCACACCTTGTTCTTGATTGAATTATGATCCATGATGATGAAACAGTATAATGAAGTTGATTTTGATGATAATTTGGTGAAGAATTTGAGGAATTGGAATGAAACTTCAATGAAAAAGAATGAGAGAATTTGGAGATTCTTGGTGAAAAATGAAGCCAACCCTTGATCAATCTTCATTTCATGAATATATAGTGTGCACATGAACATTCTAGATCCATCTTACACATTCCCTTGCCTTCCAACTTTGGTCCATTTTTGAAATGTTTCTTCAATTACAAGTAACCAAAGATAACTTTCTTTTTTCCTTCTAAACTCAAAAAAGTGTTGGAACCATTGTTCTTAGAATTGCTTTTCCATTCAAAATCATATATTGGAAGTCTCCATTTGGACTCATAAATCTCCCAAACCATTTTTCACTTTGAATTTCTTTGAATTATAAGCCATTTTAGTTCAACTTTTGACCAATTATGCAACTTCATGTTATGAGCTTCTCCAATAATTTGTGACCTTCTTTCTAGACTTAAAATCCCATTTGGAGCAAGTTTGATGTTGTAAGTTTTTCCATTTGAGGCCTCCTTGTATGAGTTTTGGACATAGGTTAAAATGACCTGTAATTCACAAATGCCCAAAATACCCTTTGCTTGCCAAGACCATAAGTTGAGTTCCACGCATCATATGAGGGCATGCTATACCATTCTAGAAAGCTAAGACAATGAGTAACAATTATTATGTTGACCAAGAATTCATTTGAAATCTCCTTGAGGGGTAAAAATTGCTTGGAAGTCAAGTCACTTTCACAGACAAAATTTCAGATACCTCAGATGACCTGTAACTTGCAAGGACCATAACTTGAGTTATATAAATCTCCTTGAGGTCTTCCACCACTCAAATTAAAGGTCTTGAGATCCTCTACAAGTTTCATGTTGGCCAAGAAGCCATTTGAAGCTAGCATTTTGACTTATCTTGCTTGGAAATTTGACCTAAACTAGGGGATTTTACACAGAAACCCTAATTTAGAAACTCCTCTTCCCCTTGATTTCCCTTGAATTCTCCTTGGCATATCTCCATATCCTTCTTTATATGTCCAATGATGAACCCCACATCTCTCCACTAGACTTGAATGCCCCTTAAATCAGTCAATTGACCTAGGGTTGACCTAGGGTTGACCCAGATGAAACCCTAATTGACTGCCTTCAGCTATAGCTCTTGTGCTCTCATCAATGACTTGTCTCCTTCTCCAAATGACTTTCTAAGTCTCTCATAATGTCTAGATACTCTCCATGCCTTCACTTCACAGCTCACAACCCTCTTGTTGACCCTCAGATACCCTCAGCTAGGAGATGGACTCAAGGCTTGATCTGCTGAACTCTTTGCTTTCAAATTCTTTCCTGATGACTTGAATGAGATTGAATTGGGATAATAACCTCTTGATAGGCTTCTAGAGATGAGAATAATGATTGGTCCCCTGTTGAATGACTTGCTATGCTCATGCTATGCAGATGGTTAGTCTATGTACATGACTCTATATGCAAATGCTAATGACATTGAAACATAAACCCAAGGAGTAAGGTTGGGCAAATTTTAGGGTGCAACAGCTGCCCCTATTCAAGCGACTTGGACCCGATTGGGTGAAGAGCCCGGAGCCTTCAGACATTCGCGGTACGAGACGGTTGAATACTAGTGAAACCAGAAATTTGCCAACCGCAAAACTAAATTGCACTCCTGCTTGAGGAACGACATTCATCAGCTGAATCTGACTGTTACAGCAACCCACTGATCTCGCGCGACCGTGCTGGGGATTGTCTTCATCGTTCTGAAGAGGATTCTGTCATAACAGATTGCTTGCTTGTCCACATTAGGACTCTGTCTGTCATCGATACGAAGAAATCTCAACTAAAACCGGTCCACGTTAGGACTCCACTTGCTGTTAACCCAGAAAAATCTCGGCAACTCCGCTGGGGATAATTCATCTGCATTTCCATAAACTGAATCGTCCACGTTAGGAATAAAACTCTTCCACGTTAGGAGTAACACCTGTCCACGTTAGGGATCATTTCTTCTGTATCTGTCCACGCCAGGACTAACCCTTTCATCTTTCCACGTCAGGAAGCAATCTTCTTTCCACATAAGGAGAACTATATCAATCTGTCCACGTAAGGACTCCAATACTACTTGACATGTCCGCGTCAGGACTCCAATCTTTCCACGTAAGGACTGATCTTGATCTGAATCTGTCCACGTCAGGACTCAACTTTCCACGTAAGGAGTACATCATTCTTCCACGTCAGGAATCAACCTTTCTTAAATCTGTCCACGTAAGGACCCCAATTTTTCCACGTAAGGAGTAAATCTTTTTTCCACGTTAGGAATAACCTCTTTGATCTGTCCGCGTCAGGACTAAACTCTTCCACGTCAGGAATAATCCATTTCTTTCCCCGTCAGGAATCAATCTTGATATGTCCGCGTGAGGACTCAATCCTTCCACGTAAGGAATAAGCTCGTCTTTCCACGTAAGGCAACCATTTTTCTTCCACGTAAGGGATGCTCTTGATATGTCCGCGTAAGGACTCTGATCTTTCCACGTAAGGAATACCGACTTTCCGATATGTCCGCGTCAGGACTACATTTTTCCACGTAAGGAATGCCATCTTAATCTGTCCGCGTAAGGACTCCACTTTTTCCACGTTAGGAATCACCTCTTTCCACGCAAGGAATCCTCTTCTGATATGTCCGCGTATGGACTCAATCTTTTCCGCGTTAGGAGTCTCCGTCTCTTTTCCACGTAAGGAATCATTTTCTCTTTCCACGTAAGGAATCTCAATCTTTCCACGTAAGGAACTGAAACTTTTCTTTCTCTTCCACGTAAGGAACACGCTTTCTTTCCACGTTAGGAATGCTTCTTCTTCTTCCATGTTAGGAATAACTTCTTTTCCACGTAAGGACTGCTCTTATCCACGTAAGGAATAACTTTTGATATGTCCGCGTATGGACTCAATCTTTCCACGTAAGGAGTCATCACTTTCTCTGTCCCCGTAAGGACTCCAATCTTTCCACGTAAGGAATCACCACTTTTCCACGTAAGGAATCACCATTTTTCCACGTAAGGAATCACCATTTTTCCACGTAAGGAATCACCATTTTTCCACGTTAGGAATCACCATTTTTTGATCTGTACGCGTAAGGAATCAATCTATTTTCCACGTAAGGAATCACCATTTTTCCACGTAAGGAATAAGACTTCGTCTGGATCTGTCCGCGTCAGGACTAAACTCCTCCACGTTAGGAATCCATTTCGATATGTCCGCGTAAGGGCTACATCTTTCCGCGTAAGGAATACCAACTTCTTTCCACGTAAGGAATAAATTTGTCTTTCCACGTAAGGAAACCATCTTCTTTCCACGTAAGGAATAAATTTGTCTTTCCACGTAAGGAAACCATCTTCTTTCCACGTAAGGAATAAATTTGTCTTTCCACGTAAGGAAACCATCTTCTTTCCACGTAAGGAATAAATTTGTCTTTCCACGTAAGGAAACCATCTTCTTTCCACGTAAGGAATAAATCTCTTTCCCCGTAAGGAATCCAACTTGATATGTCCGTGTAAGGACTACATCGTCCACGTTAGGACCCACTTCTCCACGTTAGGAATAATAATCTCTTTGATTTGTCCACGTCAGGACACTGATCTCGTCTTGATTTGTCCATGTAAGGACTACATCTTTTCTGCTGAGAGAATAAATCTTGTCCATGTCAGGACTTAGTTCTCCATTGATCCCAACCCACAAACTTCTTAGCACTGACGTGACAGCGACTTTGAGATGGACTCTACTGGGGATATTTGGAATCCAAACTACCGGACGCCTGTTCTGATAACCGGCGGTGACCTCTGAAATTCTGATTCATGAAACCTTTTGATGACAAATAACTCTGCTTGGGAATAAAGAGAGACTTATCCTGGTAACTCTGTGGGGAATACTGTCGAAACTGACATTATCATTGAATATCTCATGCCGAGATCTTGAATGTTTGGTAGTTCATTTGAGCAAGAGTTCTCTCCACCTGAACTGCTAGAGTACAGAAACTGCTTCAGCAAAATAAATGCTGAAGATAATGCCGACTCCGCCGGGGATAGCCAGATGCTACAGAATTATTCCAGCAAAATAAATGCTGGAAGGGTGAAGTCAACCCTGCTGGGAAATTGGGAACTCAAACCAAACGCCTTGTTGCAGTAACCTCCTGCTGGGGAATATAACCTTGCTGGGGAATAGCAGATGTGCGCAGTATGATCGGACTTTCTGCTGGCGAGTGAACTGATATTACACAGTATCCCTGACAAAATAAATGCCAGGACCCACCACCAACTCTGCTGGGGAGAGTCTTGATCTTCGAGTCCCACTGGAAGGAAAGAACACTTGCTGAAAAGAGAGAACTCCGCTTTGGGGATACTAACATGCCCCCAGTCTGTATTTTGTATAGCTTGCCCCTGAATCTGCGACCATTTTGGAATGGACCCTTCAGTCTTCGTATCTTGACAACCAGACATGGACGGCTTCTACATTTCACACCTTGACCTGACTGCCCCACATTTACTGATTCTAGGATGACTGACTCTACCTGAATTAATCAGTATAGCTTGCCCCAGTTCACGAAACATTTGGGCATTTCTGCATTTTATCCCGATCATACCTTCCACTGTAGGAATCTTTCCTGTCGGCATGCGCTTACTCGCAAGTAACACAAGTTGTTCTGCATAAAAGATATATTAAACGCAATGCATATGACGGTTTCAAAATCCAAGTCTGTTCACTAAAAAATTTTGTGACATGTAATGAATCAATTATCAAAATGTCAATATGAAAGCTGGTAAGAGGAACCCTTTTAGGAGTCAGAATCGACGAGATCTTTACTGACGTATGCCCTCGGACAAAACCTGTTTCAATTAGGACTTTCGCGGGTTGTAACATGGTCAGGTTCACGGTTAACAAGGAAAGATATAGGCTCAAAATTATTTCGGCCCACCCATTCTTCGTGATGTTCTCCAATCCTATGTTCAGCTAATCTGACTTCCGCGTTCACCTATTAGAGGTGGAATGACAGGAGTGATGGTTCAGGATACCACACATTTTTTGTTTTTGAGTGACAGTCATTTGCTTTTCGTCTTTGGGTACCTAGAATCACACGACTTTTGTCCTTTTCGAGGATTTGTTCTTTTCTTTGACAATCCTTTTCGTCTTTCGTTTTTTTTCGTTCCCTAACTTTTGCCTGGACTGAGTATCTTTTGAGATTCTTTTGATTTTCCAGTCCAGCGGGATGCCCCTGTTTTTGCCTAAGTCATTTGTTTTCAAGTTTTGACTTAGCGGGCTCTTGATTCTTTTCACTTTTCGTTCTCTTTTTTTTTTTTGAACAAGTCGTGTGACACTGGTTTGTCTGACTTCTTGTGGAGTAATATGACTATTTCACTCTTTGTCGGCAAGGTTTAACCATTGCGGTTCTTTAGGCACGACTTATACAAGTGTGATTTATCCTCAACCGGACACTCCTTTCACGATTCGAACGCTTGGCCGAACTAACTGACGCCTACCCTGCCCCGGGTTGAGATTTAGGTTTTTTTCATTTTCAAAAGAAACTTCTACTACTGGCTCAAAGGGGTTATCAAGGGATTATCTTCCTTATATCTCCGGTGTTTATGGATTGAAACAATGCCTGTATCTCATCAACAGGTTCTTTATCCAAAAGCATACGATCGGAATATTATTCGTCATCTGTTTTCGTCATCCTCCCCAGATTCCTGCTAAAACAAGCATTAAGCATTAAAGAAAAACAAAGAGTGAACACGACTGGATTAATTCAAAACATGCATATTCATTTCGTTTATCAATATCAATTGAAAAAACAACAAGTGTTAAGAGCGAAATTTGCAATTACACAGAAAAGAAACTACAAATGCGAGGACATGAACAAGATAACATGAAAAATGTCGGCGTCTCAGAACTGGACTTCCTGCACTCTGACTTATTGGTGAGTCAATCATCCTCAGAAGCTATCATCAAGGGTAGTCTACTACTGTCTCGATCTTCTTTCAACGGCCCGATCAAACCTGGGAAACCTTTTCATCACCCCGGCTTTTGCTTGTCTATGGCTTTGCACCACCTTGGGGACCCTATCGGAGAAGTTAATGACCCTGCTGTCGATTAGATCTTGGACGCTATGCTTGAACGCATGACAACCTTCAATATCATGGCCGGGAGCCCCGGAGTGGAATTCACAGTGTCTGCTTGCATCATAGCCATCCGGCAGAGTGCCGGTTATTGGCGCCAGAGTTCTTTTCTCCACCAAGTTTAGTCTTAGTAGTGTCTGTAACAAATCTGCGTATGTTGAGGGAGGCTTTTCAAACACCCTCCTTGGCTTCTTTCCCCGAACTCTTTGTTGAGCCGGATACTGACATCTTGTATGCTGCTGGCTTTGCTCGGACGATTCCTTAGGCTCACGCGTTATCATCCTTAAATTCAACCCTGGCATCGGCAACTGTTGTGGACATGGAGACTTAGCTTCCAGTGGCTCTGGGATATACCTCGATTCATCTGCAACCTCTGGCGGAGAAATGGGAATATCAGTCCCTGCAACTTTTATGCCCCCCGGTACAAACTCAATTATTTTCTCATCCAGCAAATCTTGAATCTTATGCTTAAAAGCTTTGCAGTTTGCAATGTTATGCCCCGGTGCTCCGGAGTGGAAGGCGCAATGGGCGTTCAAGTCATAGTCTGGTGGTGGCTGCCCTGTCAGTGGAACCAAAATGCGGGGCTCAACCAGTTGGAGTTGGAACAAGAGTTGCACCAGCTGATCATAATCCACAGGGATCTCATCAAATACTCTGTTAGAAGATCTCATCCTCTTACCACACCTTCTTGGGTTATCCTGCAAAATCAATTGCGACTGCTGACGAGGAGACTCCTGAGCTTCGAACCGTGGGGAAGGTCTCTTACGCCTATCATGCGTGGGTGCCGATTCTTCAGACCCCTGAGGAACAGATAAGCCATCCGCGTCTTCCGACATTTGCCCTCCTTCTCTCCGGAGTACGTTCCTTAATACTTCAGCCATCAACCCTATCTGTGCCTTCAGTCGGCAGTTCTCTTCTTCTAGCGTCTCTTGATTCGAGCGCAACTCTTGCACATCTTTCGTGAACTGCCTCAGCTGGCCTCGAACATCCGTTAATTCTGCTTGAACCTGTTTGATGGCTACCCCCACAAGTTGGCGTAGGCGGCCTGGGAGAAAACCTTGATTCTCTAGCTGAGCAAAGCCGGCAGCTCTATCATTAGCCCGTGCCATCAGAGGCTGTACCGTATCCTGCAACTGCTTCTGACTCTCGGCCATGGCTTCCATTACCTGTATGATCCGCGTTATGTGGTCGCGCACCTCTTGCATCTTAGTCGGATCCTGACTCATGACTTCCTTGCTGCCAGGGAATTCTTCGGTCGCTAATCTTGGAAGACCTGGTGGATACAGGAGATGAGATACAATTTAATAATTACCTGTAATGCAATATGAATATGAATGCAATGCACTGTGTCTGTGCCTTAGGGAAGTTCATTCCCCCAGTTCTAGTGCGAAGGTGCCGGTGCAGTGACAGTGCTAACAATAGGAGCATCAGAGCTGAATCATAGAAAGCCTCATATATTGCAGAGAGAATCAATAAGCCCAGGGTACAATATCGCTGAGAGTACAAAGAAGGCATGACCTCAACCAACAATCCTGGCGATGGTCAGCACTATGCAAATAAAGCATACAAGTTACTACAGGAAATGATCAAATCCTCCCAAAAGTCTGGTACTCCTCTATCAACTTCTTGGTCTCCGGATGGCTTGGTCGATCAAGCAGCCCTTCAACAAGCTGGTTTCTCCTCTTAAGGACACGGCGTACGTCTTCAGCAGTTTCTTCCCATGTTGCTTCTCCGAAGCAATCTTCTAGCTTTCGCTTCTGAGACACCGCTTCATCTCTGGATTTGATTGCCTTGTTCAGTGCATGCTGGACACTATACCGGGTCATCACTTCCTCCTCACACTTCTCGATGCTAGACTTCAACTTCTCTTCGAGGTCGGAAATTTGCTGCTTCAGCTTATCTTCCCTCTTCTTATTGTTGGTGAGTGTGGCGTTCCAAGTCTTATTGCAGGAGGAGATTTCTCGGTGTGCTGCGTCGAGCGCCTTCTTTTTGGCTTCCAGCATGTCATGGGAACTTCTGAACTCTTGCCCCAGACGTTCGCGCTTTTTCTTTTCCTCGGTCAACTCAGCTCCTAACCTGTTTACCAGCTCGATCTGTTGTTGGAAAGCATATACAGCCTTGTTTTTCTCACTGCGTGCTTGAGCTAGCTCTTGCTCTAACCCTTCATTAATCTTCATCAAGGCTTCTTTTTCTTTCACAACTTGCTCGTAGGCTTCCCGAGAAACAGTAGTTGGCTCTTCTACCGGAATAGGATCAAGAACTGGTGCATCTGGAAACGGCATCCTCAACTGGCTAGCCCTCTCCTGGATCCAAACTCTATAAGGTGCATAGGCCTGACAGTCATTCTTTCCTAACAAAGGCTTCCCTCTGCGGTTAATACGCATCCAGGCATGCTGCAACTTGACTAATAACTCCCCCTTCAAATCCCCCGTGAAGTACAGAGATTCCTGTACTTCTTCCTCCTGAGGTGGATTCTTCAGCGCATATCCGAACTGGCGAATGAATAGAGAAGGGTTGTAATTGATACACCCTTTTCTTCCTATCAGTGGGACATTAGGGTAACCAGAACAACTGAAGATAAGCTCGGATCCCAGCAAATCTCTATCAAACCACTCCATATCTTCCGACGATAGCCTCATCAGGCGCTCCGGCCAACCAACTGGGACTGTAGTCTCTGCAACAGATCCCCTCTTAGAAAGGTGACTCTCAAACCACATACTCAGCAAGGGTACACACAGATGAACATTCTTTCCTCTTCCCTTCTCATTCTTGTAATGCAGTGAGTGGTAGAGATCTCCGAGTAAGGTAGGTACAGGATTACCAGCGGCAAACAAGTAGAAGGCGTCGAAGTCCACAAAATCCGGTATATTGGGAAACAAGACTATGCCATAAATGCACAAGGCCAACACAGCATTGAAAGCAACCCAGCACCCGCTCTTGGCGTACTCTTGGGCTTTACCAACTAAGAACTGAAATGAGAAGCCTGGAACTCCACGGGAAACAGTAGTCACAAGTTCAGAAGCATCAATATGCAAGGCTTTTGCCAAATCCTCCGGCTTGGGCTTGGCGTCGTAATGAATGAATGGAACCTGGTTCTGCACGGGCAGCTCAACATACTCAGCGTATTCCTCCAGGGTTGGTCCCATAATAAAGTCAGAGAACGTAAAGCACCTCAAAGCAGGGTCGTAGAATTGCATCAAAGCATACAGCCCATCTAACTCTCCCTCTGTAGGTTTGCACACCAATCTCAGTAGTCTACCATAGCTCATCCGGAAGCTCCTTCGAACACCCTCATCAGCAAGAGAGATCAACCCAAGTAGAGGAACAATATCAGGAGTAGGCAACTTGTAAGCAACCGTTCTCCTTAAGCTAGTCATGATCAACACTCAGAAGTCCGGGCACTAGAACCAGGGAAATGCAAATGCACCTGCAGCACAGACACACGTTAGTGAAATGCAAATGATAATGGATATGCAGGCAATGCAATGCAAGTAACATGCAACAGGGACCAAAGCTGTAGCTGAATAGCCTGAACCCAATCAAGAAAGGTCTCAGATAGACCATCCAGAAGTCATCAAACCCTGGTCTCAGATAGACCTAAAATAAAACTCCAATACTGGTCTCTGACAGACCTCAAACCATAACTCCAACTGGTCTCTGATAGACCTCAAATCATATCCCGAATTAGTCTCTGACAGACCTCAGAACTCTCCAACTGGTCTCTGACAGACCTCAGAACACATCTCCAAATAGTCTCTGACAGACCTTGGAACACACCAACTGGTCTCTGACAGACCTTAGAACCCTCCATAAATATCCAAGATCCTGATCAACAAACCGGTGGTCTGAAGGTCTAGTTACCTGCATAACCCTGAATCCCCTCACAGGTGGGTGGCCCTATAACTGGCACAAGGTACGACATCCTATGCGGTCGTCGGCGTCACAGACTTTCAGGGTTGATGATACGATTCCCAGAAGGAGTGGCATCATCAATTCCTGAAGAGGCCTCACTTAGCCAACTTCCAAATGATCGGTCCCCAGAGTCGACAATCCAACTAACCAGCAACCCACGCCAACCAAAGGAAGGGGCAGGAGGCCAACCAGAGGAACCTCGTCTGAGTGTAGATTTCATGGGACACCGAAGCAAGCAAAGCAAGCGGGCGCCCACTAATTTCTACTCTAATTCTAGGTGCACTCAAGCCCAGGTCCGGCTTATCTCTCAATATCAGAACACCCGTCACACCCCAGATACAGCAACAATAATCAATATATAAAGCTGAAAATACAAGGTTAGAAATATAAAATAACTCCATGCAAAATCCTCGACGGGAAAACAAGCGTTAGGATTGACTCTCTCAAGGGACGTTGGATCCCAAATGCATAAGAACCATCGCAGTCCTTAGCAGCCAGGGGACGCTGGTTCCCCAGCAGAGTCGCCAGCTGTCGCTACTGCGAAAATCGGCGCCGGCTGAACAGAAGAGTCGCCACCGTGCGTTATTTATCCCACGAGAGGGAAAGGGAACGCTCAGAGTAAACCTCGCACAACACGGGAAAGGTATGGTCGTCGCAACCAAAACCTGGATTCGGGAGTCGGTTACGCAAGGGGAAGGTATTAGCACCCCTCACGTCCGTCGTACTCGACGGGATCCACGCTTGTTTTCGGGTATGGATTGTTATTCTATCTAAACTATAGGTCAGGGGTGAAAAAGAAAAGAAAATAAAAAATGAAATGACTCGGCAAAGTATCGCACTTTATGCCTACGTATTCCCGTCTGGAATGAGAAATCAGAGTCAACGTAGTTCGCCTACCTACGGGGAAGGAGGGGAAGGTTGCTCGCTAGGACATCGCATCCTATGCCTACGTACTTCCACACGGCATGGAAGATCAGAGCAAACGTAGTTCGGGCCACGCACGACACAAGTCTGCCTTGATTGATTTTATTCCTTCTGAAAAAGGGTTTTCTGATTAACAGTCCCAGCGGACAAAAATGACGTTTTGATGAGTTCACATTCTTTTACGGAAGAAGTGTCTTTTATTGTGTTTGAAATCTTTATGTGTTTTTCTGTTTGTTTTGAGAAAGAAAGAGACAGAACTCTAACCTACGGTTGCGAAGGGAAACAAACTATCCTAATGTTATCATGCATGGGTTAAGACCTAGTGTCTATCATGCTCCTCTCTTGCACAGAGAGAAACAGAGATCCTACGGGATAGGCAGAAACAGAAACAATATCAGATATATACAGTAAAACAGTAAAATGCATGGATGCAACAGCACAAGCGAGGCAAGGGAGTCCCACTCAACCTCGAACCTAGAAAACAATAGGCAAAAGTGAACAGGCTTCACTTTCAACCCAACAGGGTAAACAGCAAACAATACAGTCCAGAAAACCAATCAATACATCAGCAAACGAAATACAGCAATAAAAGAAACAACATCAGCAGCTCTGAATCAACATCTAGCTTCAAGTAATCTCCAATCAGCTACAGGCTTCAACAAGCATCAATCTCCATCTTCATGGCCTTCAGGCAAGGGCTTTGATCATCTGTCTTCTATCTGCAATGGCTTTTCTTCAAGCTCAAACCTCCAGGATGAGGGATTAGTCACAAGAGTGAATTGGGTGCTAAGCAATCAGTTGACTACCAAAGGTGGTGAACAGACTGCTTCTAACACAAAAGACATTTTCTCTCATGAGTTCTATCTCTTAGACACTATCACCAAGCCTTCCAAAGGAAGGGGGTGAGTGTCTTAGAGAGACTCTGAATCACAGAGAAGAATGGATGCAGACAAGGCAATCCATGTTTGAGAAACAAGCATTCTAATCTAGAGCTCTGCCTAGCTCCTAAACCCTAGTCTCCTCAGCATCTGCTAGCAAGAATCTCCTCCTCAACTCTGACAGTTGATCTTCAGTCTCTGGATCTCCAATGGTCTTCATCTCCTCAAGTCTTCAGCTCTCCCAAGTCCCCCAGACAAACCCAATACCCAAGCAAGCAAGCAATAATCCCCAGAGGGCACACCACACCAGTCAATCAGATATACAGACAGTATTAATAGCAGTAGGGGAATCCTGACTTTTTCTCTAAGGGATCTAATAACTACCCATAGCCCTTATAGTCCCATAACTAATCTATTCAAACCCTAAGTCCTAAGGGAAATGAAATCAAACTTCCTAAGTCATCTCCTAAAAACCCTAATTTGTTCATGTTATTCAAGCCTACATTAATCACCTGAAATTAATTCCTAAAAATGGGAACTAAAATGAATTTACAAGTTCAACATCTAATCTAAACACCCTAAAAAGAATGAACAAAAAATATGAAAGCATTTAATAGAACCAAAATCACTAAAATCATGCATGAAATGAATCTATTTAAAATGACATTTATTTAAAAAATATGGAAAAAATATGAAATAAAAATGAAAATGCAATTTTATTTAATGAAAATTTTCTACACATCCTAATGAAAATGATGTAAAAAGAATGGATTAAAAATGAATTTTTATGAATTTATTATGAATTTTCAAAGTTGGTAAAAATTAAAGTGGAATTAAAAAATTAAATTGAATTAAAATGAGGGAGGGGGGTATGAATAGTAGGCGCGCGCAGTTGGAATTCATTGGGCCAGGCAGACAGGGGGTGCGCATATCAACTTGCACTAAGCCCAGAACAACTCAGAGTTAAAGAAAATAAAAAAACACAAGCTGGGGGTGAAAATAGAAGAGAAATCACGTTCAAACTGATAATGGGCCTATTACTGGGGGTGGGATTAGCAACATAACTTGAGGCCCGCCCGTTTCAATTAATGAAACGGTGCGTTTGGCACTTGACTCATCTCCCTCCAAAAATCAGATTAAACCTCAGCCCTAGGATCACTCTCCAAGTCAAAGGTCTCACACGAAATGAAAGGTCCAGATTACATCTTCTTCATTGAATCTGAGAATTAGGGTTTATACTTCCATGAATGCACATGCACGAGCCAAACTTCAACTCATCTGTTCTCATTCTACATGCAATGAATCAACACGATCCCAACATGAAACTCACTCTAAATTCTTCCCTCTACAATCCTATGGTCTTAGATTACTCTGAAATTCAACAAATCATTCAACCCGAGCACAACAAGATCTGGTCACCATGAACATACTCTGAGATGCACCACAACAATTCTCAATCAAACTTAACATAATCTAACCTATAACTAATGGTGATCAACCTGCGCTAACAACCTAACATTCTAATGCACTAACCTAAGAGTTCTACATCCTAACAGTTTCTATAACCTGCTAACAATCATCACTAATCTACTCCAAATTCAACCTAACTGCTCTACTAACCTCCTACATTACATCTAAGCTAATAAAATCATGCTAACCTAATTGAATCAAGCTGTGGCAGAGAAAACATACCTGGTGTGAAATCTTGAAAACAGCTATGGAGACTCGTGGATCTGAGGCTTCCAAGGTTTGGATCTTGATCAATTAACTCAGTGATTGATTCTGTATGCAATACTTTGATGATTCCTGGCTTGAATTGTGCTGTCCAATGGAGATTGTGATTTTGATGTTGATGATGGAAGTGCTCGAAAATGGAGTAATCACACCTTGTTCTTGATTGAATTATGATCCATGATGATGAAACAGTATAATGAAGTTGATTTTGATGATAATTTGGTGAAGAATTTGAGGAATTGGAATGAAACTTCAATGAAAAAGAATGAGAGAATTTGGAGATTCTTGGTGAAAAATGAAGCCAACCCTTGATCAATCTTCATTTCATGAATATATAGTGTGCACATGAACATTCTAGATCCATCTTACACATTCCCTTGCCTTCCAACTTTGGTCCATTTTTGAAATGTTTCTTCAATTACAAGTAACCAAAGATAACTTTCTTTTTTCCTTCTAAACTCAAAAAAGTGTTGGAACCATTGTTCTTAGAATTGCTTTTCCATTCAAAATCATATATTGGAAGTCTCCATTTGGACTCATAAATCTCCCAAACCATTTTTCACTTTGAATTTCTTTGAATTATAAGCCATTTTAGTTCAACTTTTGACCAATTATGCAACTTCATGTTATGAGCTTCTCCAATAATTTGTGACCTTCTTTCTAGACTTAAAATCCCATTTGGAGCAAGTTTTATGTTGTAAGTTTTTCCATTTGAGGCCTCCTTGTATGAGTTTTGGACATAGGTTAAAATGACCTGTAATTCACAAATGCCCAAAATACCCTTTGCTTGCCAAGACCATAAGTTGAGTTCCACGCATCATATGAGGGCATGCTATACCATTCTAGAAAGCTAAGACAATGAGGAACAATTATTATGTTGACCAAGAATTCATTTGAAATCTCCTTGAGGGGTAAAAATTGCTTGGAAGTCAAGTCACTTTCACAGACAAAATTTCAGATACCTCAGATGACCTGTAACTTGCAAGGACCATAACTTGAGTTATATAAATCTCCTTGAGGTCTTCCACCACTCAAATTAAAGGTCTTGAGATCCTCTACAAGTTTCATGTTGGCCAAGAAGCCATTTGAAGCTAGCATTTTGACTTATCTTGCTTGGAAATTTGACCTAAACTAGGGGATTTTACACAGAAACCCTAATTTAGAAACTCCTCTTCCCCTTGATTTCCCTTGAATTCTCCTTGGCATATATCCATATCCTTCTTTATATGTCCAATGATGAACCCCACATCTCTCCACTAGACTTGAATGCCCCTTAAATCAGTCAATTGACCTAGGGTTGACCTAGGGTTGACCCAGATGAAACCCTAATTGACTGCCTTCAGCTATAGCTCTTGTGCTCTCATCAATGACTTGTCTCCTTCTCCAAATGACTTTCTAAGTCTCTCATAATGTCTAGATACTCTCCATGCCTTCACTTCACAGCTCACAACCCTCTTGTTGACCCTCAGATACCCTCAGCTAGGAGATGGACTCAAGGCTTGATCTGCTGAACTCTTTGCTTTCAAATTCTTTCCTGATGACTTGAATGAGATTGAATTGGGATAATAACCTCTTGATAGGCTTCTAGAGATGAGAATAATGATTGGTCCCCTGTTGAATGACTTGCTATGCTCATGCTATGCAGATGGTTAGTCTATGTACATGACTCTATATGCAAATGCTAATGACATTGAAACATAAACCCAAGGAGTAAGGTTGGGCAAATTTTAGGGTGCAACAGAGGTGAACGCACTCCAACTGAGAAAACCACAGCGAAAGGTGGGATGTACGAGATCAGCAGCCTTGAAAAGTTCAACGCTAAAGTAGATGCTCTAGCTCAGAAGATCGATAGTCTGACCGTTAACCCCACTGCAACTGTCGCTGCAGTAACTCCAAATTGCGAGTTATGCAGAAGCACCACTCATAATGCACCCGAATGCCCATTGCTAGCCGGAATCCCACCAGACCAGGTAAATTATGCTCAAGGAAATCCCTACGCAAATACCTACAACCCAGGTTGGCGAAATCATCCAAACTTTTCTTACAAAAGCGAAAATGCATTGCAAATGCCTACTGCTCCGCCAGGATATCAGAAACCAGCTGCTCAGAATGCACCTAGGAAATCGAACCTCGAATTGATGATGGAAAAGTTCATAGCTACTCAAGCTCAAACAAACAAAGAATTCCTGAATCAAAACATACACACTAGCGAGCAAATTAAACAGTTGACAGGAAAAGTAGACGCGTTGGCCACCCACAACAAAATGTTAGAAAGTCAGATATCACAAGTGGCTCAACAACAAGCCTCTGCTGCCGCACCTGCTGGCACATTTCCTGGACAACCCGAACAGAATCCAAAAGGCCAAGCAAATGCTGTGATACTAAGAAGTGGAAAAGAATTGGATGAACCGATCGATCCGAGGACCGAAAACTCAGCCATGCAACAAAAACCAACTGAACAAGCAGAAAAGGAATTCGAGTTAGAGAAAAAGGAGGACAACGAGAAGGAGGATACCGCAAGTGAAAAAACTCAAGCACCTCCAGTGCCATATAAACCACCTATCCCTTATCCGCAAAGACTAATAAACTCCAAAACTTCAGGACAGTTTAAGAAATTTGTAGAGCTCCTTAAACAGTTGAATATTACTATTCCTTTTACAGAAGCGATAACTCAAATGCCGTCATACGCTAAATTTCTCAAAGAAATCCTGTCGAATAAGAGAAAGATCGAGGATAATGAAACAGTTACACTTACTGCAGAGTGTAGCGCTATTATTCAAAACCGCACGCCTCCTAAATTAAAAGACCCAGGTAGTTTCTCCATACCCTGCGTCATAGGAAAGTTCGTAATAGACAAAGCTCTATGCGATTTAGGAGCCAGTATCAGTGTTATGCCCTTATCTATATGCAAAAAGCTGAATATGGGAGACCTCAGACCAACCAAAATGTCCGTACAATTAGCTGACAGATCAGTAAAATACCCAGTCGGAATACTGGAAAACGTTCCAGTACGCATAGGACAATTCTACATTCCAACCGACTTCATAATCATGGACATCAAGGAGGACACTGTAACCCCAATTATCCTAGGAAGACCATTCCTAGCTACAGCTGGAGCTATTATAGACGTGAAGAAAGGAAGGCTAACATTCGAAGTAGGAGAAGAAAAGATAGAGTTCATTCTCACCAAGTTCTTACAAGCACCAGCAATAGACGATACCTGCTATTTAGTGGACGAAATTGACGAATGCATAAGAGAACTTGAAAATGAAGAGACCACGTATTCAGAAATAATAAAGATTCAAATACCCGACATTTCTGAAGACGATAATTGGCGTAAACCGTACAAAGACGACAGCCTAAGCGAAAGCTTAGCGCTGACCCCAAACCATATGCCAGGTCCGAAGAACCCATCTTTAGAACTCAAAACACTACCCAAAAACCTCAGATATGAATTCCTAGACGATGAACTAAAAAGACCAGTTATAGTCAACGCCGACTTAGGACAACCAGAAACCGAAAAGCTATTAGAAGTCCTAAAGAAGTACCCCACCGCGTTAGGCTATAACATAAGCGATCTAAAAGGTATAAGCCCTTCGATCTGTATGCATCGAATTACAATAGAGGAAGACTCTAAAACCTCTCGAGAGCATCAGAGGAGACTGAACCCCATCCTGAGCACTGTAGTCAGAGATGAAGTAAAGAAATTGCTAGATGCAGGAATCATCTATCCGATCTCCGATAGTGAATGGGTCAGCCCAGTTCATGTCGTACCAAAGAAAGGAGGAGTCACAGTAGTTAAAAACGAAAAAGGCGAATCAATAACAAAAAGAGTCGTGACTGGAAGCAGGATTTGTATTAATTATAGGAAGCTTAACAAGGCTACGCGCAAAGATCACTTCCTGTTACCCTTCATAGACCAAATGTTGGAAAGATTAGCCAAACATTCATATTTCTGCTATCTAGATGGTTACTCAGGATTCTTCCAAATTCCCATCCATCCCGATGACCAAGAAAAGACTACATTCACCTGTCCTTATGGTACTTTTGCTTACCGCTGAATGCCATTCGGACTCTGTAATGCTCCAGCAACCTTCCAAAGATGCATGATGGCAATCTTCACAGATTTCATAGACAACATCATGGAAGTATTTATGGACGATTTCTCGGTATGTGGACAAAGTTTCGAAGGATGCTTACAAAACTTAGAAATGGTACTAGAACGTTGTGTAAAAGTAAACCTCGTCCTAAATTGGGAGAAATGTCATTTTATGGTCCGACAAGGAATAGTTCTAGGACACGTCATATCAGATAGATGGATTGAGGTAGACAAAGCTAAAATAGAGATTATAAAAGATCTCCAACCTCCAAAATCCGTACGAGAAATACGGAGTTTTCTAGGACATGCCGGTTTCTACAGAAGATTTATAAAAGATTTCTCGAAAATCACAAAACCTCTGACCGGCCTGTTGATGAAAGATGTTGAGTTCGTCTTCGATGACGACTGTCTAAAAGCATTCGAAACATTGAAATCAGCCCTTATCACCGCACCAATCATGCAACCACCCGATTGGCGACTACCGTTCGAAATCATGTGCGATGCGAGTGATTACGCTGTAGGCGCAGTTCTAGGACAAAGGAAGGACAAGAAACTCCATGCTATCTACTATGCCAGTAGAACCTTAGATCCTGCCCAAATGAACTACGCTACCACAGAAAAGGAACTTCTAGCAGTTATATTTGCGGTTGACAAATTATGTTCTTACTTAGTAGGAGCAAAAATTATCATATACACAGACCACGCTGCCATAAGGTACCTAATAAGCAAAAAGGATGCCAAACCAAGACTATTGAGATGGATCCTATTACTACAAGAGTTTGACTTAGAAATCAAAGATAAGAAAGGAACCGAGAACGTTGTTGCAGATCACTTATCCCGAATAGAAGGCATCAAACACGAACCAGTACCGATAAATGACGATTTCCCGTACGAACTTCTGATAGCCAAATTAGAAAGTGACGCACCCAATTCAATCTTGGAAGATCCAGATTTCGAAAAAGCCGTAGAAGCCGTCTATGCCCAAGTCACATTACCTTGGTATGCTGACATCGTTAATTACCTCGCTGCGGGCGTGCTTCCACCGGATCTTACTTATCAGCAAAAGAAGAAATTCTTCCACGATCTGAAACACTATTATTGGGACGAACCTCTACTCTTCAAGAGAGGGGCCGACAACATATATCGTCGCTGTGTCCCAGAGGAAGAAATAGAAAATATTATTTTCCAATGCCACTCAGCACCATATGGTGGTCATGCTAGTACATCTAAGACGTGCGCTAAGATTCTCCAAGCCGACTTATTCTGGCCTAATCTCTGGAAAGACGTTCACATCGCTGTGCAAAAGTGCGATCGATGCCAACGAACTGGCAACATCTCACGGCGCGATGAAATGCCTCAGAAAGGAATCTTAGAGGTAGAAATCTTCGACGTCTGGGGAATAGATTTCATGGGACCCTTTCCACCTTCTTTTGGTAATAACTACATACTCGTCGCTGTCGATTACGTGTCTAAATGGATAGAAGCCATAGCTGCTCCAACAAACGACGCACGAGTAGTATTCAAACTCTTCAAAAACACAATCTTTCCTAGATTCGGTGTACCGAGACTCGTCATTAGTGACGGCGGATCTCACTTCATATCACGAATATTCGATAAACTTCTCTCTAGATATGGAGTCCAGCACCGAGTAGCTACACCCTATCATCCGCAAACTAGCGGACAAGTAGAGGTCTCGAAAAGAGAAATAAAACAGATCTTGGAAAAGACTGTCGCTACCTCAAGGAAAGATTGGTCGTCGAAGCTACAAGAAGCTTTATGGGCCTATAGGACCGCATTTAAGACACCAATAGGTACTACCCCCTATAAATTGGTTTACGGTGAATCCTGCCATCTCCCTGTAGAGTTAGAGCATAAGGCCTTCTGGGCCATTAAGACACTCAACTTCAACTACACTGAGGCAGGAGAAAAGCGAATCTTGAACTTACACGAGTTGGAAGAACTCCGATTAGACGCTTACGAAAATGCCCGTATCTACAAAGAACGAACTAAAAAGTGGCATGATAAACGTTCAGTCAGGAAACAATTCAGTGTGGGAGACATCGTATTGCTATTTAATTCAAGATTAAAACTCTTCCCAGGTAAACTAAAATCTAGGTGGTCTGGACCTTACGAAGTGACTAAAGTACTTCAGAGTGGAGCTGTCGAAATTACCGATAAGACGAATGCACCATTTATCATAAACGGGCAACGTCTAAAACATTACAATAAGAACGACAACAGTCCTCAAGTCAGCAATATAACATTGCTTGAGCTTCCAGCTCAGACACCCGAATAGCTTCTCACCAAGCTATCGTCTGGCTTTAGACGTTAAAAACAGCGCTTACTGGGAGGCAACCCAATTTCCCTCGTTATTATATTTTTCTTTAAAATTCTACTTTGAAAATCCAACAAAAATTCTAAACTTATAATTACTACTACTTTCTACTTTCGTTTATTTTGATACTTTTATTTCTATTTTATTTTTTTCTTTTTTGTCTTTTGTTTCTACCGCCTTTCGCTTCTAAAAATCCTGACTTCAATTTCCTATTTCAAACTTTTCAGGATTTTTAAAAGCCTTCAAAACATTCCTTCTGTTTTCTCCGAATTACCTGCGAGTATGGCCGAATACGACTTCACAAAGGTTCACTTCCGAGGACTCGCTCAAAAGGCAAGATTTGCAGCACTGACCGAAAGAGAATTCGCCTTAACGCTGTATTATGATAAGGCTACTATGGATAAACTAGGGATCACAGATAGCATTTAATACCTGTTCAATCAACTGGGTTGGGATAACACTGCTCTGAAAACACGTTTCGCTACCTACAAGGATCTTACCTATGAATTCCTTAGTTCTTTCAGATACACACCCAACTATGGTTTTGGATCCAGCACAGAGTTGACTACCTTCCGATTGTTTGGAATGGACCAAACCCATATCCGGATGTCACTAGCTAACCTCATAGGATTCCCTAGCGGACCGCATGTGTTCATCAGTGCAGAAGATGACGATATTGATTTTCAACTCGATCAATTCTGGGGTAGAATCACAGGCGACTATCACCCTGAACCAGACAGAATGCACAATGATGACATACACAACCCAGCCTTCAGATACTTCCATAAGATACTAGTTCACACCTTGTTTGGAAAAGAAGAAAATATTACTGCAGTATCTAAAGAGGAGTTATTCATCATGTTTTGTGCTTCTCAGGGACGGATAGTAAATGCAGTGCCTTTCATGATGAGATCTTTCAAACGCCTCACGCTGGAACCTCAGACACCTATTCTTATAGGAGGCCTGGTAACAATGATTGCCCACGAGCTTGGCCTTAGATTCCACTTAAATGCCAGCACTCATTTTGGTACCACCCGACCCATGAACATACAATTCTGCTTTAACAGGCGCATCTTAGGAACTATGGGACCTGGACCGTATGAGTATCTCATTAACGAAAAACCAGTACAGCTATTCACACTGCCTGATCATCTGATGACAAGTATCCACAACAATGACAACTAGCTCTATGAATTGGATGAGCCTATGGGACCTCCTTCACCACAGTCAACACCACAGAACTATATGTATGACAGTGACCACATCTCCGAGGCACACGACTATATGTACTATGAGGACGCTGTATCTGAAACTGAAGTAGACCCTACGACTCCTCCGCACTACAACACTTATCCTGAGCCTATCCCTGAGGAGACCACCGACAGAATGGATTCCGTGTTACTCAGATTGGACAACGTCGATACAGCTCTAACTAATGTAAAAGCTGACATCGCAAGCATGCACAGCGAACTGGTAGGCTTCATGGATCTAGTCTGCGACCAACTCGACTACTATTCACGGAAATTCGATGAGTTGAAGGCACAAAAAGATTAGTTACTAGCTCTTAGCTGTAGCTTCAGTTTAGTTTAGTCTAGTTTAGTTTCATTTAATCATTTGGATTTTTAGCATTGTTAGTTTTCTTTATGTACTACATAGAATCGTTTCAATTTTATGTTATTTCAATTCTAGTTTTTATGCAATTATTCTATTTTCGCATTATCCGTTGTTTGTTGGCTATTCAATTATATTGTAGTATCATTACTAAGCCTTAAATTCACTACGAGGACGCCCTCAGAGCAAAATTCTGCGTTCTGCAGATTTTGCTGCTGTGACGACCGTCACAGGACCCTGACGAGCGTCACGCGGGTGACGACCGTCACACATACGTGACGACCGTCACGCAGTCTAAAACTGATATCTGATAAAACAGGGTTCGTGTTCTCTTCCACTTCCCCCCATTATCACTTTCAATCATCCCAACTCCTACCCCACTACGAATTTTCGTCCTCCCTACATTGAACTATATATCTCAACTCCAAATTCAACCTCCAAACCACACTTCTGTCAGTTCTTCCCTCTCTGCAGAAAAACCCCAAACCTCAGAAACCTCTCCATCTTCCAACAATGGCAAGGAATGCAGAAACCCCAGATATCAGTAACATTACCTTCAGTGAAGGAGACTTAGGCGAAAGACAACGAGCAAACTACATTGCATTTCATCAGAGGTCGCTCCAGCCGACTCACTACCCGCACCTTCCATCGCTTACGGAGCTCGGACTCCTTGAAGGCGTAACCTGGATGCTTCAAAGGGCAGGCATCTGGCACCTCTGCACCAACCCACAGCCAACATATGAACAACTCACTCTTGAGTTCGTTCACTTACGCCACATCCAGCGGCGAACTTAACCAGCACACAGGTGCCGCATGCTTCCGGATGTTTGGCACCAACTATCAGGTGAACCAAAATCAGATTGCCAGCATCCTACAGCTACCTCGCGGCGACAACGCTCATCGCTGCATCACCGATCAGTTCCAGCATGAAGCTTTCGCGCTGTGGTATCAGTTGACCGGCCTCAATGCCGATGGTTGGGACTCCCTGCACGCCACTCATATCCATAACCCAACCATCCGGTACTTTCACAGAGCGTTGAGCAACACTATTTTCGCCAGAGACAGCAACCACAAAGTGAACTCGAAAGAGCTCTTCTTTCTCCATTGTGTCTTCAACAATGAACCTGTCAATGCTGCCCCGTTTCTACTGGCTCATATTCAGGCCAACTGCAACCGTGGCTCGAATCCATTCTACTTTGGCGGGATTGTCACGGCTATTGCACTTGGGCTGAACCTTGGCGACCACCTCCAGCACCTCCAGTCCATCCCTTCGGTGTTCCTTGACACCGACCACTGCAGAGCCTCTCATCTTATCCGCTCCCGAGCTGATGGCAAATACCATCCGGTTGTGCGTGGCAAGACCGTCCGAAGCATCATCCTCCCGTCCCGCACCCGCATCCATCCAGAGGACCGTGCCAACTGGTTGTTCGACCTCACTGCCCCTCCTGCTGCCGCTGCTCCCACTCAGGACCACACTCACGGTTCCGACGATGAAATCCAAGTTGAGTTGGACAGGTCCGAGCAGCCAGAGGCATCGCAGCCTCCTCCTCCCGTAAGTATATCCTCTCGCCGCCGCCGCCATCATCCCATGCCAGACTACACAGACGAGGACCTCCGCCGCTCCCTAGACCAGCAGGCACAGATACTCGTGATGCTGCAGCAGCAGAATCAGTGGGCTGACCAGTTCGAAGCTTGGCACTGGACTCAAATGCAACAACTTCACACCGGCCAAGCTACGATCACTGAGAGCCTAGCGAATCTGACCTTGCAGGTCGAAGGACTCCGAGACACCGTCTACCACACCGGAGCTATGAGCTATGAGGATAGAGTAGCCCTTGCCAGAGCCAGAGGACGCCAGCGCGGACGTGACAGAGGCTGTGACTAGATTTTCATTTTTTTCCTTCATTGTTTACTATATTTCAATTATTTATATTTTCATTTTCAGTTGTATCTCCCTCTCGCATGCTTCAAGAATCAGTGAGGACACTGATCGAGATAGTGTGGGAGCGGAGCCTTATTTCCATTCCACTGTACTCTGAATTTCCTTTATTTCCTTTATTTCCATTTCACTGCACTTTGAATTTTCGTAATTTCTATTTTAACACTTCCTATTTTTAGCAAATAAAGCTCGTCTATATATTTTTCCCGTTACGCAAACAATCCCCACATTATTCAACGTAAACAAAAACTTTTGTTCGTTCCTCAAAAGCAAAAGCACCACGAGAATGCACCTGAGTTCAAAACAAGTTTTGAAACTCCAAGGAAACGACAGTTCTAACAAAACCAGTATCGTCCAGACACCTTAGATCTCTAGTTTATGCGAGTCGGTTTCACTACCTACGTGTACCAAAGTCTCAAGTGTCTACGCAAACTCAACCCCAAGTAGTTTATACTAGCAGTCAGCACCATCCTAAAACACTTCTAAGCGAGCGACCGATGCAAATAAGTGTATGATCTCCAAAAAGATGAAAAATCATGAAAAGAGAGCTAAATAGCCCAAAAATATAAGACACGTTTCCTTCTAAGTTAGGTGCTCCTCACCCGAGCATTTAGCCCAACGGCACGAAAACCCATTGAAAAATCAATGACATAAGCTTATGATCAATGAAGAAGATCAAAAACAAGAGATGAGATTATATTCACTAACAGGTCGACTTGCCATGAAAGTGTGCGGACAACGGGCTTAATGTGATTGCGATAGAACAAACAGGGTGAACTTGCCGCGAGAACCTTGACACCAAGCTACAGTAGCATGACTGGGACCGATTTGCATAAAAAGGAGACCTCCGAAGACTTGCAGTCCGGTGTCGTCATGATACTCGTTTTGTTCCTACCAAGAATCCCGGTTTTTCCCGACTTTTGCGAACGAAGAAGCTACCTCGCGCTTGCCGAACTTTTCACGTTTTACTTGAGGACAAGCAAAGATTCAATCTTAGGGGAGTTTGATAACACGAAATCATATAGATATTTTTATGCATAATTCAACTAAAGTCTAACCGTTTTCGATCCGATTTCGGGTTATTTCCGTGTATTTGTCTGATGTTTTGCAGGTATTCAACGATCACGTATAAACAAGGCAACATGAAGAAAAGAAGCAATCTCAGATGAAATATGGACGAAAAAGGAGTGAAAACACAATGAAAAGCGCAGCAAGCTGTTTTTGCTGATGTGACGACCGTCACAGCTTCATGACGACCGTCACACCTTGTGACGACCGTCATGCAGGCAAAAACGCCCCACTCAGATTACACGTCAAAGAATCAGTTCCAATTCCCACAGAGTGGACCACTACTCCCTAAATTATCTGCCTTAAGGTCCATCATCTTCAGTGATAACCGTTGGGATTCCACTTCTATAAAAAGGGAAGCAGGGGACTTCAGAAAGGGGGCTGCATTCATACAACGAAGTGCTGCCAAAATTATTTTCCAGAGCATATTTTCCAGCAATATTCTTATTTGTTTCTCTTTACCTTTCCTGTATTGCTTTTTCCATTCTTCTATAATTTCTACTTGTACTGTACGATCAATTTGGCATTAGAGATCAGAATCCTGCCAACATCTGTGGAGGATCTGCCCAAAGGCCAATTGGAATATTTACAGGTTTTCATTTTGATCGATTCCAGTTTTATTATAATGCAAATCATTATTTATTGTTTTTATTTATATTTTATCTTTCCCAAATCCATGTCTAGCTAAACTTAGGTAATCGATATGTAGTAATAATTCGAATGGGATTTGATAATAACTGGTTGAAAAACTTTCTTTTCAAAAAAGTAATTTATGGTCTGAGTGTTTAAAATTGATTTACTAAATAAACTTCGTCGCGAAAGCGAGAACTTATTTAAAAGTAGTTTTGCCACGAAAGTGGGAAATTAATTAAGATACGAACCAACAAGCGAAAGCTGAGGTAAGGTCAGATAGTAAACACTAGTCATTCATTTTAATAACAGCGAAAGCACTTTAAAATGAATTAGAACTTAGAGATTTCCAAAAAGTAATTTTAACCCCGAACGGGATACGAAAGTGTACGTTTGGCCCTTAGGATTATGATTAGCGTCAATAACCATCGTGAGGCGAGAGTCTTCAAATCACCATTTTCTGCTTAAATAAACTTTGAAAATTATTTCATACACCAGTAACTTATCAAATCCCTGAAGAACACAATTACTACGTATCGATTTAATCATTTATAATCTGAACAGTATTCTTAGTTCCCTTTTAGTGACAATCTTATTCCCTTAAACATATTCTACCTAGCTAAACATAGTAACTCCCGAGAACACTAGTTTGATTACGAGTCCCTGTGGGATCGATATCTATTATTACTACGCGATAGACTGTGCACTTGCAGTTAGGTTGTATTAGACATAGAAAGTCGCGATCACATACTAATCATGCTCAGATCATGCTATAACCAGTGCAAATTTGAAAACTACATACCTGACTTTGAGCTTCAAATTGAGGTATCTAGAACACGATTCTGGCTTCAAAACGATGCAGATTGCTTCAATGCTTGATGAGGAACACTTTGCTAACTTCAATTTGCTTGGATCTGGCTTGAAAATGAAAACACAATTTTCAACTCTGTCCTTCAAGCTCCAAATTCAATCCTTGGTTCCGGTGCGAAATGATCTCCAAAATGGAGCAAAACCTCTCACAGAGCTTAAATACAATTGGTTTGTGGGCTTTAGGGGTTCAATTGAGGCCCAAAACAGAAAATTCATTCCTCAATTTTTCTTCACAAAACCAACCATGGTGGATGCGTGTTCTGACTTCAAACTCCCTCAGAAGCTTGCAATCTACTCCTTGTAGTCTATTGAGAGTGTTTGGAGTGATTTGAGTGTTTGAACTTATCACAAAATTAAATTATGAAGTGTAACTTACTTGTGAAGTAACAAACCATATCATCATGAAATTGATCTCAAATGAAAATTCTAAAATTTACAAAGTGTTTAGAATTGTTTTTCTGATGAAAATGAGTATTCACATGGTCCATTTTGAGCACAAATGAATTGATCATGAATTTTTCAACCAAATGCCTTTAATTTCTTCCTTTTGCAAAGTTTTTCAAACCAAGTCTCACCTAAATCCAAATCAATTCATCATGAGTATATGGTTGACCTAAAAACGTCATTTTAAGTAAGTTTTGTGTTGAACAAAATTGCATTTGAAGCTTGCAAGAAGGAGAAAATGACCTATAATGCCAAATGACCTATAATCTTACTTTCCCAAAATACCCCTAACTTGTAAACCTCATAACTTGAGTTCTACAAATCAGATGGAAAAATTCTAATACAATTTGGAAAACTAAGATCAAGACCTACAACTTTCATGTTGGCCAAAAGTTTAGGAGAAACACCCTCCTAGGTCAAACGTTCCTTGGAAGTTGGTGAACTTTCACAGACAAATTTCACATTCCTCAGATGACCTGCAACTTGTCTAGACTATAACTTGAGTTCTATAAACCCAATGGAGGACTTCTGGTACTCAAACTAAATCTAAAAGCATGCTCTACAAGTTTCATGTTGGCCAAAAGTGGAGATGAAAATTGCATCTTGAGATAAGTGATCTTGAAGTTAGGCATTAAATAGGGGATTTTACCCTGAGAACCCTAATTTAGCAACTCCTCACACTTTGAATTCTTCTTGAATTGATCTTGGAATATCATCTCATGTGTATCAACACAACTATCCATGATTGCAAAGACTCAAAAATGAACTTTGATCCTCTTCAATTGCACAGTTAACTTAGGGTTACCCAGATGAAAACTCTACTTGCAACACCCTCAACTGTGGCTCTTCACACTTGGCACAATAACCTGATTGAGCTCCACCATGACCCTCAAGGCACTTCAAGGAGCTCTACTCACACCCTCTCACCTTGGTTAAGACCTCACAAACCCTTGATGATCTTCAATTGGTCCTCAAATTAGGAGACTAACCTCATACAAACAAAAGAATTCCTTAAGAAACCAACCCTCTTCCTGATGACTATGGTGACTTCTCAAACTTACTTAGGACCTCTAGATAGGCTCCACATTTGATCCCCTGTTAAATGAACAATGTTATGCTATGCAAATGTTAGATCAATGATATGCTAATGCAATGAAACATGAACCAAGTAAGAAAAGGTTAGGCAAATTTTGGGGTGCAACCGCTGCCCCTATTCAAGTGGCTTGGACCCGATAGGATGAAAAGCAAACGGCTTTCAGGCAATCGAGGTAGATGACAGTTGAATACCAGAGAACCCAGAAATTTGCTAACCGAAGGAATAAACTGCACAAAACTTCCTGGGGACGTCTTAGAAAATTGAATCCGGTTATCACAGCAACAACTGATCAATCATTCTATAAAGAGCCTGATTTCAATATCAACCACCTGCGTGACGCCGCAGGTGTTGAATCAACATACCATCTGCAAGTGTACACTACCGTAAACGGGCACTGCGTAAAGCACGACATCAATATCCTTGATCCTCTATTTCCGCAGAGACGGTTATACGCTAAATAAAAGCGAATCTCGTCAATATCACTGGCCTTCCATTTCCTCGGAAATGGGCAAACGCTAAATAAAAGCGAGAACTGTCAATATCATTGACCTTCTATTTCCTCAGAAATGGGAAAACGCTAAAATAAAGCAAGCAATGTCAATATCTCTGACCTTCCATTTCCTCGGAAATGGGCAAACGCTAAAATAAAGCGAGCAATGTCAATATCTCTGACCTTCCATTTCCTCTCTGACCTTCCATTTCCTCAGAAATGGGCAAACGCTAAAATAAAGTGAGCAATGTCAATATCTCTGACTTTCCATTTCCTCGGACATGGGCAAACGCTAAAATAAAGCAAGCAAATGTCAATATCTCTGACCTTCCATTTCCTCGGAAATGGGAAAATGCTAAAATAAAGCGAGCAATGTGAATATCTCTAACCTTCCATTTCCTCGGAAATGGGCAAACGCTAAAATAAAGTGAGCAATGTCAATGTCTCTGACCTTCCATTTCCTCGGAAATGGGCAAACGCTAAAATAAAGCGAGCAATGTCAATATCTCTGACCTTCCATTTCCTCGAAAATGGGCAAACGCTAAAATAAAGCGAGCAATGTCAATATCTTTGACCTTCCATTTCCTCGGAAATGGGCAAACGCTAAAATAAAGCGAGCAATGTCAATGTCTCTGACCTTCCATTTCCTCGGAAATGGGCAAACGCTAAAATAAAGCGAGCAATGTCAATATCTTTGACCTTCCATTTCCTCGGAAATGGGCAAACGCTAAAATAAAGCAAGCAATGTCAATATCTCTGACCTTCCATTTCCTCGGAAATGGGAAAACGCTAAAATAAAGCGAGCAATGAGCATCTGGAGACTTGAACAAACAAATCTGCGGGGAACTTCTGACATCGGCTGCCAGACATCCATCTTGATCGAAAATGGGTAACAACTTCGAAGGTATAATCATGAAGCTTTCAATGTCAACGTAATAGCCATCCGAGGAAGCCTTTACTGGGGAAGAAGAGAAACTTAACCAAGCAACTCTGATGAGGGGACGAATGCGATCATCACTTATCTCACATCCAGAATTTGAACATTCAAAACCATCCTGAACAAAAATTCCAAACCTGCAAGGAAACACCTGAAACAAATAGGTAACCAACCTGGCTTATGTTTCAAAATGCATATGTTTGACAATGGTGTAATGCTCCATACGAAATGGAATGCTACGTATTTGTAAATATGATGATATATGCAAGATGCAGGCTCGGGCTGCTGGAGAAAAGCTGGATACAAAACCGCTTCAGCAACATAAAGGCTGAAGACAACACTAACTCCACTGGGAAAAACCAGGTATCATAGACATATTCCAGCAAAATAAATACTGGAAAGGTGAAACCAAATCCGATGGGGGGTAGAAACAATCCTACTGGGGAATAGCTCACAAGCTCGGAGTTGCGAATTCTGTTGAGGATGATCATCCTACTGGAGGAAAAATGACCCGCTGGAGAACAGAAAAGCCATCCTGGGGATTACATCTCTGTCGGGCAGCTTGCTAAATCGCATCCCACTCTTCTGGGGATAAAGATGTAGCTTCCATCTGCTAGGGAGGGACAAAACCACATAAAGCCTGCTCCTACGATAAAGGACACCGACTAGGGAAACACGATCCCTTAGCTGTTTGCTGCAAAGGTAACGACCCTGCAAGACATGAGCAACAACAAGATATCTTATACAAAAAGAAATATCCAGGTCAATAGTCGTGACTATCGCTCAGTCAATTCAAAGTTTTAACAATTATTGGCCTAGGCCTGCAAGTTTATGCATGTGCAAGTTTATCAGAAACATCGGCGTTTTCCCCAAACAGAACACTGAAAGTTAAGACAAGAAATAATATCAAGTACTGAATAGTATGCGTTTTATTGATAACGGGCCCGTAAATAGGCAAAGTTTTGTACAATGGATGCAACTCCTGAAAAGAGGAAGCTACAAGAGCAAATACAAATATGTACAGAGGTACAAAGAAATTTGTATACATGTCGGCAACGTGGTACAAACAAACACCATGAGCTGATCCTCCTATGACTCGCCTGACTCCGACGCTTTCCCGATACTCCGTCCTTGGAAGAGATTGCCTTGGATAATCGACCCTCAGGTATTCCTAAACCACTAAGCAATGCAGTATCAGACTCGGACCGCGGTCATTTACTTTTTTCAATCCCTAACTTTTGCCTGAATTGCCCTTTGCGGGTTTTCAATTCACCGGGATACCCTTTTTTGCGGACGTCGCCTTTTCAGGTTTTCGACTTTGCGGGTGTACATCTTTTCAATTTTATCCCTAATTTTTGCCCGAACCTTTTTCTTTTTTCTTTTTGGTTCGCCGGGATGCCCCATTTTTGCCTGGACTCTCTTTTTCTGTCCAGCGGGTCTCTTTTAAGCAAAGTATTTTTTAACTGCGTCCGAGTTCACAGGGGATGAAAAATCCTCGCCATCCATGGTGGACAACAGTAAGGCTCCTCCGGAGAAGACCTTTCGCACAATGTATGGACCTTCATAGTTGGGAGTCCATTTGCCCCTATGATCCGATTGTGGTGGGAGAATCTTCTTTAGCACAAGATCGCCCGTCTGAAAGCTTCGAGGGCGCACCTTCTTGTCGTAAGCTTTCTTCATCCGACTCTGATATAACCGACCATATGCGATAGATACAAGTCTTTTCTCATCCATCAAACTGAGCTGATTCAACCTATTCCGCACCCATTCTGCCTCATCAAGTTGGACATCGAGCAATACTCTCAGGGAAGGAATCTCAACTTCTAATGGCAGGACAACCTCCATACCATACACCAGTGAGAAAGGTGTTACCCCGGTTGATGTGCGTACCGTCGTACAATAACCGTGCAATGCGAAGGGCAACATCTCGTGCCAATCTTTGTATGTCACAACCATCTTTTGAACTATCCTTTTGATGTTCTTATTGGCCGCTTCCACAGCACCATTCATCTTGGGCCGATAAGGAGATGAATTATGATGCTCAATCTTGAAATTCTGGCACAATTCCTTCATCATTTTGTTATTCAGGTTCGAACCATTGTCAGTAATGATTCTTTCGGGGATGCTGTACCGACAAATGATATACTTTTTGATAAACCGGGCTACCACTTGCTTGGTGATGTTAGCGTAAGATGCTGCTTCAACCCACTTGGTGAAATAATCGATAGCCACCAAGATGAACCGGTGTCCATTGGATGCGGCGGGATCAATTTTGCCAATTATATCGATGCCCCACATGGAGAAAGGCCACGGGGACGCCATAACATTCAAAGGGCTTGGCGGCACTTGAATCTTGTCTGCATAAATTTGGCATTTATGGCATTTCTTTGCAAACTTAAAACAGTCTCTTTCCATTGTCAACCAATAATACCCTGCCCGTAATAACTTTCGAGACATAGCGTGTCCCCCAGCGTGCGTGCCAAAGGTTCCCTCGTGGACCTCTTCCATGAGTAGATTAGCCTATTTCTCATCAACACATCGTAAAAGCATCAAATCATGGTTTCTCCTATACAGAACACCATTCGGATTCAAGTAGAAATTACCATCCAATCTCCTAAGAGTCTTCTTATCACGGCTGGATGCCCCAGTCGGATACTTCTGGTTCTTTAGGAAATTCTGGATATAAAAATACCACGGCTTGCCATCGGAAGCTTCCTTAATGGCGAATATGAAGGCAGACCTATCAAGGCGAGAGATAACTATTCTTGGAGCCTCATTCCAGAAGTTAACTTTGTACATGGAAGACAATGTTGCAAGAGCGTCAGCCATCTGATTTTCTGCTCTTGGCACATGATGAAACTCTACCCTGTCAAAGAAAGGCAACAGTCTCCTTGCATAATTCATATACGATATCAGATTAGGCTGACGAGTCTCCCATTCTCCCTTGATCTGGTTCACGACTAGCGCGGAGTCTCCATACACATCAAGATTTTTGATTCTCAAATCAATAGCCTCTTCGAGACCCATGATGCACGCCTCATATTCAGCTTTGTTATTAGTAACTGGGAACGTCAATCTGGCAGTGAACGGGATGTGCGTCCCATGGGGAGTCGTGATGATTTCCCCAATTCCACTTCCATATGAATTCACAGCACCATCAAAAATCAATTGCCATTGGGAACCCGACTCAGGACCTTCACTGTGCAACGGCTCATCGCAATTTTTCATCTTTAAGTACATGATATCCTCATCAGGAAAATCAAACCTCATCGGCTGGTAATCATCGATTGGCTATTCAGCCAGGTGCTCTGACAGTATGCTACCTTTGATAGCCTTTTGCGAGACATACTGTATATCGTACTCTGTTAGTACCATCTGCCATCGGGCGATCCTTCCAGAAAGTGCCTGTTTCTCAAAGACGTATTTGATTGGATCCATCTTCAAAATCAGCATGGTTGTATGTTTCAGCATGTATTGTCTCAGACGTTTGGCAGCCCAAGCAATTGCACAACACATCTATTCGAGCATTGAGTAACGGGACTCACAATCTGTGAACTTTTTACTCAAGTAATAGATCGCATGCTCTTTTCGTCCAGTCTCATCGTGTTGACCGAGAACACAACCCATATTGTTCTCAAGAACTGTCAAATACATGATCAATGGTCTCCCGGCTACTGGGGGTATCAAAATCGGAGGTTCCTGCAAGTATTCTTTTATTTTTTTTCAAACGCCTTTTGACAATTTTCATTCCAGACAATTGCCTGGTCTTTTTTCAACAATTTAAACATTGGCTCACACGTGGCCGTTAGGTGAGATATGAACCGGGAAATGTAGTTCAACCTCCCTAAAAAGCCACGAACCTCTTTCTCTGTTTTCGACGCTGGCATTTCTTGTATCGATTTTATTTTAGCAGGATCAACCTTTATTCCTTTTTCGCTAACAATGAACCCCAGTAACTTACCGGATCTCACCCCGAAGGTGCACTTATTAGGATTCAGCCTTAGCCTGAATTTCCTAAGCCTTTCAAACAATTTCAGAAGATTCACCAGATGCTCTTCCTCCGTATGGGATTTGGCAATCATATCGTCAACATAGACTTCAATCTCTTTATGCATCATATCATGAAAGAGTGTCATCATAGCACGCTGATATGTTGCCCCAGCGTTCTTCAAACCAAAGGGCATCACTTTGTAGCAGAACGTTCCCCACGGGGTAATAAAAGTTGTTTTCTCCATATCCTCTGGCGCCATTTTAATCTGATTATAGCCCGAAAAGCCGTCCATGAAGGAAAACACGGAGAATTGCGCAGTGTTGTCGACCAACACGTCAATATGAGGAAGTGGGAAGTCATCCTTAGGGCTCGCCTTGTTCAGATCCCGATAATCAACGCACATTCGCACCTTACCATCTTTCTTTGGTACAGGTACTATATTGGCGACCCAAGGAGGGTAAGTTGTAACAGCTAGGAAACCAGCATCCCACTGTTCCTGTACTTCCTCTTTAATCTTTACGGCCATATCTGGTTTAGTTCTTCTGAGCTTCTACTTGATCGGTGGGCAGTCTTCATGCAATGGCAAGCGGTGGACCACAATATCCGTATCTAACCCAGACATATCTTCATAAGACCAAGCAAAGATGTCACTATACTCTCGAAGCATCTCGAAAAGTCTCTGCTTGATATTACTTTGTAGCGCAGCCCCTATCCGGACATTCCTGACTATCTCTTCGGAACCCAAATTAATGATCTCGATATCCTCCTGATGAGGCAGAATGATTCTCTCTTCTTATTTCAACAGATGAGTCAGCTCTTCTGGTAAGTCGTCGTCCTCAACAACCTCTTCTTCGGCTTGGAATATCGGATGCTCAAAGTCAAAGCGAGTCATAGGGAGTTCTTGATCGGTGTCATCTGAAATATGGATCATCCTGCAATAGAAAGGGTTAAATGCTTCAAATGATATGCAAACGAAGCACACGACCACATTGCCATTTTATTGTAAATAAAAAAAATAGAAAAACAGGGATCACAAAATTTGCATGAGGAAAACGCCTTTATTTGATGATTAAAACAAAGCATACACATAAGCAAGTATGCCCTGAAATAAAATCACTATGCCCCGGGTAGGACATAGGATTGTACAATAATCGGAAAAAAACAAGGCATTACTGTTTCGGCGTCACTTGAATAAAGTCCTGGATAGACCAGTTGCATAGGCTCTGTCCTGGCTCGCTGGGCTTGATCCACGACTCCATGTCACAGTCACTATCGCCTTCTTCACTGTCAGACACAGCGTTGATCTGTTCAAAACTGACTCCCCCTGGAGTGAACACAATCGGCCCTTTAAATCTCGGCTTGCCCTGTGAAGAAGATGATGACGACGGGCGATACCCTAAGCCAAACTTGTCTTGCTTAACAGGAATCTCCAAAACTCGACCCCAACCTTTAGCTTCCCCGGCCTGAACTACCGCTTGGGCTTCTCTATACGACGACATAGCTACCTCCGGACCCTTGCTGATTACAGGAGATTTATCGTTGCTCTGCACTCCTTCAAAATCCTGATACAATGTCTCATGGATCTCACCATCCACTTCAACATATTTAAACGATGACAGGTTGTTGCACCCTAAAATTTGACCAACCGGTCCTAATATCTGGTGTATGTTTCGACACATTTTGCATTCGCATTCGCCTACGGCATGCATCGCATTTTTATCATTCAGATTGGTTTTTATCGGGATTATAGCCCCTGGCGTTTCAGGCAGTTCAGGCCGGTCGAAATAAAAGTCTGTTGAGAATTGGTGCTCGTTCCTGGTGTTTTCAGGCCATCTCGGTGCCCGAGTTTCGTTGCGGTTGCGCAATTGGGTTTCATTCGGTTTAATCGGCCTCCTGGCATTTTTAAGATTGTTCTGTCATTTTTCTGGGTTTTTTTAGTGCATTTAATGTTTTTTTTCTGGATTTAATAGGGTTTTTATTTTTTTTTAGAATTTAAATAAATTTTCTTTTTATTTTTAGAAATTAATAGGTTTTAGATATTAGAGATTTTTAATAATTTTAGGTTTTAATTTTCTTTATTAGTTTAATAGATAAATAGATCTTTTTCTTTTAAAAAGAGTAGAAAATAATAATAATAATAATAATAGATAGTGTTTTTAGATTAGAGTTTTATTAAAGAAAAAATTAATAAAGAAAAATAATAAAAGAGATAGTATGATTTTTTAGATTTTTAATTGTTTTTCAGAATAATAAATAGAGATTAAAGTTTTTAGTTTTTAGATTTTTATTTCTCAGAATTAATTAGGATTTTAAGAAAAATATTAATTAGGATTAAAAAATAGTTTTTTTTTAGATTTTTAGATTTAATTAGGGTTTTATTTTCTATTTTCGTTTTTAGATATTAATTAGGGTTAATTGTAGAATTAATTAGGGTTTATTAGATTTTAATTAGGTTTTATTTCTTTATTTTCGTTTTTAGTTAATTAGAATTAATTAGGTGCTAATCAGATTTTATTTTTAATCTTAGTTTAGGATTTAATTAGGTTTTGTCATTAATCTGGATTAATCATTTTGGGCCCAATCAACGAATGATCCAAAAGCCCAGTCAACAGCAAGGTCCAAATCCAGGTGGCGTATAAAAAGAATGCCCACGTGTGATCTCTTCAGCTAGCCACCTCACTCTCTCATCCCTCCAGAATTTGACACCAGACTCTCTCTCTCACCCTGCATGCACACCACGTGTGCTCCCCTCAGACTTCCCCAGCCACGTGTCTCGCTCTCCATCACTCCCCTTGCCACCGCGCCACCTTGCCTGAATCCCACCGCCGGCCATGCAAAGCCGCCGGCGGCCACCCTAACAAACCCCTCCGGTAACGCTAACCTCCTCCGACCACCGCCGATCTCGCCGGAAACTGCAAAAAATACCAAATTTCCAGAAAATTCATTCCAACCTCATCTTCCTCATCATCCTCTCCGATCATCAATAATCATCAAACGAGAACATCGATTATCAGCACCAGAAAATCCCAGCTCGTTCATGCGTTCAACAATGATCGTCATCCTTTCTGTATTGATCTTCATCGTCTCCCTCAGAACTTCATCGTGTTCTTGAGACGTTCTCCAGAAATTTTCCAGAACCTCCATTGTGTTCTTCGTTCACCTTCATAGACCGTCCTCAAGAACCTTCATCGATCACCCTTCAACTCTCATCAGGAGCGCTCAAGAACAGGTGACGCCACCTCTATAAATCCACAAGGATTCTCATCGCGCTCTTCATTCCGCAAGGACCTTCATTATTCGTCGTGATTTTCTGCATCAATCTTCATCGGCTCCCTCAGAACTTCATTGTGTTCTTGAGACGTTCTCCAGAAAATCTTCATAATAACGAGTCTTCATCAGCATTCATCGCTGTCCTCAGGATCTCCAAAAGTTCCTCCAAGAACCTACGCCTTCATCAAAACTATCCAGGTTCTTCTTTCTCCTTTCTCTAGCTTGTAAGGATGCATGCGGTTAGCTTGTACATACTCAGATTAGCTTCGATTGCTAGGAAATCTCTTTGTTTAGGTTCGAATCTCAGTTGAGCATTAGGTTAGGATTGTGTGAGCTGGGATTTGAGGGATGTGAGTGATGATGGGGGAAGAACATTGGGGAGATTTTCAGAGATGGTGAGTAAGCGCCGATTAGGGTTTCAGAATTGATGGAGATGAACAGTAGAGGATGGTAAGGTTAGTTTTAGGTTTTTTGATTACACTGATGATGGGTTATCATGGAGTCTCGGGCCTTAAGCCCAATTGCAAGTTACTGGACGTATCCTCCCTTGATTCCCTTCATACTCCCTCCCCCTGGGTTGAGTTAGTTTGGGCCTTAGGCCAATTGATATCCGCGCCCCCCTTTTGGGGCCCAAACGAGCAACCAAGGTGAACTGGCTGTTATTCGCCCCCCTCAGGTTTTTCTTTGTGTTGGGTTTTTTTTTTTTTGAATTGCTAAGTTTGGGCCCAGACAGACTTTCTGTTTGCCCCCAATTGGGCCCAGAGTGAATAACAAAGGGATATGATGTTGTTTGAACCCCCTGCTGGTTTGTTTTTTTTGTTTTTTTCTCTGAATAAAATTGGGCCCAGCGCAATTGCTGGTTGCACCCCCATCTTGGGCCCAACGAATTTTCTGCATGTATTAAACTGCTGGTGACACCCCCCTGTTTTCCAATTTCAATTTTTTTTCTTTTCTTTTCATTTGTATATAATTCATAAATAATTCATGAAAAATTGAAAAATAGTCATTTTAATATGGGAATTTTTGCTATATGTTGATAATTGTCTCAACAAAATTGTGAATAAATAAAAATATTATTTTAGGTATTTTCTTTATTTTTTGTGAATATTTTACATTTAGTTGTTTTTTTTGTTGAATATGGTTTGTACATAATTTTGTAGATTTTTGTTTAGCTAGCTCCCTTTACATTTTAGTGCTATTATTTTTAGAGTAATTAGATATAAACTTGAGCTCCCCCCTGGATTTATTCCATGATTTTATAATTGGTTTTTAGTTAGTTTTGATTAGATGATATTAGGATGGTTAGATTAGGGTTTTTAGATTGAATTAGGGTATGGGACCTATGGGGTATATAGGGTAGATATAGTATTTCCCTTAGAATTAATATTAGGCTTGTAAATATTATTTTACTATATTTTGCAATTGTGTGATTGTTTGGTTTGCCCATTGTTGGGGTTTACTTTGTTGTGAGGGTTTTTTGGGGCATTTGCTTGGGGTGTTGGCTTGGTTTGAAGAGCATGATGATGGAGTCTAATGAAGACAAGGTTGAAGATCAAAATCAAAGGTTGCTGAAGATTGTTTGCTTGCTTGGAGTGGATTGAAGACCATAGGACATAAGAGCTAGATAGAGCCTTAGAATAGAAAATTGATTCATAAACATGGATGGTTTCTTTTGCCTCCATTCTTCTCTGTGATTAAAAGTCTCTCCTTAATATTCACATCCCTCCTTTGGAAGGATTAGTGACTGTATCTAGGAGATAGAACTTTGAGAGAAACAGTCTGTATTATGTTAACTTTTTGTAGGCCACCTTTGGTGCTCAGTAGACTGTTTAACATGCAAAATCCTCTTATAATCATTTCTCTGTTGGAGAGCTTGCTTTGAAGAAGCCCTTGAAGATTGAGAATAGAGTTCATTGCCTTGAAGACTGATAGAAGAAGGAGCTTATGCTGTCAGGCTTTGCTGATTAGAGTTGCTGGTGCTGTTTAGAGCTGGTGATGTATTGTTTGAGTTTCTTGACTGTATTGTTTGTTAATTTTCCCATAAGGTTGAAGTGAAGTTGTTTCACTTTGCCCATTGTTTTCTAGGTTCGAGGTCGAGTGGGACTCCCTTGCCTCCCTTGTACTGCTGCATTCATGCATTTTACTGCTTTACTGTATATATGCTGTTTCTTTTCCGTTTATTCCCTTAGGATCTCTGTTTCTCTCTGCGCAAGAGAGGAATATGGCAGACATTAGGATCTCATCCATGCATGACAACATTAGGGTAGATTTTGATTCCCTTTTCAACCATAGGTTTTAGAGTTGATGTTTCTCTTCTTTCCCAAAACAATCAGAAAAATACAATAAAAGGATAAACATCAATAAAAGACAGTTCTTGCGTAAAAGACTGTAAACCAATCAAAAAACGTCATTTTTGTCCGCTTGGACCCATAATCAGGAGAAAACCTTTTTCAGAAGGATAAAAACAATCAAGACATAATTGTGTCGTACGTGGCCCGAACTACGTTTGCTCTGATCTTTCACGCTGTATGAAAGTACGTAGGCATAGGATGCGATATCCTAGCGAGCAACCTTCCCCTCCTTTCCAGTAGGTAGGCGAACTACGTTGACTCTGATTTCTCGTTCCAGACGGGAATACGTAGGCATAAAGTGCGATACTTTGCCGAGTCAGTTTATTTTCTTTTAACCCCAGACCTGTAGAATAGATAGAATAACAATCCGTACTAGAAAACAAGCGTGGATCCCGTCGAGTACGACGGACGTGAGGGGTGCTAATACCTTCCCCTTGCGTAACCGACTCCCGAATCCAGGATTTGGTTGCGATGACCATTCCTTTCCCGTCTTTGCGGTAGGTTTACTCTGAGCGTTTCCTTTCCCTCCGTTGGGATAAGTAACGCACGGTGGCGACTCTTCTGTTCCGCCGACGCCGATTTTCGCAGTAGCGACACAGGTGACTGACCAGAATGTCTTCCTCCCCACATATAGTGACAATACTATCACCGACCGCATATTTAAGCTTTTGGTGCAACGTCGATGTCACAGCCCCTGCAGCATGGATCCACGGTCGTCCAATCAAACAACTATAAGCTGGCTGTATGTCCATGATGTAAAACACGGTGTCAAACACTTCTGGACCGACCTGGATTGGAAAAGTCAATTCTCCAAATACAGACCTTCTCGTTCCGTCAAATGCCCTCACCACTAAATCACTTGGCGTACAGATTACACATCGGGTATCTAGCTTCAGCAATGCTTTCTTGGGCAAGACATTTAAGGATGAACCAGTGTCAACAAGGACGTGGGATATAACAGTGCCCCTACACTCGACAAAAATATGCAACGCACTATTATGGTTGCGGCCCCTGGGCGTCAAATCAAAGTCAGTAAAGCCAAGGCCATGCCCCGCATTCACGTGCGCAATCACTCCTTCGAGTTGATTCATGGATATCTCATGGGGTACATAGGCAGCGTCCAGAGCTTTCAACAACGCGTTCCGGTGAGCTTCGGAACAAAGCAACAATGACAAGATTGATATTTTGGAAGGCATCTGCTGCAGATGATCGACAATTTTATAATCACTCTTCCGAATCAATCTCATGAATTCTTCTACATCTTTGGTCAAAGACTCTTTTTCTTTCTCCTTCGACGGTCCTTCGTCATTGACCTTACCTTTCCCCTTTGCAATTCTCTTAGCTTCTACTTCTGGCGACGTAAATATTCTGCCACTGCGGGTTATGCCCCTGCCCCCACAAGATTATCAACGGATCCTATAGGCGGGCTTGGCAAGTTAATCTTCTCCCCATTGCAATACACTTCTGCTCCATAATTCCAGGGGATGGCTTTAGTACTCTCATACGGAATAGGTCCAGCTTTGGTTATTGTGATAGTCGGCCTCTTGGGAGGTGCCGATATCGTGACAGTTTTGAACGGTATTGTAATCGTTGCAACTTCATCCTGCTTCTCAACTTTTGCCTCAACAGGCTTATCTTCAGCAGTGCGATCAAATTGCAGCGTACCTTCGTCAATCATTCCTTGAATACCTCTTCTCAAGTTATTACAACCCTCAGGCTGGGCCAAACAATCAACACAATCAGCGCCACAACCAGGGAACACCCCCCTTTAAGTAACCTACTCTTGACATAACCCAGAGGTGTTTTCAATTCGTCCACATTCATAACCAGATTCAGACTAGCATCCTCCAAAATTGCACCCACCTGTGCCGATCCATGGGGCGGCATCGGATTCTTCTCAATATTGGGCGCTTCGTTACCAAAGTTTATAGCTTTGCTATCTATCAAATCTTGCACCTTGTGCTTGAACGCTTGACAATTCTCGATGGTATGACCGGGTGCCCCAGAGTGGAAGTCGCAGTGTGCATTAACGTCATACCCATAAGGAGGCGTGCCCTTCGGCGGAGCTAGCGTCCTTTTTTCAACAAGCTGCAACTGTAACAAGGTTGGAAGAAGCTGAGCATAAGGTAGCGGAGGTGCATCAAAAACTCTCTTCACAGCCCTATCCCGAACTTGATATCTTTGTGGAGCAGCGTTATGTCGTCCCTGTTATTGTTGTTGTTGTTGAGGTACAGGAATTGTCACACTGGCGATCTGTTGCCCGTGCCAATTCTGACTTTTATCCCTTCTCCGATCACTACATACTGCACTGGTATCTCCCTGTCTCTTGTTCCCAAAGGCCTTTTTACCACCTCCAGCTGAGGTTGACTCACCCGCTTGAATCTTACCAATCTTAACGCCATTCTCGATATGTTCCCCCAAGAGTATCAGCTCGAAAAAATTAGCCGTTGTACAATTAATCAGCCTGTCATAGTACAACCCAGAGAAAGTGCCCACAAACATATCTACCAACTCCCGCTCTACCATGGGTGGGTGCACCCTAGCAGCTAGCTCACGCCACCTCTGGGCGTATTCTTTGAAACTCTCATTATTCTTCTGAGAGAGATTTTAGAGTTGGACCCTGTTCGGTGCAAGGTCGTTGTTGTATTGGTAATGCTTGACAAAAGCTTCTGCTAGTTCCTTCCAGCTACCAATTTGAGTAGGCTCTAACCCCATGTACCATTCCAATGACGGTCCTGACAAGCTGTCTTGGAAAAAATGCATCAGCATCTTTTCGTCATCAGAGTATACGGACATTCTCCGGTAGTAAGATCACACGTGAACTCTCGGGCAGGTATGTAAGAGCACAGATTGTGTCTTAGTAATATCTCTAAGTTTTGATGATAACATTAATGATAATTTGTATACAAGAATTATACTCTCTAAATTTGTTCTAAACTGTTTTCTACAGGCACAAAAGATTTTAATCTTAAAGAGCAAATTTGATGTGAACTATAAATTCTGAATGGCTCAGAGCATCTGAAGATTAGAAGAATCTGAAGTATAAGAGCTTAGTCATCAAGATTCTGAAGATACAACACGCTGCATATATTATCAAGAATCTGAATGAAAGAAGACTCTGAGTGAAGAGACTCTGAATGAGAGAAGACTCTGATCTGAGTGAAGACTCTGATCTAAGAGCATGTTACGCTTCAAGCACACAGCTGCACCAGACTCTGATTCAGCAACATCTGAAGAACATCTTAGGCTCTGAAGTTTCCAGAAGATTCTGAAGACTGAAGACTCTGATATTGATTGTTGATCTGAACTATCTGAAGAATTATTTGAAGAAGATTATTTTAATATATCCGTTGGAATATGCCAGCAAATCTTTCCTTAATTGGGATAGACATAAATCTCTGCAAGAATATTATTCCTCTGATACATTCCATATATGGTAAATTCACAGCTCAGCAGACCATTGCTACACCCACATTTTGTGCGCCGTCTCTCTGCTGCAATAGTACAAAGGACAGTACTATTTGATATTGGAAATATCTTCTCCAACGGTATTATATTCTCTCCAATATTCAAGTGGCTATATAAAGGATATCATAGCACTTTCTTCAGTGTGAAGAAAAAGAAAAAAAGACGAAGTTTGAAAAACTTACTCTCAAGCGAAGAAACTCTCAAGCTCTCATATTCTTTATAGTTCATACTTTGTTCTAAACTTAGAGAAATAACACAGTTGTGTTTATAGCTTTCATAGAAGCAATTTATTACTCTTACATTGTATTACATTAATTTGTAAAGGAAGTTTTCCTTAAGAGGATCTAGGTTAGATCAGTAGCTCTTGAGAAGACTAAGAACAGTTGTTCTTAGGTGTTGTTTTCCTTAAGAGGATCTAGGTTAGATCAGTAGCTCTTGAGAAGACTAAGAACAGTTGTTCTTAGGTGTTGCTATTTGTAATCAGTTGATTTGAATAGTGGATTAAGTCCTTGTTGAGAAAGGCAAATCACTCTTGAAAAGGGTGGACTGGAGTAGTTGAGTTCAACGAACCAGGATAAAAATACTTGAGTTTTTATCTTTGATTATTTTCTGTCATACTTATTCAACCCCCCTTCTAAGTATTTTCTCACCTTCAGTTGGCATCAGAGCTCCGGTTCTGCGTGTGCATTCACTTAACTGTGACAGATAAAGATCCAGTGAGAAGAATACTCTGTTATTTATTTGGTTGCTAATATGGGTGATATTCCTACATCAAGCAACAAATATGAAGGAGACAGAATCAGCACCAAACCTCCAATGTTTGATGGAGAAAAATTTGATTATTGGAAAGATAGACTTGAAAGTTTTTTCTTGGGGTATGATGCTGATCTCTGGGATTTAGTCATTGATGGATATGAACATCCTACTAAGGATGGCAAAAAGATTGATAGAAAATCAATGACTGAGGAGCAGAAGAAAGAATTCAAGAATCATCACAAAGCCAGAACCATACTTCTTAATGCAATCTCTCATACAGAGTATGAGAAGATTACCAACAGAGACACTGCTCATGATATGTTTGAGTCTCTCAAAATGACTCATGAGGGAAACTCTCAGGTGAAAGAAACAAAGGTTCTGATGGCTACATGGGATGACTCAGATGAATCTGAATCATCTTCTGAATCTGAGGAAGAATGTGCAAATGTTGCGCTGATGGCCAACACAAATGATCAAGATGAAGGAACGTCATCATCTGAATCTGAGTCAGAATCAGACTCTGACTCTGAAGAGGTATTTTCTGAACTCTCCAGAGCTGAACTTGTTGAAAGTTTATCTGACATGTTGGAAAGCTACAGCAAGATTAAACTCAAATACAAGAAGCTGAAAAGCAATCTTGAATCTGAGATTGATCTTCTGAGAACAGAACTTGTTGAGCAGAAAGAAATAAATTTAAAACTCAAAAATGATTTAGAAACAACTCAACAAGTATCTGATACTGAAACAGAGTCAAGTGAAAATATTTTAGAAAAATATGACTCCAGTTTTAAAAGATTCCTCACTAAAAGCATAGACAGAAGCAAAATGGCTTCTATGATCTATGGTGTTAGTGGGAACAACAGAAGAGGCATTGGATGTGAATCTTCCTCTGGAAGCAATCCAAAATCTGTTGATAAACTCTTCATCAAGAAGACTCCTCTGTATTCTCATTTTAAGTTTGGTCATCTGAATGATATTAAACATACAAGCTCTGAAAAGAGTACTTATGTGTTTAAGCCAAGGGCTAGCCAGAATAAACACTATGTTGAAAAACAGAAGTTTAGGCAAAACCACAGAACATCTAACCCCAAAGGACCCAAGAAGATCTGGGTACCTAAAAGTAAAATAATACCTGTTGCAGATGTTCTTAGCAGCAAAATCCAGACACCAATCATGGTACCTGGACTCTGGATGCTCACGACATATGACGGGCGAAAGGTCTATGTTCCAAAGCCTGGAACTTAGATCTGGAGGGGACGTGAAATTTGGAGGGAACCAGAAGGGCAAGATCATTGGCTCTGGTACAATAGGTAATGGTAACCTACCCTCTATTTCTAATGTTCTGTTAGTTGAAGGATTGAAACATAATCTATTGTCCATAAGTCAATTAAGTGACAATGGTTATGATATCATCTTTAATCAAAAATGTTGCAAAGCTGTATGTCAAAAGAATGGTTCAATCCTATTCAGTGGAAAGAGGAAAAACAACATTTACAAAATTAACCTTTCAGAACTTAAAGTTCAAAATGTAAAATGCCTTTTATCTGTGAATGATGAGCAATGGGTCTGGCATAGAAGATTGGGACATATTAATATGAGACGTATATCTCAGATTAATAAACTCAATCTGGTCAGAGGACTCCCTAATCTGAAGTTCAATTCAGATGCTCTGTGTGGCGCATGTCAAAAGGGTAAATTTTCAAAATCTCATTTTAAACCAAAAAATGTTGTTTCCACTTCTAGACCATTGGAATTACTTCATATTGATCTGTTTGGACCAGTGAAAACTGCATCCATCAGAGGCAAGAAGTATGGGTTAGTCATTGTAGATGACTACAGCAGATGGACATGGGTAAAGTTTCTAAAACACAAGGATGAGTCTCATTCTGTGTTCATTGACTTCTGCAATCAAGTCCAGACTGAAAAAGAATGCAGAATTATTAAAGTCAGAAGTGATCATGGTGGTGAATTTGAAAACAAATATTTTGAAAAATATTTTTCTGAAAAAGGAATTGCACATGATTTCTCCTGTCCTAGAACTCCACAACAAAATGGAGTTGTAGAGAGGAAAAATAGAACATTGCAAGAAATGGCCAGAACCATGATCAACGAGACAAATCTGGCAAAATACTTTTGGGCAGAAGCAATAAATACAGCATGTTATATTCAGAACAGAGTGTCTGTAAGACCTCTTCTGGAAAAGACTCCCTATGAATTGTGGAGAAACAGAAAGCCCAACATTGCTTATTTTCATCCATTTGGATGTATTTGTTATATGCTTAACACTAAAGATCATCTGAACAAGTTTGATTCCAAAGCACAGAAGTGTTTCATGCTTGGTTATTATGAACGCTCTAAAGGCTACAGAGTATTCAATACTGAAACACAGATTGTGGAAGAATCTATTCATGTTAGATTTGATGATAAGCTTGGCTCTGAAAAGCCAAAGCAAGTTGAAAGTTCTGCAGATAGAGAAGTTATTCTCACAGACTCTGAAGGCTCAGAGGCAGACAAGACTGAAGACAAAGACTCTGAAGCAAACCCAGATGCTACGCCTCTAACTTCCCAACTTGACAATCTGCATATTTCTGAAAGACCAACAGTCAGAGGATCTTCTTCCAGAATGAAAGCTTCTCATCCAGAGGATGTGATAATTGGAAAGAAAGATGATCCAATAAGGACAAGAGCATTTCTCAGAACTTCTGAATCTTCCTTCTGTGGCTTAGTGTCAATTATAGAACCAACATCTGTTGATGAGGCTCTGGAAGATAATGAATGGATTTTAGCTATGCAAGAGGAGCTGAATCAATTCACAAGGAATGAAGTCTGGGATCTGGTTCCAAGACCTAAAGGTTTCAATGTCATTGGAACAAAATGGGTTTTCAGAAATAAACTTAATGAGAAAGGAGAAGTTGAAAGGAACAAAGCAAGACTGGTTGCTCAAGGCTACAGTCAACAAGAAGGCATAGACTACACAGAAACATATGCTCCTGTTGCAAGGTTAGAGTCTATACGCTTGCTTATTTCATTTGCTGCACAACATAACATCACTCTTTATCAGATGGATGTTAAAAGTGCTTTTCTTAATGGAATTATAGAAGAGGAAGTGTATGTCCACCAACCTCCTGGTTTTGAAAATGAAAATTTTCCAGATCATGTTTACAAACTGAAAAAATCTCTTTATGGACTAAAACAAGCTCCCAGAGCTTGGTATGAGAGGTTGAGTAATTTTCTTCTGAAGAAAAATTTCATCAGAGGAAAAGTGGATACCACACTATTTTGTAAAACCATTAAGAAAGATTTGTTGATTTGTCAAATTTATGTAGATGATATTATTTTTGGATCAACAAATATTATGCTTGGAAAGGAGTTTGCTAAATGTATGCAGGCAGAATTTGAGATGAGCATGATGGGAGAACTGAGATTCTTTCTGGGAATCCAAGTAAATCAGACTCCAGAGTGCACCTACATACATCAGACCAAGTATGTTAAAGAGCTTCTGAAGAAGTTTAACATGCTGGATAGCAAAATGGCAAAGACTCCAATGCATCCTACAAGCACTCTAGGTAAGGAAGAGGTAAGTAAGAAGGTAGATCAGAAACTCTACAGAGGTATGATAGGATCTCTTCTTTATTTGACTGCTTCTAGACCAGACATTCTGTTTAGTGTTTGTTTATGTGCTAGATTCCAATCAGATCCTAGAGAATCACACTTAACTGCTGTTAAGAGGATTCTAAGGTATCTGAAAGGTACTGCTAATGTTGGTTTGTGTTACAGAAGATCTGACGAATATTCACTAGTTGGATTCTGTGATGCTGACTATGCTGGAGATAGAGTTGAGCGCAAAAGTACTTCTGGAAGCTGTCAGTTTCTTGGAAGTCATCTGATCTCGTGGTACAGCAAGAAGCAACCAACAATTGCACTATCAACCACAGAGGCAGAATACATTGCTGCTGCTGGATGTTCCACTCAGATGCTCTGGATGAAGAGTCAACTAGAAGATTATCAAATCTATGAGAGTAATCTTTCTATCTTCTGTGATAATACTTCTGCTATATGTTTATCCAAAAATCCAATTTTACACTCTAAGGCCAAACATATAGAGATTAAACATCATTTCATCAGAGACTATGTTCAGAAGGGTGTAATAAATTTAGCCTTTGTTGATACAGATCATCAATGGGCAGATATTTTCACAAAACCCCTTGCTGAAGATAGGTTTAAGTTTATTCTGAAAAATATTTGTATGGATTTTTGTCCAGAGTAATATTTCTCAGAGTCAACTTCTCAGATGCTAAGTGTTTAACACTCTGAAGTATTTCATCTGTCCTGCTTGTTTAATTTATCTGTGAATTATTTTTGTGTGAAACTCTGAACTGACCATCTAAGAGGATCTGAAAGTTGAAAACGTTTCATTTCTTAAGAGTTATAGAATCACATGCAAGCAAACACGTGTCACTCAGAATCTGAAAAGTTGGAGTACACCTACTGATTATGACGTTTAAGGTATTGCTTTGAAAATCTCAATCTGTCTTGATTTTCCCCCAAATGTCATATCATAATTAAAAATGATTACTTTTCATTTAATGCAAACGTGCGTATGTGTCCTATGTGTGTCTGTTGTGTTTCCCATGCTTGCTTTATTTGTCTATATAAACCATTCTCATAACACATTCACACTTTTCACATTCTCAAACACATATGCGCTTTTGTTTGTTGTTCTCTCTCTTTGCAAACCCTAAAAGAACTCAGAAACCTTCATCTTCTTCATCATCGTCAACAATGGCATCTACTTCAAACGCTGTTACTACCAAGAATGCTACCACTGTCAAAGAACCAGTACGCACTCTCCTAACTGCTGTTGATTCACTAGAAGTTCTGTGTGAAAGTTTCGTGGACTTAGAAGATCTTGCTGAAAATGGGTTTGATCTGATTTCTTCAATCAAAGCACAAGGATGGGACGGTTACTTTGACAGGCTTATGGGTCCTGTGTATCCAACGTTAGTGAAGGAGTTCTGGATCCATGCAGATGCTACTCCAAAGTTCATTCACTCCTCTGTGCTGGAAAAAAAGATAGTTATCACTGAAAACCTGATAAGGAAACTCATAGGTTTTAAGGCAACTGATGGAGTAACCTCTCTGTCTTCTGCGCGTGAAGACCTGAAAGATGTATGTCAAGAAATCTGTACTATTGGTGAACCTTGTAAGAAGGTTAAGTTCTTGAAACCCACTTACAAGATATGGGCTAAGATTTTCATGAGCACCATCTTTCACAGACCATCTTCAAACTCTTCTGATTATGTTAATGCTGAACAACTTTACTTCATGTATTGTTTACACCAAAACATTCAGATTGATCTTCCATATTTGTTGTTTAATCATCTGGTGTCTCACGTCAAGGAAACAACGGAAACAGCCAGAGATAAATCTGGAAAAGTCAGAACATGGATCCCTATGGGAAGGCTGATTTCAGATATTCTGATAGAAAACCAACTTGTGGCGCATCTGCAAGAGGCTGGGTTGATAGAAGATCTGACTTATATCATTGGCTCTGAAATAAACGGTTTAACTTTGAGAAGGATGAAACTGGTTGATGATTTATCTGAGAAACCAAGGAAAACTAACTCTGAAGAAGTTAGGGGAAGAAGGATTCCTGTTAAGGATTTTCCTTTATTCACCTCAGATGAATCTAGAGAAGTTATTGCTGAGTATGTTGCTCGCTGCCTAAGAGATGGTGTTGAGATTCCTGCCAATCTTGTGCAGAAGGAAGGCCAAGTTCTTCCTGATTTGACAAGGGAAAGAAGACGTAAGAGAAAAGTTGATAGTGAAGGTCATCAGAAGAAAAGGAAGCATTCAGATGCTGAAAAGAAGAAGAAAAGGAAGAAGCTGAAGAAGGTTCAACCAAATCCTCCTGCAGCAACTTTTGAAGAAATTAGAGATACTCTGAAACAGGTATTTAACACTGATTCTAATCCTGTTCATCATTCTGATACCCCCACACCCTCTGACTCCCCACTTAGATTTAGAAGATCCAGACCTTCTAAAACTATTCTCTCTAAACCATCTTCTGTCCCCCCTCATACACCACAATCCAAGCAACCAACAAAAATCATACAGAAATTCCACAACAAACTCAACAAACAACACCACAACCACAAAACACTATCCCAGAATATACCATTCCAGAGGATGTTCACCCTGAACACTCTGACCAACCTGAATATCTCATTGATCCTGATGAGATATTAGATGTCACACCTTTAAACCAGTCTGTCAATTTATCTTCAACTTCTGAAAAATCCAACCACTCTGATGCATCATCTAATGATGAATCATCTGGTTACATTAATGAATGCTTGAATGATCTCAAACAACCTCGTTCTGAGAGTGTTTGGAAACAGCTGTTTAAATCTCCAACTTCTGAACATCCACCTTCTCCACAAAATTCCCCAACTCAAACTCTCACTCCACAACCTCTTGAAATCCAAAACACTCCACAACCAACAGAAACCCAACCAATTCCCTCAATACCTCAACCACAACATTCTGACCAACAAACATCTGAACCACAAACCAACCAACCAACATCTGAACCACAAATCAATCCTCAACCTTCTGAACCACAAACATCTGAACATCCATCTTCACAACCTCAACCTTCTGAACAAACACCACAAACACAACTAACCCAACCAAGAAAACCCAGAATCCCTGATGAAGCAGAATTGGGATCACGTGTTTATACTCTGTTAAGAGATTTTGATAAGGATAATGTCTCAGACTTTGCTGACATTATGGATGTTTGCATGACTACTATGGACAAAGAGGCTGCTGACGCTGTTTGGAAGAAATATCTTTACAGACTGAATAGGGAGGCTTTGAAAATCAGGACTCAATGTCTTAGATTGTCAAAAGTAAGGTTTGCTGCTTATCAAAAACGGATTAAGAGAAACACTCCTCCTATTCTTCTTCTAGAAGCTCCTCCACCTCCAGAAATTCCTGCACCTGATGTTACTCAGCCTGTTTCAGAATCTACTGTTTCAGAATCTACAGATCTTCAGAAGGATGTCAAAGAACTTAAGGATTTTATGGTTGATCAAAAGAAAACAAATGAAGAAATGAAAACTTGGATGGCTAAGCAAGATGAAAATTCAGAAAGGATTACAGCACTGCTGCAACTCATTGCTTCTCAACAAGCCTCATCTGCTAAACCTACTTGATGTTTTGCACAAGTTTTTCATGTTTTGCTTTGTTTTGATTTTCTTCTGATATGTTTTGTTTGCTTTTATCTGAATCTGGATGTTCTCTTGACTTAATGACAATGATCTTTTTGCTTATCTGGATATGTGTTTCTTCTGCATCTTTACTGTCTTTTAAAATTCTTTTTGATTATGACAAAAAGGGGGAGAAACAAAATAGAATCTGATTGTTCGAATCTATAAGCAATTATCTGAACTAAGTCAGACATGTTACTAACATTCTTTGAATTTAAGTGTCCCAGATATTATTAAAAAAATCTGACAAATTTCATTGAAGTTTTTCCTGAGATCTATCTTTTCAGAACCTGATCAAAAATAGCTAAATCTGAGTAGACCAGACTCTGATATCTAACCTTGAGTACTATGATCTAAAAGATAACTCAAGACAGGAAATGGCAAGATAAACAACCAGGTGTTCTGAAGTTGTTCATCTGGCATCAAGCTTTAATATGGCATCAAGCTTTGACTCTAGAAGTCAAACATATGTCAACCAGGCTTCAATCAGGCTCTGAATCTGAAATGTACTCAACCAGAAAGGGAAGTATCTAATTCCATTAGAGTATTCATTTCAGGGGGAGATTGTTAATCTCAGGGGGAGTAATTTTAATTCATATTTTTATTGAACAAATTTCTCATGTTTTGTCATCATCAAAAAGGGGGAGATTGTAAGAGCACAGATTGTGTCTTAGTAATATCTCTAAGTTTTGATGATAACATTAATGATAATTTGTATACAAGAATTATACTCTCTAAATTTGTTCTAAACTGTTTTCTACAGGCACAAAAGATTTTAATCTTAAAGAGCAAATTTGATGTGAACTATAAATTCTGAATGGCTCAGAGCATCTGAAGATTAGAAGAATCTGAAGTATAAGAGCTTAGTCATCAAGATTCTGAAGATACAACACGCTGCATATATTATCAAGAATCTGAATGAAAGAAGACTCTGAGTGAAGAGACTCTGAATGAGAGAAGACTCTGATCTGAGTGAAGACTCTGATCTAAGAGCATGTTACGCTTCAAGCACACAGCTGCACCAGACTCTGATTCAGCAACATCTGAAGAACATCTTAGGCTCTGAAGTTTCCAGAAGATTCTGAAGACTGAAGACTCTGATATTGATTGTTGATCTGAACTATCTGAAGAATTATTTGAAGAAGATTATTTTAATATATCCGTTGGAATATGCCAGCAAATCTTTCCTTAATTGGGATAGACATAAATCTCTGCAAGAATATTATTCCTCTGATACATTCCATATATGGTAAATTCACAGCTCAGCAGACCATTGCTACACCCACATTTTGTGCGCCGTCTCTCTGCTGCAATAGTACAAAGGACAGTACTATTTGATATTGGAAATATCTTCTCCAACGGTATTATATTCTCTCCAATATTCAAGTGGCTATATAAAGGATATCATAGCACTTTCTTCAGTGTGAAGAAAAAGAAAAAAAGACGAAGTTTGAAAAACTTACTCTCAAGCGAAGAAACTCTCAAGCTCTCATATTCTTTATAGTTCATACTTTGTTCTAAACTTAGAGAAATAACACAGTTGTGTTTATAGCTTTCATAGAAGCAATTTATTACTCTTACATTGTATTACATTAATTTGTAAAGGAAGTTTTCCTTAAGAGGATCTAGGTTAGATCAGTAGCTCTTGAGAAGACTAAGAACAGTTGTTCTTAGGTGTTGTTTTCCTTAAGAGGATCTAGGTTAGATCAGTAGCTCTTGAGAAGACTAAGAACAGTTGTTCTTAGGTGTTGCTATTTGTAATCAGTTGATTTGAATAGTGGATTAAGTCCTTGTTGAGAAAGGCAAATCACTCTTGAAAAGGGTGGACTGGAGTAGTTGAGTTCAACGAACCAGGATAAAAATACTTGAGTTTTTATCTTTGATTATTTTCTGTCATACTTATTCAACCCCCCTTCTAAGTATTTTCTCACCTTCAAGGTATCCCCCTTATACTTGTCAAATGTGGGCGCTTTGAATTTGATTGGTACCCTCAAGCCATGGACCAATCCCATGTTAGCCACATCTAGCCCCGTGGCGTTCTGATTAGCAAGATTCCTCATATGTTCTTCTAACAACTTGAACCTTCTATCATTGTCAGCGGGCATCTCAAGATCTCTGCCTGGAGGAGGGAAAGCATCTTCCTGGCGATCTTCGTCCCAGTGAGAATCCTCGTTACCATACTCAGCATAAGCAGTATGAGGACCAAAACCAGTCTGATTAATCCTATGATCGTATCCCATATTACCGAAACCTTGATTTCCACTGCCTGGCCCAAAACCAGCATTATGAACGCCCATTCCCATACCATTGTGGCTTGCATTGCCGAAGCCTGCATTACCGAAGCCCTGATTACTGTAACCCTGATTTCTGTAACCCTGATTTCTGTAACCCTGATTTCCATAGCCTTGATTACCACCAAAACCAACGTTGCCAATACCGATACCCATACCAGTATTCCCAGCACCGAGACCAGCATTCCCAGCGCCAACATTGAAACAAGCATTCCCCGTCACATCCACATTCTCAGCTCTGTTATCGTTCTCAGTCGTATTGAGGACAACCACTAGTACCGTATCATTTGCTCGAGGAGTCCCGACTTGAGAAGGATGATTAGAAAATCCACCATGTAGCACACCCTGACAATCAACCCTAGCAATCAGTGGCTGCACCATAGTTTGCAGCTGCGCCTGACCCTTAGCCACATTCTCCATCACCTGCATGAACTGCGCCATCCTATCGCGCATCTCTTGCATCTTGGTCTGCATCTGATCCATGGCTTTCTTACAGTTGCTTCTGGTAGAATAGTGATGAATTCGCTGGTCGGCAATCCTGGAACCTGCATCGACAGAGGGTTAGGAGAACAGTACAAGGTACCTGCTATGCGAATGATTTATGCAGATACGAACGTGTGTCTGTGCATTAGGGAGATTTTCCCCCCGATTCGAGTGCCCGAGTGCAAGTGCTGATAACAAGAAGTCCGGATCTAGTTACTGGAATAACATCTCATATATAGATAAGGCCCACAAGGCAGCAGTACAAGGTCAATGAATACAACGGGAATCAATAGCATGACCTCAACCAACAAGCCTGGTGATAGTCAGCCTACAGCAAAGATCAGAAAAAACAAAGAGTTATAAAGATAATCAAGTGCAACAACGGGAACGAAACTCCTCTAGCAACTCTCTGGTCTCGGGGTGATTGGGACAAGTGAGTAACCCTTCAACAAGCAACTCTCTCTGCATAATAGTACACTGGAGACCCTCAACTGAATCTTCCCACGCTCCATGGCCAAAGCAATCTTCTAACTTTCGCTTCTTGGACTCGAACCTCTACTTGCGATCTTTCAAGTTAGCGAGAGCTTTGTTCAGTAGGTCTTCAGCAGTGTATCGGCGAGGGGTCTCCTCATCAAACCTTTTCTCACTAGCCTTCACCTGAGCCTTCAATTTGGAGATCTGTTGCTTTAGTTTATCCTCCCTCTCTTTGTTGTTGGCTATGGTGGCATTCCACTGCTGATTAAACTTGGATATTCTTCGGTATACTTCGTCCAAGTGATGCTTCTTAGTAGCCAATACATCATTAACAGATTTGAAGTCCAGACCCAAGCGCTCGCGATCAGCTATCTGCTTAGTCAAGTCCATGCCTAATCTGTTCACCAACTCTGTTTGCCTCTTGAAGGAGTGGACGGCTTCACTTCTCTTGCCTCTGATCTGTGCCAACTCTTTCTCTAACTCTTCATTTTCCTTCTTCAGCTCTTCTCTCTCAGCTAACACCTGATTATACTGCTGAATAGGCACGGTAGTAGGCTCTTCCACCACTGGAGGGCATTCCTGCTTAGCAGGAGGAAAAGGCATCCCTATAATCTCCGCTCTGGCTCTGATCCAAGTCACATACGGAGCATAAGCTTGGCTATTACTTTTCCCCAACAATGACTTCCCTCGTCTACTGATATCATTCCAGGCACACTGAAGCTTAGATAACATATCCCCCTATAGAAGACCGGTAAGGTACAGAGATTCCTGCACCTCTTCATCCTTTGGTGGAACTCTCAAAGCATAGGCAAACTGTCGGACAAGTAGAGATGGATTATAGTTGATACAGCCCTTTCTTCCAATCAAAGGCACATTTGGAAACCCACTGCAACTAAATATAACCTCAGTACCTAACATATTTCTATCAAACCAAACAACACTCTCTGCTGATAAACCCATCAATCGCTCAGACCACTCAGTTGTGGCTGCAGATGAAGCAAAGAGACCCTTCTTGGGTAGGTGACTATCAAACCATCTATAGAGTAAGGGCACACAGCATGATACATTCTTACCCCTTCTATTCTTGTTCTTGTAGTGGACGGAATGATACACATTGCCAATCAAAGTAGGAACTAGATTCCCTGATGCAAAAATATGAAAGGCATCTAAGTCTACAAAATCAGGCATGTTAGGAAACAAAATGATACCATATATGCAGAGAGCAAGAATGGCATTGAACACAATCCAACAACCGTCTTTAGCACACTGCTGGGCTTTCCCCACTAGGAACTGCAAAGAGAAACCAGGAACCCTGTTCCAACTAGACAAGATTAACTCAGAGGCATCTAGATGAAGAGGAAGAGCAAGATTAGCCAAATTAGGCTCAGCATCCATATGAACAAAAGGCATCTGACTCCTGATAGGCACACCCAATAAATCAGCATATTCCTCTAATGTAGGTGCAAGAACGAAGTTCGGGAAAGTAAAGCATCTCAAAGGAGGATCATAGAACTACAGCAAGGCATACAACCCATTCAACTCATACACAGAAGGCTTACGGACCAAACTGAGCAGCTTCCCATAAGACTTTCTGAATTCACCTCTCACAGTATCATCTGCCAAAGCAATCAAACTGGCCAACTGAGCAACATCTGGAGTGGGGAGTTTGTAGGCTGCAGTCTTCCTCAGAGAACCCATAATAGCACAACAGCAGGCAAGAAAATACCGGAACCGGGGGATAATATACCTGCAACACAGACGCACGTTAATGATATGCAAATGAGTATGCAAAATGCAATGCAACAGAGCATCAAGATGGCTGCTGAGAAGATCAAAGCTCTGATCCAACACAATCACAACACTGCTCTGATAGCACAACCCTGAAGAGGACCAATAAATACACACTGTCGAGAACAACCACATCTCTGATGATCAAAACCTCTGAACCCAACAACACTGTCAAGAAAACCAGGCAGTCTGAAGATTAAGGCTTCCTGCAATAACCCGACCCCGCTCATAGGTATAGACCTAAATCACATACAAGGTATGGCATCCTATGCGTTTCCCAGTGTCACAGACTTTCAAGAGTGATGATACGATACCCAGAAGGTGTGGCATCATCATCCCTTGAAGTGGCCTCACTCTGCTGAGTCACAAATGATCGGTCCCCAGAGTCGACAATCCTCCAAACCAACAACCCCTCAGACCCAAAGGGCCGGAAAAGAAGTCAACCGAGAGAACCTCGTCTGAGCGTGGATTTCATGAGACACTAGTGCTTGCAAAGCAAGCACGCGCCCACTAATTTCCACAACTAATGCTAAGTACACTCAAGCCTGGGTCTGGCTTCTCTCTCATCAGATCCCCTTCCCATAACAGCACAATAATAATAATCATACTGAAAATAAAATGCGGAAAGTAAATGCGATAAATAAAACCCAAAAGGTAAACATACAAGCGCTAGGATTGACTCGCATAGGGAACCGTTGGAGTCCCCAGCAGAGTCGCCAGTTGTCGCTACTGTGAAAAAACGAGGCCGGCAAGACAGAAGAGTCGCCACCTCTCGTTATTTATCCCTTAGAACGGGAAAGGAAACGATCAGAAAAAACCTGACAAAAGGGTATAAGGAATGGTCATCGCAACCATTGTTTGGGTTCGGGAGTCGGTTAGGCAAGGGGAAGGTATTAGCACCCCTCACGTCCATCGTACTCGATGGGATCCATGCTTGTTGTGTTTATCTGATGGGTTTGTTACATCTATCTACGCTAGAGGTCTGGTTTGAAAAGAAAAGAAAATGACTCAGAAAAGCATCGCAATTTATGCCTACGTATTCCCGTCTGGAACGAGAAATCAGAGTCAACGTAGTTTGCCTAACTACGGGGGAAGGTTGCTCGCCGAGATATCACATCTCGTGCCTACATACTTTCACACAGCACGAAAGATCAGAGAAAATGTAGTTCGGGACACGAGAGACACATGTTTGTCTTTTTTATCTGAGTAGGGTTAACAGACGGTTCCAGCAGTTGGTGTATGCAGCTCGACCATTGGAGACTTAGGCGTTTATCGTTTGCGGTAGAACTGGGAGTTAACAGAACTCTCCTTCTGAAAAAGAGTTCCAGGGATTAAAGGTCCAAGAGGACAAAAAGAATTTGATCTTTGTTTTCTGTATTTTAGAGAAGTATCTTTTGTGGATGTTTGCAACCGATATCGCACTAGAGACTATGACCTGAGAGTGAATGCGTCGCATGTCACCCAAAGGGTACCATACTAAACATCCAGACTGTTGAAAAGAAACTCTCCAACAATCCTTTCTCAAGTAGCTTAAGGCTCGTAGCGTACGACGTCAATTAACCTTTATTACTGTATTTTGATTTTGTTTGTAGATGAGAAGAGAAAAGACGCACTAAAGGGGAACTGGTCCAATCCTAAAGTTGTCATGAAAAATTGATCCTATGGTTAAGGTTAGGGGGGACTACCTAATGTTATCATGCATAGTTAGAACCCTAATGTCTGTCATAACTTCTCTGGAACCAGAGAAGTCAGAGTTCCTAGGGGAACATGGCAAAAGAAAACAAATAGTAAACAAATTAACTGAAAAGAAATTACTGTAAACAAAATACTGTAAATAAAATGCATGTTATGCATCACACAAGCAGAAGGAGTCAAGCTCAACTTTTAAACAAACAAGGCACAAAGGCCACACACCACACAGGCAAGGGAGCTGAGCTCAACCAAATACCAGCAAGCAAAGCCACACAGTAAAATACAAGCAGAGGGAGAAACTCAACCTCTAATGCAATACAAGCAGGGGAGAAGCTCAACCCTTAGGATGCTCTTAGGCCTATGATCATCTACATGAAGACTAAATCTAATGCAACACTCCAAGCAAGTCATATCAATACAGTAGAACAAGAAGAAAACAGACAAACAGGGAAAACAAGCCAGCAATCTCCACAGCAGAGCAATCTTCTGACAGCAATCCAATCCAAAGTCTGTAACTGCTCTTCAAGTCCACACCATATTCAAGAGAAGGAAAGGGTCCATCTTCAAACTTCAACCAAAGAGAAGATAATGAACATCAAGAATATGATTGATGATGGAAAGCAGGAAGGAAACCAAAGGAATCCCACCTGACACTCAACCAGTCATCAGAGAAAGGCATCCTCAAAAGTTCTACTCATTGTAAAATGTCACACATCCCTCCAAAGGAGATATGAGACTTTCACATGAGGACTTTGAATCATATGATGAGAATGGAAAGCAATCAAAGCAATCCATGTTTGAAGAAGAAAGAAAACTACTTCTAAGCTCTCTCCTAATCCCTAATTCCTATAAGCTACAAGAAAGCTACCAAAAGGAAAGAAGAACTCCAAGCCAAGCTCCACAAGCAACTCCACAGAAGCTACAACATGCCCTTAACATCATCCAAGAAAAACCACAAGCTTCCCAAGCACCAAAAGCCACCAAAGAAGACAAAACAAAACAAGCACTAAGCTAGGAGCACTAAATGAACAACCTCATTGCAAATTCTATCTAAAATAGCAAACTAGATTCTAAAAATATACAAATTTTCCTAAGGGAACATGCAATTGTTAAGAACCTATAGTTCAAATATCAGAGCTTAATTCAATTTCTAAGGCCACTAATAAAATCCTAAATGGTAAAGTATCAAAGGGAAACCATGAAAGGGGAGGCTCTAAAACCCTAACCTAAAACAGAACCTATGATTATCTAAAAATTAAGAGAAAAATCCTGAGGGAACATACATTTTAATCTACAAACCAACAAAACATCAAAGCCAAAATCAATACCAATTGGTCAAGCAAAAATCAACAAACAGATGTGTCAAATATGCAAAAATAAAGAAATATCAAAAATGAGAAAAAATCAAATTAAATTGCAAAATCAACAAAAATTAAATCTAACAGCATAGAAAAATCACAAATTAAAAGAGGAGCATGAGCATATTTTTAGATTATTTTTCTAACAAATAATGAAATTAAAATGAATTAAAACAAGAAAATGCAATTAAAATAAAATGAAAATAAAATAATAAAATCAAATAAACCAGAAAATAACACATGCGTTGGATCAGAAGACCAGTCAGTGCAATCCAAGGATCAGGAAGCTGCCAGCGCATTAAGTGGAACGCAGCGTTTTGGTCCAAAGCACAAATTCTCAGATTAAAACACATCCACACGATGAGCATACAAAGTCACGCTTCCAGCCAAATCCAACGTCTCACAGCCTTCGTCTTCATTTGAATCCTCAGATGGAGGGAAGCTCGGAGACGGCGGGCGGAGATGACCTCCGGTCATCTTCTCCGGTGAGCACACACTTACAGGTCATGGAAACTTATCAAACTTAACATCAACTCACTCCAAATTTCCTCCTGATCTCAAATATCACCTTCAAATCCTCTAAATCCTACTAGAATTTGAAACACGAAGCAGATCCTAAAATTCACTTCAATCTGAACTCTCACCAAAACTCAAACTAATGGTACGAAAATAATCCTCATTTAACACTGATCATCACATGCTATTCCAATTGAATCAAAGCCTCAATATCAGATCAACTCGCATCCAAACAAAAATTATGTCATCACCTAATTTGTCTCTAATCCTCAAATTTCTGATCCAGATTTCATCTACATCCTAAATCAAAACCTATCCACATACTAATCATGCTCAGATCATGCTATAACCAGTGCAAATTTGAAAACTACATACCTGACTTTGAGCTTCAAATTGAGGTATCTAGAACACGATTCTGGCTTCAAAACGATGCAGATTGCTTCAATGCTTGATGAGGAACACTTTGCTAACTTCAATTTGCTTGGATCTGGCTTGAAAATGAAAACACGATTTTCAACTCTGTCCTTCAAGATCCAACTTCAATCCTTGGTTCTGGTGCGAAATGATCTCCAAAATGGAGCAAAACCTCTCACAGAGCTTAAATACAATTGGTTTGTGGGCTTTAGGGGTTCAATTGAGGCCCAAAACAGAAAATCCATTCCTCAATTTTCCTTCACAAAACCAACCATGGTGGATGTGTGTTCTGACTTCAAACTCCCTCAGAAGCTTGCAATCTACTCCTTGTAGTCTATTGAGAGTGTTTGAAGTGATTTGAGTGTTTGAACTTATCACAAAATTAACTTATGAAGTGTAACTTACTTGTGAAGTAACAAACCATATCATCATGAAATTGATCTCAAATGAAAATTCTAAAATTGCCAAAGTGTTTAGAATTGTTTTTCTGATGAAAATGAGTATTCACATGGTCCATTTTGAGCACAAATGAATTGATCATGAATTTTTCAACCAAATGCCTTTAATTTCTTCCTTTTGCAAAGTTTTTCAAACCAAGTCTCACCTAAATCCAAATCAATTCATCATGAGTATATGGTTGACCTAAAAACATCATTTTAAGTAAGTTTTGTGTTGAACAAAATTGCATTTGAAGCTTGCAAGAAGGAGAAAATGACCTATAATGCCAAATGACCTATAATCTTACTTTCCCAAAATACCCCTAACTTGTAAACCTCATAACTTGAGTTCTACAAATCAGATGGAAAACTTATAATAAAATTTGGAAAACTAATATCAAGACCTACAACTTTCATGTTGGCCAACAGTTTAGGAGAAACACCCTACTAGGTCAAAAGTTCCTTGGAAGTTGGTGAACTTTCACAGACAAATTTCACATTCCTCTGATGACCTGTAACTTGTCTGGACCATAACTTGAGTTATATAAATCCAATGGAGGACTTCTAGTACTCAAATTAAATCTAAAAGCATGCTCTACAAGTTTCATGTTGGCCAAAAGTGGAGATGAAACTTGCATCTTTAGATAAGTGATCTTGAATTTAGGCACTAAATAGGGGATTTTACCCTAAGAACCCTAATTTAGCAACTCCTCACACTTTGAATTCTTCTTGAATTGATCTTGGAATATAATCTCATGTGTCTCAACACAACTATCCATGATTGCAAAGACTTAAAAATGAACTTTGATCCTCTTCAATTGCACAGTTAACTTAAGGTTACCCAGATGAAAACTCTACTTGCAACACCCTCAACTGTGGCTCTTCACACTTGGCACAATAACCTGATTGAGCTCCACCATGACCCTCAAGGCACTTCAAGGAGCTCTACTCACACCCTCTCACCTTGGTTAAGACCTCACAAACCCTTGATGATCTTCAATTGGTCCTCAAATTAGGAGACTAACCCCATACAAACAAAAGAACTCCTTAAGAAACCAACCCTCTTCCTGATGACTATGGTGACTTCTCAAACTTGCATAGGACCTCTAGATAGGCTCCACACTTGATCCCCTGTTAAATGAACAATGTTATGCTATGCAAATGTTAGATCAATGATATGCTAATGCAATGAAACATGAACCAAGTAAGAAAAGGTTAGGCAAATTTTGGGGTGCAACACTATATCACAACTGTGATTTTACACAAATGAAGAACGAATTAAATCTAGAATGAATTTGAAAGATGTTTGGATATTATTATTTGATTGTTCAATGATTCGTCAAATTAGAAATGATGTAGAAGTCTTGTTTAAATAGAACTTCACTTTCATTTCTTAAAGGGCGTGCAATTGGCATTCTGTCTTCTTTGACTTTTCTTTCCCAGAAGATGAATGTTCAGACAAATCCTTTTTGTCTGAATTCTTGTGTCATGCACGAATGAGGAAAGATCCGTCTGGATAAGGACAAGGAATATGCCAACGGATTTTTATTTGAACAGAATCTTCTTTCACAAATCTGGAACAGTCTTGCATCAAATCCTCTGATGATGTTCCTTGTTCTTCAGATCAGAGTTACTCTATTCAGAGTATTTGCAGCCATGTGCTTTAGCATGAATGATCTTTATCAGAGCAGACTTGAATATCAGAGCCTCTGTACTTGCAGCGTTAAGTACTTCTAGAGTCTTCTGAGTCTTTACATATGCTTTTTCGCTCATAGTCTTCTGCAGCTTCGCTCAGAGTCTCTTTCAGGAAGCGTTCAGAGTCTTCTGATTCTTAACTTTCAGAGGAGTTTTTGCTTCCAGAGGAATATTAATTTTAATATCTGAAACAAAAAAACTTGAATACGATTAGAGTATATATTTACTTCATACAAAATTTCATTAATGTTATCATCAAAACATAGAGATATATTAAGAACCAATATGTGTTCTAACAGATAAATCACCACAAGAGTGATGACAATAACATCAGTAACAGTTGACACAACAGAAGTAGCAGTAGAAGTGTCCTTTTGAGCATGAAGGAAGTCTATAATAACGTTCATGTTAGTCTGAAACTGATTCATCCGACCCTAAAACTGAGCCAAAGTCTCCTTGTAGGCAATGTTCTCTTGTTCAATATCGGCCATGATCCTGTACTTGTTCCAGCGAGTGAAATAGCAATGTCGAGTCGTCGTTTTGCTATAAGGAGGAGACGGACAATGTAAGCATGTGGTTTGCAAATGAAGGACATGCATATGAGTATGATTGGATGCAATGTGTGCAAAAATAAAGTTTTAAATTCCAAGAATTCGTGAGCATTATCTTTGTTCGCAATAATCATAAAGCATATAAGTAAAGGCACAAAGATAAATTGGAAAGAAAATCTCTTCATTCAATCAATTAGATAAAGAAGTACAGGCTCAAATACAACTCAAATATCTTTCTTTTGGGCTAACAACAATATCAATATGAATCCTATCAAAGACAACCCTACAAACAAACAAGAAGTGAAAAATAGCCCAAGGAGTTTGATGCGGTAGCACATCAACATATGCATCCCTCAACAACCCTGGTAAATCTTGCAGTGCATGTTCAACAAATCTGGCTAGACGACCATTCCTCTCACTCCAATACTTCGCATCCTTCATGAGCTTGTGCAATAAATAATGATTAGGTCCCTGAAGAAAATCCTGGAGAAATTCCTCTTTTTGATCTAAGAGGACTTGCAGATGATGACTCTGACGCTCCCAATGAGTACTCTCTAAGTGGGGTTGGCTAATCTCCTCTCGGCCCTGATGTACTTGATCTTGCAGCTTTTGAATATCACTGAAGACTTTGTCAAGCTCGACTTGACATTGGGAAATATCTTTCATCAACTGTTCAGCACGATCCTGTTCATTCCGCAACTTTGTCTTGTACTCTAATAACTTTCCTCATAGATCTGTAAGTTTCTTCTTATAGCTCAACTCATCCTTATGGGCTTGATACTAAGTATCGACAAGTTTTCTCTTCTTTGAGGCAAGTCCGTCATAATTAATTTTCAAAGCATTACCGACTTTCCTACGCTTTTTTTGTTCAAACTCCACCTCTTTGAACATACGCTCCCTCTCTGACAAAGATCCATATGTAAGCTCTTCTTCTCGGATGTGACTTTGTCAAGGTTGAGACAGAGATCAACATTTTACTTCTTCAACTTCTCAATAGTCTGCTTGAGTTGATCGACTTCTGAAGGAGGAACAATGGCAAGTTCAACAAGCTTGGAATTCATGGAAGACTCAAAAGGAAATGGTAGTAAGGTCGCTTGGACTCGTTCCTTAACCCATTGCGTGTAGGCTTCTTTCACAATGCAATTCTTCTTACCTAACTCATCTCTACCCTAACGGTGAATGTGTACCCATGCAGCACTAAATATCTTCAGTAAACCCATGTCATCAACACCTTCATGAAAGAAGAATTCTTCCACTACCTCAGGATCTGGTTGGCCAAGCATCAGATATCCCAACTGACAGAAGGAAAGCCTTGGATTGTAGTTAATTCCACCCTTTGTACCCAAGAGAGGTACATTGGAGAATTTAACACAATGAATAATTATCTTGGTACCATCGTAGGCTCGAGAATACCAAGAGATGTCATTAGCAGTAAGAGACATGATCCTCTGAGACCACTTGAGATTTCTGCTATTCTTAACACAAGGACCATTCTGCGAAAGATGAGACATGAACCATTGATACAGCATAGTGTTGCACCCCATATTTTGACCCCTTAGATCTTCATCATCATTCTAGGAGAATCACCATTTGATTATCTAACCTTAACCTATTTCAAGTTTGTCTTTATCAAGATACAGGTGAATTAGGGTTTCATACAGTCAGGAGTCGAGGTTTCGATGGTTTGATCAGTCAATGTCTTGGATTGATTCTCCATGGAACAAGTCTCTACATCATCAAATATACCATATTGGCTCAAGTATGAATCCAATTTGAGGTTGTCACCCAAAGATCAAGAACAGTGTAGTCAAGGACACCCGATTAGGGTTCCTAATTAGGAAAAGTCAACTGTAGTTTGACTTTTGATTTAAAAGGAATTTCAATGATGGAATCATGGTCCATGAAGCTCATATGGCTTAGTTAAGTCCACCCAAGAAGTTTCAAAGTCTCAAAAGACCCAGAACATCAACAGTCGATTCGGGGTTTTTCGATCGATCGGTCCGTTTGACTGAAAAGTCAACTCTTTGACTAAAAGGAATTTGACCTTAAAGTTTGAAGAAAATATGATCATAATAACATATTACATCTAGTAATGAAGTTTTGTGACCATTGGATCAAGGATTGAGGAGTAATCGAAAAAGTTGGGAATTAGGGTTTTGAAAGGGACAAGACCATAAATTCCTAACCACACATCCAAATGAGGTGGTTCAAAGCTTGTTGTAAAGGTCTTGACAGGCCCTACAAAAGTGTTGCAGTGGTCCATGTGCAAAAAATTCATAAATTTGGATTTATAGTCAAAATCATCACAAGAGGAGAAAAACACTTAGCAAAATTCCAAGTTTTGGGCACTTTTAGACATGTTTTCAGCCAACTTTGAGGGGTTTTTTGACCTAGTTCCACTTGGAATTTGAAAATTTAGTAAACATGAAAGTTGTAGAGCATGATGAAGGATTTCCAAAAAGTACAAGAACTACTCCATAGCCCTTGTGAGATGAGAGTTTCGAAGGGGACAAGTTGGGCCTAAACACTTGATTGTCATCATGTCAAAACTCAACATAAACTTGATTTGCAACTATGAAATTCATTTCTAACCATGGAGTGACATCTGATATGATGTGTTAGAGGGTGAAATGAAATATATCAAAAAGGAATCCAAGCAAATCCAAGTTTTCATCCAAAATCCATTTGTTTATTAAAGAAAAGTACAAAAGGTACACCATGAGAGAGAGTATTGGTGGCTGCAGCTTGGAGGGTGTCCTTGATCACTCTTTGGTCACTTATTATAGCTCATTGCTAGCTGGTTTAAGGGGGATAAACTCCTTGAAAGCAAGCAAAGCCTACAGAACCAAAACCATCACATAGATTCATGAGATTTTTCACTAAAACCACCTTGAAAACCACTTAAGCAAATCTGTCCAAACCTCTCACTTTGCCTATAAATAGAGGTTCCCTATCATGTTATTCCACACACCAGATCCCTCTAAACCCAAGAGAAAACATAGCTCTCATTCTATCTTGCTTTGCTTGTAAGTGAAGAAAGTCACAAAACCACCAAAAATTGCCTTATGCAAGTTCCATACCAGCTCTATTTCTAGCCATAAAACCACCATAAATACCATCCACACAAACTTAAAATCACCATTTGAATCTATTCCAAACATTAGGTTTATCAAAAAAAAACATAAATCCAAAATTCAACTCCTCACTCACTTAAGTTTGACTTTTATGCATAATATGGAACAATTCACTACCTAGATCAATTTTCACTACTTTTTCACTTTGAACACCCTCTAGTTAGGTCATAGTAACTATCCATAACTTCAAATAACAACTGGAAATCTATCTACTCAAACTGTCCTCAAGATTTCTTTGTTTCTTCAAGAAGAATCAACTTCACAAGCTTGCTCAAAAGAGGGATTGTTTTTGTAGCTAGCTTATTGTGGGAAGACTACAAGAGGTATGTAATCCTAAACCTTCTCATTATTGTGCATCATGTATGTATTGATTGGTTAGTTGAATGATTTAAACATTGTTATGTTTAAATTATACTATGCTGTCAAAAACTGTCATGGAGTTTGTTAACTTTCAGTATGGATTTGATATTGTTATGTCAAGCTTACTATTGTTACAACATTGTCATGTTTGTTACTTTAGTGCTAGAGTTTTTTGGTTATAAAATTGTTGATTCTTGTTGAGATGTATAAATGTTGTTAGACTACAACTTAGGGCAATGGGTGTGTGTGTTGACTTTGGTAAAAGTGTGGACATGTGTTGTTGACACAGGTGGTATATTGTTGACATTGTTATGTTGATCTTGTATTCATTGTTGTCAAAAGTATTTATCATAATAAAACCTGTTTAAAAGCAATTGTCCTATCATGTATGAATGGAACAGTTTGTTGGATATGTTTGAATGTTGCCATGATTGAAATTTCACTGCTGTTAGGGATGTCTTGAGTTGGAGTTTGTCAACTCATGATGAATTACTTTGAGTTATTAACTCTTTGATTAAGTATACACTAGATTGACTTGGCATTGTAATGTCAAAATGTGGATTTGCATAGTTCTAAGTTTGGTTCTTTGTTTGATTTTTGAGTTGTAACTTCATATATGCTTTGAGCAGTTTTGAACTTTGACAATTTTTTAGGTTGTAACTATATTATTTTGAAGTTTGAGTTTATCAACTCATGTCTTGTTGCTGCCAAAACTGGTTCCTCATGTTTGAGTTTGTTTATTAGAGTTACATGTGTATGCTTAGTCTTTACATTGTTGCTAAAGCTCCTCCCAAATGTGCTTTGTTTTGACTTAACATTGTAATGATTGAGTCTGCAACTTTTCTGTTTGAATTTATTTTTAAGTTGGCTTGTCCAAATATCTATTGTTTGCATTAAGTTAATGACTGTCTTTAGAGTTAGGGCTGCTGTTTGTTTGATGGTTTTGTCCAATGTTGAGATGATTCATATGAGGTGTTGATTGATCAACATAGTTATGATTGTATCTATGTTGTCTTAAATTGTTTTGAGGTTTGAGTTGGCAACTCATGATTATTGCTATTAGAGCTTTGTATAGGGATTGTTGTTAGGATGATTGGTTTTTTATTATGTCAAGAAGATTGCATTTGTGTTATAAAAGGCATATTGTCATAAACTTGTAAGTTGTTATGAGAATGAATGTTGGACTAGTTGTTGATTGATCTAGACATTGTCATGTTAGGGCTCACAATTGTGTTTGTCAATATTTGTTCTTAGGGTTTGAGCTTGCTAGTTTATGCTTGCTGTTGAATTTTGTTTCTCATACTAAAGTTTGGATTGTGAGGTTCCTGCATAGGTTTATGTTGTTATTAAAACTGTTAGTGAATGTATTGGTGCATTGATTCTGCCAGCTTACTGCTTTGAGGTTTGATAACCTCTAATGCCATCAAGCTCAACCTTAATTTGTTGTAATTTATTTGTGTTGAGTTCTTAATCAGCTGCAGTTTGGATTAATGAACATTGCATTGTCATTGAGTCATTTGTTTTAACATTGTCCATATACCAAGTCTATTTTAAACCATTTCACCAACTTGCAATTTGACAATCACCTTCTAGTTCATGGAAAAACTGAGATCCTTCTTTGAATTTAATCCATGAGCAACATGTTTAGAACACGAGCAGACCCTTACTTGTTCTTAATTGCATCAGTTTTGAGCCTTAGACTCCAAAATGCATCTCAAAGTTCATACTTGCATTTCTATTCAATTTTATTATGTGTGCACTATTTGAAAATTTGGTTGACACCATCATATTCCTCTTAAAAAAACAAGTGGTTTTGACTTAAATTTCACTAAAATTGGTTGAGTTTTAAGTGAATTGGATTGAAATCGTTTTTGAGGTTTTGACTTGTTGTTGCCTTACATTTTACCCAGAAAACTTGCCTTGTTAGGTATAACTTTTAATGGGGTGGCTTGATACATTGGATGTATCGCCACCCTAGTGGTTATGCCTTACTTCTCATGTATCTTGCCATGCCTTGTGTCGTGTGTTCGATCCTCAGCGAGGACAGTTTTTTTGGCTTTTTAGCATTTTTTTAGTGTTTTAAATATTTTACTATCTCTTTTCCAAATGATATCACATGCGCATGGTGGTAGAATTGGAAAGATTTTGTTCCATGATTCATAAGGTCTTGAGTTCAAGCCTTGAATGAGACACTTCTTTATTTTTAATTACTAAAATCTTTGATTTTTCTTTAAATTTCAAATTAACACAACTTTATCATTTTTATCATTTTTGATTGGTTATTTTTTCTAATATCTTGTATTGTTGCATATTTTCATATAGTATTTAAAGAATTCTAAAATTCATATTTTAGAAACACTTTATATTATAAGAAATTTATGTTCCATTTTAGGGTTTTTAGCCTCCTATCTTTCAACTTTCTTTTCAAAACTTTTGATTTAGTTTTCTTTGAGTTTAAATTGAAATTTATGTGAGCTTGGTTTGTTAACTCCTTTGTGTGCTTGACTATATGCATTTCAATCTTTGCTTGTAAGCATCAGTTTGATTTACCTTTACAGTTGTGTGTTTGTAAACCATATTACCTCTTGTTGTGGTGACCTCTTGAGTACACTCTTCATATGATCCCTTCCCCTTTTAGAAGTCTTGTTAGAACTCTAATATGTTAGGATTTTAATTCATTTATAGTTGTTACCTTGAACTCATGAATTCCCCATGAAGTAATGAACTCCTTATTTGCATTGTTGTGATGTTGTTTGCTTGCTTATTTGCCCTTGATTGTAATCAATGCTTGATCTTTGCTCTTATGTTGTTACATTTGATATCTTTGAACCTATGAAATGCTTGCCTCAAATTGTTGCTTGATTGCATTATAACTTGTTACATGTGGTGGTTACCTCATCTCCCTTCATATATTTTTTTAAGATATTTCATTTGGTTGTTACCTCATCTTTGTTAAGATATTTCAGTTGGTTTTTACCTCTTATGTTAGGTCTTGTAAGGACTACTATCATGATATTGTAATATCTTTATGTATATTGGTGGTAACCATTTGCTTATGTTGATCCTTGCTTGATATTGTCATATATTGTATGCTCTTGGTTGTAACCATACCTCTTTTATATGTTCATCATGTTTGAATGAATGTTTGTGTATACTTCGTTAAGTTATTCCCCAAGTGATGGAACTTGTTAGTTCTCATCTGGTTGCCTCATCTCTTTTCCCCCTTCCAGAGGAAAGTCTATCTATTGACCCTTGGGTCATAGATAGCTATTTCCCTTCCCTTGACTTTATTAAGTCATCTTTGAACCATAACTTAGTTAAGATAGAACCTACTAGCCATTAAACATTGCTCTAAGTCTAAGAGACCTACCCCTTATTAGGAGTATCTTTCAACTAGAACTTTAGGATAGAGTTTGTTAATTCTATGTAAGAATCATGGTGATGATTGCTTACCCTCCCCCTTGGCTTTTGTTAAAAGTCATTCCTTAGTCGAGTCTGAACTACGGACGCTCTGATTTCTCATTGGTTAATGGGAATACGTAGGCACAAGATGTGATATCTTGACGAGCATACCCCTCCTCCTTCCTTTTGGTTAGAACCAGTTGGTCTTACAACGTAGAATTAGGTAGAGTTGGTTAACTCTATGTAATAATCATGGTGATGATTACTTACTCCCCTTTCTTGAGTGTTCAACTTAGAAATAGAGAGTTTTGTTAAACTCTACACAAGAATTGTTATGTTTGTTCCCCTTTGAACTTTGATCATAATCAAGAGTTCTTCATCCTCAGTGAGGTGAACTATGATTGCTCTGATTCTATCCTAGTTAGGATACATAGGCAGAGGATGTGATATCTTTGTGAGCAAATTTAGAAACTATCCTTAGGTCTTTACCTACAACTTTACCTTATACCCAATCCCAAACCATTAGCAAACATTTAGCAAGTATAGCATACAAACAAACAAAAGGTTCATGTAGAGTACTACAAATGTTTAGGATATGAAATACCTACCCTAGGCATAACCAACCCCCGATCCCCAAATCTCTTAGCATTGTTGTTACATTGTGCAAAAGGTCTTTCTTTCTTTATCCTTTCCTTTGGATAAATCAAAGTTTGATTGTGAATTCTAAGGATTAAGATTCCAGTTAATCAATCGCTTGGTATCATGATTCTCACCGCAACAGAAATGGCGACTTCACTGAGGACTAAAAACTTAAACTTGAGGGCTTAGCCTATTTTGTATGATTGTATGTTATATTTGCTTAACATGTATATTTGTCAATATATCTGTTTATGTGTTGGATATTGGGTGCTTTTAGTGGTGAGATAAATCCTAACCCGGATTTGAGTGACACATGAGATAGGATTGTGATATGATCAACAATTGGGCTATTGGGAGTAGTCCCAATATGTCTGACATATGATGTAATCACGCTCAGTGGAGACTCTTTGGGATGGTTAGTAATGTATGAGTAGTCGTGTATTCACTAATTGTTTCAATATGAGTCTGCGAAGCTGAGGACTTTTAGTGACACTTTTACCCCACATGGCCTTTTCAGGATGTAGCGCGGAAACTGTTAGGGAGTAGTCTCTCAATAGTTGTCACGCAATGCTACACTCAGACGAGTTTATCTTGAGAATATTGTTGACTCACGTGAGTATTCGTGTTAGTTGGCAATATCCGAAGGATTTACTATGACTCTGGGAACTTTGATAGAACCCGTTCGGCAGGTACAAATAACTCATAGTACAAATCCTCAGGGATGGGTAGACCTTTGACTCCATGCTTTGACCTTGAGCCTAGGGAGCCTTTGTGTGTGCATGTGCATTGTATTTGTGAATACTTACCTTTGTGTTGTGTGTGCATCATCTCATCATCTCATTATAAGCATTTCATATTGCGACTAGTTTTGTAAAACTCAGTTGATCTCTTTGTGCAAGATCCTAGACATATCATGGATATTGAAATAAGAAACACCAAGAGATACATTTTCAAAAAGCCCGATACCTCCGAGTTGAGAAAGCTAGGAACCATGGTGTCAGAAGACTTTGGAAAGAGATATGGAAAGATTTTGAGCCTAGTCAGGATAGGGATGGAAGAAGGGATTCTCAGTACTTTGGTTCAATTCTATGATCCATTGTACCATTGCTTCACTTTTCCCGACTATCAGTTGATGCCGACTTTGGAAGAGTACGCCTATTACATGGGAGTTCCTGTGAAAGATCAGAATCCTTACAGTGGATTAGAAAGTTTACTTTCGCCAAAAGAAATTGCAGATGCTCTTCACCTTGAAGCGTCTGAAATTAAAGGCCATCGTGCAACCAAAAAAGGAGTAGCAGGTTTTCATTCAGATTTCTTAGTCAAGAAAGCTGCCTATCTTACCAAAGAAGGGAAGTAGTACTAGCTATGTTAATCTATGGACTAGTGTTGTTTCCCAGGGTAGAGGAATTCGTCAATTTCCCTTCCATTATCATATTTTTAAGTGGAAACCATGTGCCTACCTTGTTAGGAGATGTGTATCATTCAATTCTTCATCGGACACTTCAAGGAAAAGGAGCTTTCCTCTGTTGTGCACCTCTGTTATACAAATGGTTCACCAAAAACCGACGCTTTCAAGGAGAACCCCAATGGATGGAGATGGTCTCAAAGGATAATCTCTTTAACACAAGCTGACATTCATTGGTACAATCCTGCATACAATCGAGAAGTTTACTTTGATCATTGTGGAAGTTTCCCAAATATACCACTTATTGGAGTGCGAGGAGGGATCAGTTACAATCCAGCCTTGGCTAGACGACAATTTGGTTTTCTGATGAAAGATAAACCCAACAATGTGCTCTTATCTGGTTTCTTTTATCTCAACGATGAGGTAGTCTAAAGTGTGAGAAACAGTATGATTGATGCTTGGGAGAAAATCTAGAAAAAGATGAAAGCAGATCTAAGGAAAAGGAATTGCATAACTTTAGAACCATACACTCAATGGGTCCAATCTAGAGCAAAAGATTTGAAGATGTCGTATCTTCGAAAAAGAACATGTAGATTGTCATCGCGTCGTCATCCGCTACCATTCCTATTGAGAAGATGGAAGAGTATCAAGAGCTTCTTGCAAGAGCGCAACTTGAGAGAGACAATTAGGAAGGAAATTATCATTCGCTTTCGTCCGAAACAACAAGACTCGTCCGAGAGGTGCAAGAAAAAGATGAGTTGATAGATTGGCTCGAACGACGAGTAATTGATGGGGAAATGACAAAAGTGAATTTATTTTTCTCTAGTATCAAGCCCACTCAAAGCAATCATGAATACTCCAATATCCCTCCTACCTCAGGAGCTTGGAAAGGCATAATGGATAAGTTGGTGATGGAGAATGGAATCTTGAAGAAGTTGAAGAGGCCTCGTATCTGAAGTCATTAGTTTAGGCCGTAAAACCTAGTCTCTTGATGTAATTTAAACTTCTTATGTTGTATTTCAAAAGTTGTAACTTTTACCAATATTGAATGAAATAAGTGTAAGTAGTAACTGCGCCTAAGAGGGGGGTGAATTAGGATCTTTAAAAATTTGTTGCAATCTTGTATGGTTCCTTGGTTCTTTTTCGGTTATTAGTTAGTGACGAAAGTAAAGGCAGGAAAGAAAAAAAGACACAGAAAATTTATAGTGGTTCCCTTCACACTCCGAAGGTACTCCACTCCCTTCACACTCAGAATTGAAAAACTAACAGTGTTAATCGGTTAACCCTGGGGGTTAATCGGTAAACACATGCGAAATTTCAACAAAATGCTTTAAAACAGAGAGTAAACAGGTTGGAAAACATATATTCTACACACAATAACATATGAAAAGTTTAGATGTCACCTTCATCGAGAATTCCGAGTTCTCGTCGAATCTTGAAGAAGGTTTCTTTTGCGAGTGGCTTCATGAATATGTCGGCGAGTTGGTTATGCATATCCACAAAGGGCACTTCGACGTCTCCTTTAAGCATGTGATCGCGGAGGAAATGATGCCGAATGTCGATGTGTTTGGTTCTTGAGTGCATGGCCGGATTTTTTGTGATGTTAATCGCACTTGTGTTGTCTCACTGGAGAGGAATGCATCCAAGATCAATTCCGTAGTTGCTTAATTGTTGCTTCAGCCAAAGTTTTTGTGCACAACAGCTTCCCACCGCTATGTATTCTGCTTCAGCCGTACTAAGAGCAACACATGCTTGTTTCTTACATGACCATGAAACCAATGCATTTCCAAGGATGTGACAGGTTCCACTTGTACTTTTTCGATCAGTTTTACATCCTGCATAATCCGCGTCAGAATAACCAATTAATGTACAAACACTACCTTTTGGATACCATAGGCCGAAGTTCGATGTTCCCTTGAGATATTTCATGATCCTTTTGACAGCCGTGAGATGTGACTGCTTTGGATTTGCTTGGAAGCGAGCACATAAACAAACACTAAACATTATGTCAAGACGGCTTGCCGTCAAATATAATAAAGAACCAATCATCTTGATCGACGTAGGTTCTGGATCCCATTGGTGTTGACATAGCTTTGCATTCATCCATATCAAATATCTTTAACAACTCTTTGCAATACTTTGATTGGTTGATAAATATTTCGTCCTTTAATTGTTTAATTTGTAATCCGAGGAAATAGTTTATCTTTCCCATCATAGACATTTCGAACTCACCTTGCATCATTGAAGCAAATTCTTCACATAGTTCTTTGTTTGTTAAGCCGAAGATGATGTCGTCCATATATACTTGAACAAGTAAGGTATTATCCTTTATCTTTTTGATGAATAAAGTCTTATCTACCTTGCCTTTTTCAAATCCTTTTTCGCATAAGAAACTACTTAGACGATCATATCATGCCCTTGGTGCTTGCTTTAAACCATATAGAGCTTTCTTCAATTTGTATACATGTGAAGGATACTTGAAGTCTTCAAAGCCCAGAGGTTGTTTGACATAGACTTCTTCGTTGATGTATTCGTTCAAGAAGGCGCTTTTGACGTCCATTTGAAAAAGTCGAAAATTCATTGAGCATACATAAGCAAGTAAGAGACGAATGGCTTCTAACCTTGCAACCGGAGCGAAAGTTTCCTCAAAGTAAATTCCTTCCTCTTGATTGTACCCTTGATCCACCAATCTTGCTTTGTTTTGAACAATTATTCCATTTTCATCAAGTTTGTTCTTAAACACCCATCTTGTTCTGATGATATGTTTATCTTTCGGTTTAGGAACAAGTTCCCAAACTTGATTCCTCTCGAATTGGTTTAATTCCTCTTGCATAGCAATAATCCATTGATCTTCTTCAAGAGTTTCACCAACTTTGGAAGGTTCTATTTGAGATACGAACGCCATGTTCAAGCATGCATCTTTGAGATTTAATCTTGTAGCAACACCTTGACTTATGTCTCTGATCACTTTGTCGATAGGATGATCTCTATGAGTCCTCCATTCTTTTGGCAGATCATTGACATTGGAATCTTGTTGAACGGGTCTATCTTGTTCTTTAATGATATTTTCAGAAGTATCTTCTTCGGGAATTTCTACAAATTCATCATCATTATCACAAAACACAATATCCTCCTTGGAGGGGTTAGATTCATCAAATTTGACATGCATAGACTCTTCAATAGTTAATATTCTTTTATTGTAAATTCTAAAAGCTGTACTAGAAAGGGAATAACCAAGAAATATACCTTCATTTGATTTTTCATCAAACTTACCAAGGTTGTCTTTTTCGTTGTTCAAGACAAAACACTTACATCCGAATATGTGAAAGTAGGAAATATTTGGCTTTCTCCCTTTAAAATTTTCATAGGGGTTTTTCTTGAGAATTAGCCTAATATTAACCCGGTTGCTTACAAAATATGTCGTACTCACCGCATCTGCCCAAAAATACTTAGGAAGATTTGAGTCACTTAACATTGTTCTTGCAAGTTCCACCAATGACCGATTCTTTCTTTCCACGACACCATTTTGTTGTGGAGTTCTTGGTGAAAAGAAATTGTGTGAGATTCCATTTTCCTCGCAGAATTCATCAAATAAAGCATTCTAGAATTCTCCACCATGGTCGCTTCTTATGGAGACAATTATTAGCGCCTTTTCATTTTGAATTTGTTTTGCAGACTTCTTAAATGCTTTAAAAGCATCACTTTTCTGCATTAAAAAGTAAGTCCAACAAAATCTAGAATAATCATCCACAATTACTAAAGCGAAAACATTACCTTCGAAGCTTTTTGTTCTTGATGGACCAAAAAGATCCATATGTAACAATTGTAGTGGCCTTGTTGTAGACACCACATTTTTGGATATGAAAGTTGATTTAGTTTGTTTTCCTTTTTGACAAGCGTCGCATAACTTATCTTTGATGAATTTGATCTTCGGCAATCCAATAACCAAGTCATGTTTGATCAATTTACTCAAGTGCTCCATATGAATATCAGCAAACCTCTTATACCATAACCATGATTCATTGTTGTTTGCCAAGAGACATTTAACATTCAAAGAAACGTTATCAAAGGAAATTAAGAAAATATTATTAACTCTTTTACCTTTTAGCATAACTTCATGAGTAACTTCGTTTTCAATCAAACATTCATTTTTAGTGAAGTTGATTTTGAAACCTCGGTCACACAATTGGCTAATGCTAAGTAGACTATGCTTTAGACCTTCCACATATAAGACATCCTTTATGGTTGTTGAAGGCGGTGAACCAATGATTCATACGCCAAGGATCCTTCCTTTGTTGTTGTCATCATAAGTAACGAATCCTTTGGCCTTAAGCGTTAGATGTGAAAATTTGCTTAGGTCACCTGTCATGTGCCTCGAACATCCACTATCAAGATACCATTCATTTGAATAGGTCTTAAAGCATACCTACAAAACATAATTAAGTTTTATTAGGTACCCAAATTGCCTTGGGCCCTTCAAAGTTAGTTCCTTTCTTTACCCATACATAATGGCCTTGAGCAACACTGAAATTTCTAACATAACAAGCATTTGGAGTATGTCCTTTTATACCACAATAGAAACATGTAGGCTCAAAATTGCTTTTATATCTAGGAGGATAGGATTTCTTCTTATTGTTTCTTTTCTTCTTGACATATTGGTGAACCTTTTCATGATTACCACCCTTTTCAATAGGAACTTGTTCTTTAGCTTTGACAAATATGGTCTTGTTAGAAATTGGTTTAGAAAATTTTGAATAACCAAGACCACTTTTATCATTTGAAAATCTTTGATTCCTAAGAACACTTTCCAATCCAATTTGTCCTTTTTCATATCTTTCTAGGACCCTTTTTAATTGGACTATTTGAAAAGAGAGTGACTCACATTTAGTGCATGCAAAATTCTTAATTAATTTTTCCATTTCATCTTTAAAATCATTTTTCATTTTCTCAATATCTTTTTCCAAAGATGATATTTGTTTCTTTTGAGATGAAATGGTTTTATATATAATTTTGCACTTACTTAAAAGTTCATCAATTGCTTCTTGAGCATCATCATCAAAAAGAGAGAAATCACTACTAACATTGTTGTCTTCATCATCGGAATGATGTGCTTCCATTAATGTGAGATTTGCGCTTTGATCACTATCGGAGTCTGATGAAGAACTTATTTCGTTGTCGTCCCAAGCAATGTAGGCTTTCTTCTTGAAATCCTTATTTCCTTTGTGATCATGATTCTTTGTGAGTTTAGGACATTCTGGTTTGATGTGGCCTTTCTTTCCACATTCATAGCATTTAATATCTCCATTTGATGTTGATGTTTCTTTTTCCTTATTCTTTGAGAGCTTCTTTCTTATTGTATAACTTGAGTTTTTAATATTATTTTTTGCACCAAAATATTTTCCAAGTCTTTTTACAAGGAGAGTAAAGTTTTCATCTTCATCGGAGTTGTCTTCTTTCTCCACTTCTTTGGATTCAGCTTTTAAGGAAATGCTCTTGGATTTCTTCTCTTGAACTTCATGTTTCTCCAATCTTCCGAGTTCCGTTTCATATTCTTGGAGTTTTTCGAATAATGTAGCGGACGTCATTCTCTTGATAAGGACCTAAGCACTTTAAGATTAAGTTCATCATTGGTTAGTGTCTTACCAAGTGCATGTAAGTGATTTGTCAAATGCACGAATCTTTTCTGCAGGTCTAAGATAGATTCTCCTGGTTTCATTCTGAATAATTTGTACTCTTGACTTAGAGTGTTTAATCTGGATCTTTTGACTTTGGCGGTTCCTTCGTGAGTTTCAACAAGAGTGTCCCAAATTTGCTTGGCCGTTGAACATGTTGAAATACGGAAGAATTAATCCATTCCAAGTGCACTCTGTAGTATATTTATCGCCTTTTTGTCATAGAGAACTTTCTTTTTATCGTCATCATCCCATGATCCTTGCGGTTTTGATGAACTGACTCTGTTGACTACTGTTACCGGAAGAAATGGACCATTCTGGACAGCATCCCATATTTCACTTCCTTGTGCTTCTAGATGTGCTTTCATTCGGATTTTCCAGAAGTCGACATATTCGCCACAGAATAATGGAGGCTTGTTGCTACTGCCACCATCTTTGAATACAAGATTGTTATTTGCGGAAGCCATTTGGATCAGATAGGAACATGTTACCTATAACCTGCTCTGATGCCAATTGTAAGTAGTAACTGTGCCTAAGAGGGGGGTGAATTAGGATCTTTAAAAATTTGTTGCAATCTTGTATGGTTCCTTGGTTCTTTTTCGGTTATTAGTTAGTGACGAAAGTAAAGGCATGAAAGAAAAAGAGACACAGAAAATTTATAGTGGTTCCCTTCACACTCCGAAGGTACTCTACTCCCCTTTCGACTCGAAAGAAAATTTCACTATAGTTCAGAATTTTTGTAAAGCCTAATCACATCCAAAGTGATGCTTACTATCTAAACCTATGGGTAATTCCAAGTGTTGAAGAACAATCCTCTTCAATACACTTCACTTGTTTCCAACAATCCTGGACAACAAGGTAATACACAAAAAATGTTTTTGATAAAATAATTGATGGAAAGTTGTTTATCAATCTTCAAGGTTGATCTTCTTCTCGAAAAAAATTATACTCAGATAAGATATACAAGTGTTCTTTGTGAAAGAAGGTTGTGAGAGTGTGAAAGTTATTTTAATGGCTTCTTTCAAAATATGATTTGAACACTTAATGAAAATTCAAAAGGTTGAAGATAAAGAGTAATTTGATTAATTTGTTTCTTGAAGGTTGTTTTTTATTTTGAAATAGAAATCAATTTATACTGGTGAAAAACCTTTCCAAACAGGTGTGATCTTGGGACAGTAAAAAAATAGCCAGTAAGAAAATATAGAACAATGCAATCCTCCATGAAAAGCTGTTATTTTTGGTTGTTGTTACAGTGTTAATCGGTTAACCAAATAGGTTAATCAGTTAACACCTTTCCAACGTTAAAAAATATTTGAATTTTTCAAGTGTTAATCGGTTAACCCCATACGTTAATCGGTTAACACTATTATGAAGTCCCAAAATACATAATTTTAAATTGTGTTAATCGGTTAACCCTACAGGTTAATCGGTTAACACTGAAGGTTTTTGTAAAAATAATTAATTTAAAATATAAAAAGTATTTTAAAAATGTTTTGAAAGTATTAGTGTAAGTGGTGTAGTGAAATGTGATTTTTTAAGAACACTTGTATAAATTTTCTAAAGTAAAAATATTATACCGTTCCATGAATCACCATTTTCACTTGTAGCTTGTAGACGAAGCTTTGATCGATAAAGTTGTATGCGATGATACTTTCTTGATCTTTGTTGATCTAGTTTGCTTGCTTGCGACTCTTGCTTTTTGCAAAGACTTCATAAGAATGATGATTCTGGTTTCATCTTCAATATATACCCCTACGGGTGTACTTCTGGTTTTATCTTGAATATACCCCTATGGGTATATGGTATAAGTATCTTGCGTACCAAGCTTGTATGAGTTGTCTTCATCAAAACACAAAGGCCTTGAAGCTTGCTTCTACAATGAGGGTTTTACACAAATTGATCTTCTGAGTTTTGTAATACGAATCTCATTTGCGTTGTATCTTTGCATTTTACTAACCATTCAAGGAAATTCAAATTTTTCTTTGCAGACATCAACATGGTACGACGAAGTGAACTCCCATTTCCAGATGTGAAGTTGGACAACCTCAAGATCTTGGCAGACCTTGTTAGGAATCCCGCCGCTTTCATCGCAAAGTATGGAGATCTTCTGCCATTACTTAACACTCAAATTGATGGGAACATTCTTCAGGCGCTCATTGAGTTTTACAGTCCAATATATCATTGCTTCATCTTTCCAGACTTCCAATTGCTTCCGACTATAGAATAGTATTTGGATTGCTTAAAGCTTCCTCTAACTATCAAGGCTTCTTATGGGAAACCGAGAAGAAGAGACCTTGCCAAAGCATTGCACCTCAGGCCGAATGAATTGCTTGCTGATTTGGTAGCCAGAAGTGGTTTTCGTGGAATGGAGGCGAGACCATTTATGGAAATGGCTGAATTTCACTATGAAAATAGGAATTTTGGTATTTTTGAGGCGATCTTGGCATTCTTGATATACGGCTTGTACCTCTTTCCATGCTGTAATAAGTTCATTAGTGAGGAGGCTATTCGACTCTTAATTATCAAAAATCCCATAAATACATTGCTAGCAGACACCTACATTGTCATCCATCGCCATACTTTGTATGATCTTGGACAGTTCTCGTGTTGTACCGCTTTGCTTAGCAGGTGGTTCACTTCTCACTTGCCCAAGACTCATGTTCTGTGGACCTCTATAGTAAGGACACATGGATCACAAAGTTAATCACTCTCAAGCACTATGATGTCAATTGGTATGATCCCAAGATCGGTGGTATAACCATGATCCATAGCTGTGGGGACTTCCCTAACATACCTCTCATAGGTACAAGAGGAGTTATCAGCTATAACCCAATTCTTGCTCGATGCCAACACGGATATACAACTGGGCCAGAGCCAGAGATTCTAAAATCCTGTTTTTGTGAAAAAGGTAGCAACGAAGAACTCGAAACTCGAGCTAGCTTTGCTTGGGGGCATCCTCACATATAAGGGATGACTGCAGAAGAGAACATAAGCTGTCTGACTACTACAGCTTACCTACTTTGGTCAAAAGAGATAACTTTATCAATGTTCTACACTCGTGACTATGAGGTTACGATGGAGCCAGAAGTTCCTATGCTTAGGGAAGAAATGAGATATGCTTTAATCAAAGCTCAGCATGAGAATGAAGACTTATGGGAGATTATTCGTCAGAATCAAGCTCAACTTAGGTCTCAAGAAGGAGAAGGATCATCTAATTAGATTGATCGATGCTTCACCATTTACTGTTTTCCCTAAAAAAGATTTTAATCTAATGTTGCATTTACTTTTGTTGTAAGAAAGTTCTTGATTTTTAGCAAGGATCATCTATTGTAATAGATCTTGAGTTATCAATGAAAAAATTTTCTTTTAAAGCATGTTGTTACGTGTGTTCCTAATTTTCGTTTGTAAACAAAATTTGTTTTTTCCTTGAATGGTTGGTTTTTGCATTTGCATATCCCTTTGCATTGGTCTTGCATTGAGTTTTGCAACTCATCTGTTGTTCTTGTCCAGAAAGAGGAGAGTCACACTGAGTTCTCACGGATACAACACCCGAGCTCAAGCTCAAAGAAGGATGGCAAACAACGATCAGATTGACCAGATAGACAACGACATCGACGGGATTAAGAACAACGTCAGTCAGATCATGGAGGTTCTTAATATGATTAAAGCGAAGATGGATATGCAGGTTATAGTGGTTTCTGAAGTGGCTACAACAGCAAATCTTCCAACCGTTCCAGCTATGACAACTGAATTCCCATTTGGCATGTGATGCTCCGCAAGTGCACAGAAATATAGAAGTAATATAAAAGATTGTCTAACCCACAGAGACCAATGTCAACCTATCGTTATCTATTGTTACGACTTAAAGCTAAGGCTAATGGAATTTGGAAAGTTAAATGCGAATGAAATTAAATACAAAGGAAATAAAGGTTATTAGTTTTAGAAATATATTGATAAGGGATATTGGTATGTAATGCCTTAATTATCGGGGATTCGACAGGTCACCGGTGCTTTTTAGCCTATGCAATCACTTTTTAGGAGAAAATACTCGTTTAAAGACCTTTGCCTCACGCTGGTTATTAAGTCGGGTCATATTCACCCGGCGATACCAATCAGCTTACCGACGCCGCCTGCTTCCGCTTGTTCGGCACCGAATATAAAGTCCCCCAGGACTGCATCGCCGTCATTCTACAGTTCCCTCACAGCGACGATGCTCATCGCCGCCTATCCGATCAGTTCTACCAAGAAGCTTTCCCTCTATAGAACCAACTGACCGGCACCACTGCAGAAAGTTGGGACACTCTGAACGCTACTCATATCCACAACCCAACAATCAGTTACTTTCACCGCGTGTTGAGCAACACTTGTTGCACCCCAAAATTTGACCAACCGGTTCCCATATCTGGTTTATGTTTCGACGCATTTTGCATTCGCATTCGCATACTGCATGCATTGCATTTTCTCAGTCAGATTGATTTTATCGGGATTACAGCCCCCTGGCGTTTCAGGCAGTTCAGGCCAGTTTGAATGAGTGTATTTTGAGAATTTATGCTCGTCCCGGTATTTCCAGATTGCGCTGTTGTTTTTAAGGACATTTCGGTGTCTGGCTTTTATCGTCTATTTCGTTATAGTTGCGTAATTGTTCTCTAATCGATTTAATCGGCTTCCTGGTTTTTTAGAATTTTCTCTTTTATTTTCTAGATTTTTAATGCATTTTAATAGATTTTTTTAATAGATTTACTTGATTTTTTAGATATTAAAAAGGTTTTTATATTTTTTTAATAGAATTTAATAGATTTTTAATAGATAGTTTTTTTATTAGATAGATTTTTCTAGAATTTGTAAATAGATATTCTTTTTTTAAATAGATTTTAATAGAATATTTTTGATTTTATAGATTTTAATCTAGGATTTAAATAGATAGCTTTAGATATTAAATAGTTTTTTCTAGAATTTTAATTAGATATTTTCTTTTAATAGTTTTAATAGATATTTCTTTTTTCTAGGTATTAAGTAGATTAAAGGTTTTAATAGGTTTAATAAATATTTTTCTGTTTTTTTAATAGGTTAATTAGAGTTAATTTTGTTTTTAATTAGGTTTAATTAGAAGTTTTGATTAGGATTTTTTTTTGTAATCGTTTTGTTTTTTAATTAGGCTTTAATTAGATAGTTATTAGAGTCTAAGTCTGAGTTTAATAGAGTCTTTAGTTTTAATTCAAGATTAATCCAAGTCATTAGCATTTAATCAGTATTAATCAGTATTAAGTTTAGTGGGCCAGGTGTCCATTTCGTGGGCCCAAGTCCAAAGTTGCTGCCATGTGTCATATAAAAGAAGTGCCACGTGTTTCTGTATCCTTCTTCCACCTCACTTCTTTGACTCTCTTAGGAGCTGCCAACACATACTTCCACCACTCTCTCTCTCTCCCACGTGTCCCTCTCTGACCCACTCTCAGTCACACGTATCTCCACCTCCTCCATCTCTGATCTCCTCGCTGACACCTGGCCTCCACTAACCGACCCCCACCGCCGGCCATGCAGCCACCGCCAGAAAATCCCTAACCGTCGCCGGAATTTGAACTTCCACCGGAAACTGCAAATCTCCAAGAAGTTCATCCAAACTTCATCATCCTCAACGATCAGCCTCCATCAATCTTCGCCGGAAAATACATCCTCGCCGGAATCTGCAGTTCATCAATAACTTCAACGGAAGCTTCATCAGTAATTTCATCGTTTTTTTATAGAAAATTCTCAGAATCATCCACAGTTCATCAATTCGCCTAGAACTTCATCGGTCTTCAAGAGTCTTCGCCCAGATATTCATCAGGATCACTCCACCTTCAGTTCTTGTTAAGATCTTCGCAGACCTTCAAATCTTCAACGAAGATCTTCAGCAACGTTCATCAACTCGCTAGATCCTCATCATCCAGATTCAAAGAGTTCTTCAGATCTTCAAGCAATCTTCAACGATCTTGACGACAATCGCTCAACTCCTCAAGTCGTAGATCTTCCTCGTCCAGCTCCAAGATTTGCAGATCTTCACGCATCTTGAATCGCGCAAGCTTCATCGTTTTCCAGAACTCATCCTCTTCATCGCTTCTCCAGGTTTTGCCTTGAACAACTTTAACTCGTTAATTTGTTAAGAGTTTGAGCGGTAGAATTTTGAGAACAAGATTAGGTTAGGAAGGATGATTGGAGCTGGTAGATTTAACGGGGTAGTGTGTGTTGGATCTTGGTGAACATTGTGTAGATTGTGAGGCAGAGAGAGGTTGCGAGAGAGGGTGAGACGGGGACGGTTAGGGATGAACAGTAGAGAAGAGTTTAGTGAATTAGGGTTTTTGTTGCTGAGGTTGAGTGGATTGGACTCGGGCCTTAGGCCCATTGACCCTTGGCTAAGCGTTCCTCCATTTTTCCCATTGAACCCCCCTCTCCATTGGATTTTCGTTTTGGGCCTAGACAGGATTTACTAACCACACCCCCAAGTTGAAGGCCCAGTGAGAAACAAGGCGAATTATTTGCTATTCGCCACAGGTTTTTTCCTTTTTTCCCTGATTTTTCCAAGTATTTTCTGATTTGGGTTTGGGCTCAGCGCGCTTGATAAGCGCACCCCCCCCCCCCCTTGAGCCCAATATCATTTATGAACTAGATGTGATTGCTATTCGCCACGCCAGTTTTTTTTAGTGGATTTTCCTTTATTTTTCATGTTTGCATATAGTTTAGTAAATAATTCACAATAAATTGAAAAATAAACATTTTTGGATGGGATTTTTTTCCCTACTTCCCTTAGGACCTCTAGAAAATTGTGAAATAATAAAAACATTAATTTCATGCATTTTATAGTTTTTGGCATATTTTATAATATTATCGCTTTTATTTTACATTTGTTTAGTACTTCATTTTTCTGAATTTAGTATGAGAGATTGGTGCATGATTTTTGATTGATCCTTGTGAGGTTGATTAGATTAGGGAGGTATGTACCCTTAGGAATTTTTTCATATTTTTGTGACTAAAACTTAGATAAATTTGAGAGGTAGATAGGAGAGGTATCAGGATTAGGGTTTCACAACACTTAGGTGCATTTTGACACATAGTTTTGGGGTTTAATAGTTTATTTAGGTTATGGGATCTATATGGGGTATAGGGTATATAGTTAGGTTCCCTTAGAAATTAATCTAGGATTTTATAGTGAGTATTACTATTTTTACTTGATTTTTGCAATTTGGTTGATATTGGTGTGTTTCCCTCTTGGGATGTTGTTTTGTTTGTTGGGTTTTGGTCATTTCAATTGGGTGTTGGGCTTGGGCCTTGCTTGTTGGAGCTAATAAAGACCTTGGATGATGATTGAAGACCAGGGATAGAGCTTGATGCATGAAGATTCCTCTCCTTGAAGATGGTTTGTGAAGACTTAGGAGATAGGAGAAATAGGGAGAGCTTTAGATTAGAATGATTTCTTCTTACAAACATAGAAAGCATCTTGTGCATCTATTCCTCCCTATGACAAAAAGTCCTTCTAAGATATTCACATCCCTCCTTTGGAGGGATAAGTGGCTTATGTTGGGAAGTAGAACTTTGAGGGAACCTTTCTCTTATAATGTTAAACACTTATAGGCTTCCTTTGGTTGACAATAAGCTGTTTAGCCTTTCAACTTAATCTGTTAAGTGATTCTCTTCTGGAGTGTTTGCATTGAAGATTGGAAACCTTTTGAGGATAATAAGTGCATTGAAGATTGATAAAGATGATGCTTGTTCCTGTCAAAGCTGGATATCTGTTGAAGTTAGGGTTTTGCTGCTTTTTGAAGTTGTTTGCTATTTGAAGCTGTCTACTTGTTGGGGTTTAGTGCTTGCTAGAGCTGGGGTACTTGTGAAGACAGGAGCTTATCTAAAGCTTGGGGATCATTTAAGAGTGAAGATGGGATCTTTCTTGAAGTTGGTGATGTCAACCTTTTTTGTTGTTAATGAGCTGTAGCTGTAGGAGCTGGTGTTGCTGTCAGAGCTGGTGTTGGATTTTATTTCTTTTTTCTGTATTGTTTGTTGGCTTGTTCAGCTTGCCCCTAGGCTTGAAGTGAAGCTATTTCACTTTGCCTATTGTTTTCCCAGGTTCGAGGTTGAGTGGGACTCCCTTACCTCGCTTGTATTGCTGCATCTCATGCATTTTACTGTTTACTGTATATGCTGTTTCTTTTCCGTTTATCCCCTAGGATCTCTGTTTCCCTCTGTGCAAGAGAGAAATATGACAGACATTAGGTTTTAACCCATGCATGATAACATTAGGGTAGTTTTTGATTCCCATTTTCAACCATAGGATTTTAGAGTTTCTTTCTCTTCTTATCTCAAAACAACTCAAAAACACAGTAATAAGGTTAATCGATGTCGTACGTTACGAGCCTTAAGCTATTTGAGAAAGGGTTGCTGGAGAGTTTCTTTCTAGTAATCTGACCGCTTAGTGTGGTACCCTTTGGGTGACACGCGACGTAGTCACTCTCAGATCATAGTCTCGAGTGCGTCAGAGATTGCAAACAAACTAAAAAACACTTCTTGCGTAAAAGACTGAAAACGAACATCAAAGTGTCATTTTTGTCTGCTTGGACCCGTAATCAGGAGAAAACCTTTTTCAAAAGGATAAAAGATAAACAGACAGACTTGTGTCGTACGTGGCCCGAACTACGTTTGCTCTGATCTTTCATGTTGTATGGAAGTACGTAGGCATAGGATGTCGTATCCTAGCGAGCAACCTTCCCCTCCTTTCCCGTAGGCGGGCGAACTACGTTGACTCTGATTTCTCGTTCCAGACGGGAATACGTAGGCATAAAGTGAGATACTTTGCCAAGTTATTTTATTTTCTTTTAACCCCAGACCCCTAGAGTAGATAGAATAACAATCCGTACTAGAAAACAAGCGTGGATCCCGTCGAGTACGACGGACGTGAGGGGTGCTAATACCTTCCCCTTGCGTAACCGACTCCCGAATCCAGGATTTGGTTACGATGACCATTCCTTTCCCGTTTTGCGTTAGGTTTACTTCGAGCGTTTCCTTTCCCTCCTTTGGGATAAATAACGCACGGTGGCGACTCTTCTGTTTAGCCGGCGCCGATTTTCGCAGTAGCGACAGCTGGCGACTCTGCTGGGGACTCCAACGGTTCCCTACGCGAGTCAGTCCGAGCGCTTGTTTTCTCGTCGTGGGTTTTGTATGGATTTACGTTTCTGTCTTTACTGTTCCGCATTTTATGGTCAGCTTTATATTGTTATTGTTGTTGTGGGGATGGGGTGATCTATTGAGAGATAAGCCGGACCTGGGCTTGAGTGCACCTAGAATTAGTTGTGAAAAGTAGTTGGCGCGTGCATGCTTTGCATGTACCAGTGTCCCGCAAAATCCATGCTCGGACGAGGTTCTTCTGGTTGACTTCTTTTTCAACCCTTTGGGTTGAGGGGGTTGTTGGTTAGTTGGATTGTCGACTCCGGGGACCGATCATTTGGAAGTTCGCTAAGTGAGGCCTCTTCAGGACATGATGATGTCACACCTTCTGGGTATCGTATCATCAGTCTTGAAAGTCTGTGACGCTGATGACCGCATAAGATGTCGAACCTTGAGTCAGTTGATAGGACACCTACCTATGAGAGGGATTGGGGCATGCAGGTAACTTGACCTCCAGATTACCGGTTTTCTTGATTGAGGTTCAGTGGTGTTTGAGGACAGTGTTATGGGTCTGTTGAGACCAGGTTGGAGCAGTATTGTGGGACTGTTGAGACAGATATTGTGGATGGATCTCTTCAGAAATATATCACTTGATCCAATTGCATGTTGCATATTGCATTGTTGCATACTCATTCTGCATATCATTAACGTGTGTCTGTGCTGCAGGTGCATTTTCATACCTCTGATTCTAGTTGCCCGGATTTCTGTCTGCTGATATTATGGATATCCTAAAGAAGACTGTTGCGTACAGGTTGCCTACTCCAGATGTTTCTGCTTTGCTTGGTTTGATATCTCTAGCTGATGATGATGTGAGGAGAAGCTTCAGGAAGAGCTATGGGAAGTTACTTAGATTGGTGTATAAACCGTCCATGTATGAGCGTAACGAATTGTACACGCTGATGCAGTTCTATGATCCCCCACTGAGGTGTTTTACTTTCCCTGACTTCATTCTGGCTCCGACTATGGAGGAATATGCTGAGATCTTAGAGTTGACCGTTCAGAACAAGGTACCCTTCATTCACATGGATGCTGAGCCCAAACTGGAGGATTTGGCTGCTGCCTTGCATTTAGACTCTTCAGAGCTGCTGTTGACCTCGTGGAATGGAGTGTCTGGTTTTTCTCTCAAGTTCTTGGTTGGGAAAGCACAAGAGTATGCCAAGAGTGGATGTTGGACTGTGTTTAATGCTATTCTTGCTCTGTGTATCTATGGCATTGTATTCTTCCCGAACCTGCCTGACTTCGTTGATCTGGATGCGTTCTATATATTTGCTTCAGGCAATCCTGTGCCTACTTTGATTGGAGATTTCTATCACTCACTGCATTATAAGAACGAGAACAGGAGGGGCAAGAACGTCTCTTGTTGTGGGCCTTTACTGTATATGTGGTTTGAGAGTCATCTGCCCAAGAGGGGTATCTTCGCTGAGTCTGGAGATACGGTGGATCGGTCTGAGCTTCTGATGGGACTTTCTTCAGAAGACATTGTCTGGTTTAATAAATATTTGCTGGGATCTGTGATCATCTATAGTTGCGCTGGATATCCTAATGTTCCTCTGATTGGGAGAAAAGGGTGTATTAACTACAATCCTTCATTGTTGATCAGGCAATTCGGGTATGCTTTGAAAAGCCCGCCAAAAGAGGAAGAAGTGCAGGAATCTCTGTACTTCATAGGTGATTTGAAGGGAGAAATAATATCTAATCTTCAACACGCTTGGAGAAACATCAACAGAAGGGGTAAACCATTGCTGGGTAAAAATGATTGTCAAGCATATCCCTCGTACAGAGTCTGGATCCAAGATCGAGCAAAGCAGGTGTGGATGTCGTTTCCTGCAGTGTTACCTCATGCTCCCCTCGTGGTTGAGGAGCCCACTATTGTGCCTATTGAGAGGTATGAACATGTTGTGAAAGAGAAAGAAGAGCTAATGAAAGCCAATGAGAAGTTGGAGGAAGAATTAGCGCAACTCAGGAGCGAAAGGAATGAGGCTGTATATTCCTTCGAGCAGCAAACGAAGCTGGTGAATTAACTAGGCACATAATTGACTGAGCAACGAAAGAAGCGTGAACGATTGGGGATAGATTTCAAGAGCTCTCATGATATGCTGAAGTCTAAGAAGAAAGCACTTGATATAGCCTACCGGGAGATCTCTGCATTCAACAAAACCTGGAACGCCACGCTGACCGGCAATAAGGAAAGAGAAGACAAACTGAGGTTGCAGATCTCTGAGCTGGAAGGTCAGTTGAAAGCTAGCCAGAAGAGGTTACGCGGAGGTATGATGTCCAGAATGCCTTGAACAAAGTTATCAAGCGCAAGAAAGAGTCTGCATCCCAGAAACGGAAGCTAGAAGATTGCTTTGGGGAAGGTGTTTGGGAGGAATCCATTGGTGATCTCCAGCGTGTTGTCAGGAAAAGAGACTCGCTCGTCGAAGGGTTGCTTGCTCAGCCGAATCATCCCAGGACTAAGAGATTATTAGAGGAGTACCAGGCATATGGTCGCACTTGACTATCTCATGTATTGATGTGTATGCTTTATTTGCATTGTGTTGGCCATCACCAGGATTGTTGGTTGAGGTCATGCCTTCCTATTGTATGCTCAGTAATATTGTATTCTTGACTTGACGGGATTTTCCGCAATATATGAGATGTTTTCTATGATTGGGTTTCGAGCTTCTTATTGCTATCACTGTCACTGCACTGGCACTTTGGCACTAGAATCAGGGGTTGATCTCCCTAAACGCACAGACACATATTGCATCTGCATATCCATTTTGCATTCCCAGTTACTTGTTGAACTTATATCTCATTTCCCGCATCCCCAGGTTGTCCAGGATTGACGAACAAAGAGTCCACCGCTACTCAACCAGAAACAACTGCAAGAGAATCATGGATCAAGTCCAAGTGGAGATGCAGGAAATCCGCGAGAAGCTGAATCTGTTCATGCAAGCAATGGAGAACATCGCTAAGGGCCAGGAGAGCCTCCAGACTTTGGTACAGCCGTTGCTGACGCGGGCCAACGGGAATGGCAACAATGACCACAATTTTGCACACGTTGAAACTATTTCGGAGGATGGGCCCCCTACGCCTGTGGTTCCACCTGTAGTGACCCCACCTGTTGTGTTTGTGAACGACGGCGCTGGCGCTGGCAATGGCAACACAGGGAATGGAAATGAGACGGTTGTTAACAATGTTGGATTTGGGGACGCCAACCAAGGCGGTGGTAACAACAATGGCGGTAATGGTTTCGACAACAATGGTTTCGGCTACAACGATCAAGGATTTGATTACGTCAATTAGGACGGGAAATTCGGCTTGAACACTCAGGGTTTCGGTTATGACGGTTTTGGTAACACTAACCAGGGGTATGGTGGATTTGGTAATACGAATGGTGCTGGGGTGATTCCTGTCAACACTGGGTTTGGACCTGTTAGGGTCAACCAAGGTTTCGGTAACGGGGGACGAGGTCCCATGGTCAATCAGCAAGGGTTCGGTCGCAACACTGGTTACGATGGGTATGGAAATGGAAACGTGAATTGGGGCGAAGACTGCCAGGAGGACGCCTTTTCTGGAAGAGGTGGGGGATTTGAAGGACCTGTTGATCCTGTGCAGAGGATCAGAATGCTTGAAGAACAGATGAAGGGGGTAGTGAATCAGAACTCCACCGGTTTGGATATGACTACAATGGGCTTGGTACCAGGGCTGAGGGTGCCGTTGAAATTCAAGGCTCCCACTTTTGACAAGTACAAGGGGGACACCTGCCCTAAGGTCCATGTCCGCTCTTATTACAGGAGGATGTCCGTGTATTTAGATGATGAAAGGATGCTCATGCATTTCTTTCAGGATAGCTTATCAGGACCTTCACTTGAATGGTATATGGGGCTAGAGCCCACGCAGATCAAGACCTGGAAGCAATTGGCTGATGCTTTCGTGACACATTACAAATACAACAGCGATCTGGCACCGAACCGGGTCCAATTGCAGGGTTGGTCACAGAAGAACGGTGAAAGCTTTAAAGAGTATGCGCAAAGGTGGCGCGATATGGCAGCAAGGGTGCATCCGCCTTTAATTGAAAGGGAGATGAATGATATGTTCATTGGGACATTTACGGGGATGTTCTACGAAAAATTGTTTAGTGTGTCATTGAGCAGCTTCTCAGATTTGATTCTTATGGGAGAGATGATCGATAACGGGATTAAAGTTGGAAGGTTCCAAGCAAGTGAGTCTACTTCAACAGGAGGTGCCAGAAAAGCATTTGGTGGTAGACGACAGGGTGATACTAGTGTCGTGTTTGGTGGCAAGGGCAGGGGCAGAGGAAGAAATCAGTATGTTCAGCCGCAAGAGATAGCTAGTGTCACTATCCCGCTTCCTCAACAGAGGCAGCCACAACAACAACAACCATAGCAACAGCAAGGACAGAATCCTGGCCAGAGAAGGGTACAAAATGCGAGACAGAAAAGAGTGTTTGATACACCTCCTTCCACGTATGCAGAACTCCTCCAGACCCTGCTAGGGTTGAACTTGGTTGAAAAGAGGACTTTGGCACCGCCTACAGGGGCAGTACTTCCTTACGGATATGATGCCAACAAGCACTGCGAATTCCATTCTGGGGCACCCGGGCATGATATAGAAGCTTGTCAGGCATTTAAACACAAGGTTCAGGATTTATTGGATAGCAAGGCTATTAATTTTGGACAGGTGGGTCCAAATATCGTACAGCAGCCTATGCCCAATCATGGGGCAAACGCCATCTTGACAGAAGAGAATCTGAATCTAGTGATGGATGTCAATGAGTTGAAGACACCGTTGGGTGAGATTAAAAGCACGCTGTTAAAAGGGGGTGTATTCCCGGGTTATGATGAATTTTGCTTGGATTGTTGGATATAGCCAGAGGGTTGTAATGAGTTGAAGCAAGGCATTCAGGCTATGATGGATAAGGGTACCTTGCAATTTGATAGAACCGCGATTGAAAAGCCTGTAGAGGCATTGTGTGATGAGCTGAACGATGTTGCAACGGTGACGATTCCGAAGAAAACAATAATGATAACGGCGCCCACCAGGCGGCCGACGATCACAATTACCAAAGCAGGACCGGTTCCTTTCGAGAGTACTAAAGCCATGTCGTGGACTTACGGGTTGGAGGTATATTGCGATGGTAAGAAAATTGAAGTCAATGGACAACCAGCTGGGGTTGTAGATAATGTTGTCGGAACAGGGGGTATGACCAGAAGCGGAAGAATCTTCACATCACCCGAGGTAGAGGCAGAAAGATTAGCCAAGGGCAAGGCCTAGGTAACTGAGGGTGGTCCTTCTCAGTCGAATGAAAAGGAAACGTCACTTAAGGATGTGGAGGAGTTTATGAGGCTCATTCGTAAAAGTGATTACAAAATTGTAGAGCATCTCCAGCAAACGCCATCAAAGATCTCGATCTTGTCGCTGTTGTTATGTTTTGAGGCCCATCAGAATGCTTTGCTGAAGATTCTAGACACGTCGTTTGTTCCTCAAGAGGTTTCTGTTAATCAGTTAGAAGGGGTGATGGCGCATGTCAACACGGGGAACAGTTTGGGCTTCACAGACTTTGATTTGACTCCGAGAGGGCGAGAGCACAATATGGCATTGCATGTGTCAGTCGAATGCCGGGGCACGGTCATGTCCCATGTTTTAGTAGACACTGGATCTTCCCTGAATGTGCTGCCGAAGAAAGCCATGATGAAGTTGGATATCAGAGGGATTATCTGCACGCCCAGTGACTTAGTGGTGAGAGCGTTCGATGGAACGAGGAGGTCGGTTTTCGGATCAATAACATTACCGTTGTAGGTGGGGCCTGAAATATTTGAAACTGAATTCTATATAATGGACATCCAGCCAACGTATAGTTGTCTCCTTGGACGCCCATGGATCCATGCTGCCGGGGCAGTCACGTCCACGTTACACCAAAAGCTGAAGTATATGGTGGGGGATAGTGTTGTCACTGTTTGTGGAGAGGAAGATATTCTGGTTAGCCATCTGTCTTCGTTCAAATATGTGGAGGTCGACGGCGAAATACATGAAACACCGTGTCAAGCCTTCGAGGGGTTGTGAATTAAAGACAAGGCGCCAGGGCCAAGTAAGATATCAGATGTGGCAGTGTCGCTCTACAAAGAGGCTCAAGCTCTAGTGCAGGCAGGCAAAACCAAGGGCTGGGGGCAGGTGTTGGAGATTCCCGTGAAGAATGACAGGTTCGGGGTTGGATATCATCCTTCGTCATCAGCATCCTCTTCAGGAGGGCCCAGGTTCAAGGGACCAGTCACGATTACGCCAAATGGGGTGAGCTTCGAGACTATTAACGCTGTTTCCGATGCTGAAGAAGGAGATAGCGACTGTGATATGGACGCGTGGATCAAGCCAAGCGTTCCAGGACAAAGTCTCTGCAATTGGTCTATCCGGGAAACTGTTCCTGTGACAACTAAACAGTAATGATTTGTTTTCTTAATTGTTGAATAATCTTGTGTCCTACCCGGGGCATAGTGATTTTGCTTAGGGCCATTTGGTTATGTACATTACATTGTTTAATCATGAAATAAAGGCGTTTTTCATATACAAATGTTGTGATCCCTGTGTTTCCTGTTTTTATCTTTTACAATAAAATGGCAACGTGGTTATTTGCTTTGTATGCGTTTTGAAGCATTTAACCATTTCCTTTGCAGAATTACTATTTCAGATGATATCTATGAACCGCCTATGGCTCACTTCGACTTCGAGCACCCGGTATTTCAGGCTGAGGAAGAGATTGTTGAAGATGGCGACGTACCAGAAGAGTTGACCTGGTTATTGAAACAAGAAGAAAGAATCATTCTGCCTCATGAGGAAGTCATTGAGATTATCAATTTGAGGTCGGAAGAGGTTGTGAGAAACATCTGTATAGGGGTTGCGCTGCAGAGCGACATCAAGCAAAGATTGGTTGAGATGCTCAAAGAGTACAGTGATATATTTGCTTGGTCGTACGAGGATATGCCTGGGTTGGATACGGACATGGTTGTGCACCGTCTGCCATTGCGAGAGGAATGTCCGCCTGTTAAGCAGAAACTCAGGAGAACCCGACCGGACATGGCTGTGAAGATCAAGGAGGAAGTTCAAAAACAGTGGGATGATGGTTTCTTAGCTGTTACAAAATATCCCTCATGGGTCGCTAACATTGTGCCAGTGCCAAAGAAAGACGGTAAAGTGCGAATGTGTGTAGACTACCGTGATTTGAATAAAGCGAGCCCGAAAGATGACTTTCCACTTCCTCACATTGATGTGCTGGTTGATAACACTGCTCAGTTCTCTGTATTCTCCTTCATGGATGGCTTCTCGGGTTACAATTAGATCAAGATGGCTCCAGAAGACATGGAGAAGACTACCTTCATTACTCCCTGGGGAACATTTTGTTACAAAGTGATGCCCTTCGGGTTGAAGAATGTTGGGGCAACATATCAACGTGCTATGACGACTCTCTTTCATGACATGATGCATAAAGAGATCGAGGTTTATATTAATGATATGATTGCCAAATCCCAGACGGAAGAGGAGCATTTGGTTAATCTGCTGAAACTGTTCAAGAGGCTTAGGAAGTTCAGCTTGAGACTGAACCCTAACAAGTGCACCTTTGGGGTGAGATCGGGTAAACTGTTGGGGTTTATTGTGAAAGAAAAGGGAATAGAGGTTGATCCTGAGAAAATAAAAGCAATACAAGAAAATGCCGATGCCTAAAACAGAAAAAGAAGTGCGTGGTTTTTTAGGGAGGTTGAACTATATCGCCCGGTTCATATCTCACTTAACTGCGACGTGCGAACCGTTATTCAAGTTGCTGAAAAAGGACCAGGTTGTGACCTGGAATAAAAATTGTCAAAAGGCGTTCGACAAGATAAAAGAATAATTGCAGGAACCTCCTATTTTGATACCCCTAGTGGCCGGGAGACCGTTGATTATGTATTTGACGGTTCTTGAGGAAAGTATGGGTTGTGTTCTCGGTCAACACGACGAGACCGGACGTAAAGAGCATGTGATCTACTATTTGAGTAAGAAGTTTACCGACTGTGAGTCCAGATACTCAATGCTCGAGAAAACATGTTGTGCGCTAGCCTGGGCCGCCAAACGTTTGAGGCAATACATGCTAAATCATACAACCCTGCTAATTTCAAAGATGGATCCGATCAAATACGTGTTTGAGAAGCAAGCACTCTCCGGAAGAATTTCCCGATGGCAGATGGTGTTAACCGAATATGATATTCAGTATGTCTCGCAAAAAGCTATTAAAGGTAGCATCCTATCAGAGTACCTTGCGGAGCAGCCTGTGGAGGAATACCAATCGATGAGGTTTGATTTTCCTGACGAGGATATCATGTACCTGAAAATGAAAGATTGTGAAGAACCATTGCCAGATGAAGGACCAGAGTTGGGTTCCAAATGGCAGTTGATATTTGATGGAGCTGTAAATTCATACGGTAGCGGAATATGGGCAATTATCACCACTCCTCAGGGGTCGCACATCCCCTTTACTGCCCGATTGACCTTTCCTGTTACCAATAATGAGGCTGAATACGAGGCTTGCATCATGGGTCTGGAAGAAGCTATTGATTTGCGAATCAAACATCTGGATGTATACAGAGACTCAGCTCTAGTGGTGAATCAGATTAAAGGAGAATGGGAGACACGTCAGCCCAATTTGATACCGTATATGAATTATGCAAGGAGATTGTTGCCTTTCTTTGACAAGGTGGAATTGCATCATGTGCCGCGAGCAGAAAATCAAATGGCTAACACCCTTGCGACACTGTCTTCCATGTATAAAGTTAACTTCTAGAACGAGGCTCCCCGGATTGTTATCTCTCGGCTTGATAGGCCTGCATTCATATTTGCCATTGACGAGGCTCCCGATGGCCAACCCTGGTACTTTGACATCTAGAATTTCCTGAAGAACAAGGAGTATTCGGCTGGGGCATCCAGTCGAGATCAGAAGACTCTCAGGAGATTGGCTGGCAATTTCTATTTGAATCTTGACGGTGTCCTATACAAAAGAAACCACGACTTGGTATTTCTACATTGTGTAGATGAGAAGGAAGCAAAGTTGCTCATGGAAGAGATACATGAGGGTACATTTGGTACACATGTTGGTGGGCATGCTATGACGAGAAAACTGTTGCGGGCAGGTTATTACTAGCTAACTATGGAAACAGACTGTTTCAAGTTTGCAAAGAGGTGTCATAAATGCCAAATTTATGCAGACAAGGTCCATGTACCCCCGAGTCCTCTGAATGTGATGTCATCACCATGGCCGTTCTCGATGTGGGGAATTGATATGATTGGCAAGATCGAGCCTACGGCATCCAACGGACACCGGTTCATTTTGGTGGCAATTGATTCCTTCACCAAATGGGTGGAGGCAGCATCATATGCTAATGTCACCAAGCAAGTGGTCGCCAGATTTATCAAACGAGATATTATTTGCAGATATGGAATCCCTGAGCGGATTATCACCGACAACGGTTCGAATTTGAATAACAAAATGATGAAAGAGCTGTGCCAGAATTTTAAGATTGAACATCACAACTCTTCTCCTTACCGACTCAAGATGAATGGCGCTGTCGAAGCGGCCAATAAGAACATAAAGAAGATTGTTCAGAAGATGGTTGTGACGTACAAGGACTGGCACGAGATGCTACCTTTCGCTTTGCACGGTTATCGTACGACGGTATGCACATCAACCGGGGCAACCCCTTTTTCATTGGTATATGGGATGGAGGCAGTGTTACCGTTGGAGGTTGAGATTCCTTCCTTGAGGGTTTTACGAGATGTCCAACTTGACGAGGCAGAATGGGTTAAAGATAGACTGAATCAGCTTAATTTAATGGATGAGAAGAGGCTAGCTTCTCTCGTATACGGTCGGTTGTATTAGAGTCAGATGAAGAAAGCTTATGATAAGAAGATATGTCCGCGAAGCTTTCAGACGGGCGACCTTGTGCTGAAGAGGATTCTCCCGCCACAAACAGATCACAGGGGCAAGTGGACCCCTAATTACGAAGGGCCCTACGTTGTCAGAAAAGTCTTCTCCGGAAGAGCCTTGCTACTATCTACCATGGATGGTGAAGACTTTACGTCTCCTGTGAATTCGGACGCAGTTAAAAAATACTTTGCTTGAAAGTGACCCGCTGGACAGTAAAAAGAGAGTCCAAGCAAAAATGGGGCATCCTGGCGAACCGTAAAAAATGAATAAAAGGTTCGGGAAAAAGTTAGGGATAAAATTGAAAAGATGTACACCCGCGAAGTCAAAAACCTGCAAAGGGAGACTTCGGCAAAAAAGGGTATCCCGGTGAATTGAAAACCCGCAAAGGGCAATTCACGCAAAAATTAGGGATTGAAAAAGCAAATGACTGCGGTCCGAATTTGATACAACATTGCTTAGTGGTTTGGGAGTACCTGAGGGTTCGTTTATCCGACACAATCTCTTCCGAGAATTGAATACCGGGAAAGCGCCAGAGTCCGACGAGTCATAGGAGGATCAGCTCATGATGTTTGTCTGCACCACGTTGCCAACATGTGTGCAAATTCGATTTGTATTTGTATTTTTATGCTTTTTGTGCATATATGTATGTGTGTGTGCGTAACTTCCTCTTTTCAGGAGTTGCATCCGATGTACAAAACTTTGCCTATTCAGAGGCCTGTTATTAATAAAACATGATATTCAGTATTTGATGTTTGTGCTTTACTGTTTTGTATATGGAAAACGCCAATGTTCCGATGAACTTGCATGTGCATAACTTTGCTGGCCCGTGCCAATGATTGATAAAACTTCGAATTGACTGAAGTAATATCGCGGATGCTAACCCGAATAGATTTGGTTGTATAGATTTGTTTTGTCTCGTTTGTGTTTTGCAGGGTTCTCACCTTTGAAGCGAACGATCAGAAAATGGTGGCCCCAGCCAGAGGCTCGTGATGAAAGACTTGACTTTGTTTGACGCTAATCCCCATGCAGGTCGCGCCTCATCCCCAGAGGTTGAGACCATGTTATCCCTCACCGAAGGAGGGATTATTTTCCCCAGAAGAGTATCCCCGTGGAAGTTGTCCACAGGATATCCCCAGCAAGACAGAATCAGTGTCCCATGCAGAGTTTATACTCCCCAGAGAGTCGAAAATGTGCGCATTCAATCCCCAGCTGGGAGGATTTCCATGGCGCATAACCAAGATAGAAGTTCAGAAGGGTTATCCCCACCAAGGATGGTTTTCTTTCTCCCCGCAGGTCGTCATGCCTTCGTCAGGATGATCATCCCCAGTGGAGTGGTAGTTCCGAGTTCGTAAACTGTACCCAGACAGTTGCCTCCCAGAAGGGTTGCTTCTCCCCCAGTTGATTTAGTCTTCCCATCAGGTTATTCTTTCCTCCCAGTGGAAATCGATGTGTTATATCTCCCTGGTAGAGTTGGTTGTATTTCCGGCATTTATTTTGGCCAGAATACTTTGTGATACTCGTTCATCCCCAACAGGGTGGTATTTGTCCTCAACAGCCATGTTGAAGCAAGCTTGTCAGAGCTTCCCCAGTAGCCTGAACCTGCATTTGCATTTGCATACTTTATCATGATTGCATATACCCGAAAACGCGTAGCATTTCCATGCCGTATGGAGCATTATGCCATTGCCAAACATATGCATTTTTGAAACATAAATCATGTTGGTTAACCTTTTGCTTTCAGGTGTGTTTCTCAGCAGGAGTATGAAGTTATAGTTCAGATCTATTACTAGACGATCGAGGTCTCGCCGTGAGACATGTGATGATGCAGTTCTTGTCATTATTCCCCACAGAGTTATTGGCTGAAGTTTCTCTTATCCGACCAGCGGAGTGTTTTTCTTCAGGTTCGCTGTCGCGACAGCATTTCAGGGTTTCATAAGTCAAGATTTCAGAAGAGGTCACTTGTTGTCGAAACGGGTGTCGGGCAGTTATTTTTCAGAATATCCCCAGTGGAGTAAGCTACTACCGCGAACAGGCTAGGAAGCTATATCCAAGTTATGATTTTCCCGTAAGAATCAGGCAGATGAACTTTCCTGTAAGTATCAGGCAGATGTGTTATCTCTTCCCATAAGAATCAGGCGGATGAACTTTCCTGTATGAACCAGGCAGATGTGTTATGTTTTCCCGTAAGAATCAGGCGGATGAACTTTCCTGTATGAATCAGGCAGATGTGTTATGTTTTCCCGTAAGAATCAGGCGGATGAACTTTCCTGTATGAATCAGGCAGATGTGTTATGTTTTTCTGTAAGAATCAGGCGGATGAACTTTCCTGTATGAATCAGGCAGATGTGTTATGTTTTCCTGTAAGAATCAGGCGGATGAACTTTCCTGTATGAATCAGGCAGATGTGTTATGTTTTCCCGTAAGAATCAGGAGGATGAACTTTCCTGTATGAACCAGGCAGATGTGTTATGTTTTCCCGTAAGAATCAGGCGGATGAACTTTCCTGTATGAATCAGGCAGTTGTATTATGTTTTCCCGTAAGAATCAGGCGGATGAACTTTCCTGTATGAATCAGGCCGATGGATTTTCCCGTAAGAATCAGGCGGATGAACTTTCCTGTAAGTATCAGGCAGATGTGTTATCTCTTCCTGTAAGAATCAAGCGGATGAACTTTCCTGTATGAATCAGGCAGATGGATTTCCCGTATGAATCAGGCGGATGAACTTTCCTGTATGAATCAGGCAGATGTGTTATGTTTTCCTGTAAGAATCAGGCGGATGAACTTTCCTGTATGAATCAGGCAGATGGATTTTCCCGTATGAATCAGGCGGATGAACTTTTCCTGTATGAATCAGGCAGATGACTTTTCCCGTATGAAGCAGGCGGATGAACTTTCCGGTATCCAGATAGATGATTCTCCTGTGATAGACAGAGTATGTGAGTTGTGTTCCGATATTTGACAAAAGCATTTTCCCCAAGGAAGTCGCCGTGATTTCCTCGTGTTACTATCCCCAGTAGAGTCCTCCTCAAAGTCGTTTGTGGGTTGGGACCAACGGAGTTGGCTACTGCAGAGGTAGGCAGAGAAACGATATTCAGATAATTTTCCCGTATGGAACAGGCGGATGACTGTTCCTGTGATCAGGCAGATGACTTTTTCCCGTATGAAGTAGACGGATGGGGTTTCCTATGGTTAGACAGATGATGTGCCCGTAGGGATAGGCAAATGAGTTCCCTGTGATTAAACAGAAATGTTTCCCCAGCGAAAGCGTCGGGAGTTTTCCGTAATGTGAAGTCCTGACGTAGACAAGATTGATTACTCTTCAGGAATCATTTATCCCCAGCAGATGTCTTCCTTCGGTTGATGAAATGTGAGTCCGGACGTGGACAGATTTGCATTTATTCGTGATTTGACGGAATTTGGGTCCAGATGTGGATAAGGTTACTCCTGTGACGACAGAATCTCTACTCGTGTTGACGAATTGGTTCCTCTTCTGGTGTTGACGAGGTTAGCCCAATGGTGGACGGAAGTGTTTTTGCGAAGATAGTTCAATACATGTGGCGTCACACAGGTGGTTGAGGTTGAAATTAAAATTGTATCAGATAGTTGACCAGTTGTTGCCGTAACAATCAGATTCACTCATTGGACGTTGCTTCTCAAGCAGCTTTGCAGTTTATCTCCACGGTTGGCAAATTTCAGGGTTTCTTTGGTATTCAACCGTCTCGTACCTCGAATGTTCGAAGGTCGTTCGCTCTTCACCCAGTCGGGTCCAAACCGTTTGAATAGGGGCAGTTGTTGCACCCCAAAATTTGACCAACCGGTTCCCATATCTGGTTTATGTTTCGACGCATTTTGCATTCGCATTCGCATACTGCATGCATTGCATTTTCTCAGTCAGATTGATTTTATCGGGATTACAGCCCCCTGACGTTTCAGGCAGTTCAGGCCAGTTCGAATGAGTGTATTTTGAGAATTTATGCTCGTCCCGGTATTTTCAGATTGCGTTGTTGTTTTTAAGGACATTTCGGTGTCTGACTTTTACCGTCTATTTCGTTATGGTTACATAATTGTTCTCTAATCGATTTAATCGGCTCCCTGGTTTTTTAGAATTTTCTCTTTTATTTTCTAGATTTTTAATGCATTTTAATAGATTTTTTTAATAGATTTACTTGATTTTTTAGATATTAAAAAGGTTTTTATATTTTTTTAATAGAATTTAATAGATTTTTAATAGATAGTTTTTTTATTAGATAGATTTTTCTAGAATTTGTAAATAGATATTCTTTTTTTAAATAGATTTTAATAGAATATTTTTAATTTTATAGATTTTAATCTAGGATTTAAATAGATAGCTTTAGATATTAAATAGCTTTTTCTAGAATTTTAGTTAGATATTTTCTTTTAATAGTTTTAATAGATATTTCTTTTTTCTAGGTATTAAGTAGATTAAAGGTTTTAATAGGTTTAATAAATATTTTTCCTGTTTTTTAATAGGTTAATTAGAGTTAATTTTGTTTTTAATTAGGTTTAATTAGAAGTTTTGATTAGGGTTTTTTTTTGTAATTAATTTTGTTTTGTTTTTTAATTAGGCTTTAATTAGATAGTTATTAGAGTCTAAGTCTGAGTTTAATAGAGTCTTTAGTTTTAATTCAAGATTAATCCAAGTCATTAGCATTTAATCAGTATTAATCAGTATTAAGTTTAGTGGGTCAGGTGTCCATTTCGTGGGCCCAAGTCCAGAGTTGCTGCCATGTGTCATATAAAAGAAGTGCCACGCGTCTCTGTATCCTTCTTCCACCTCACTTCTTTGACTCTCTCAGGAGCTGCCAACACACACTTCCACACACTCTCTCTCTCTCTCCCACGTGTCCCTCTCTGACCCACTCTCAGCCACACGCGTCTCCACCTCCTCCATCTCTGATCTCCCCGCTGACACCTGGCCTCCACTAACCGACCCCCACCGCCGGCCATGCAGCCACCGCCGGAAAAGCCCTAACTGTCGCCGGAATTTGAACTTCCACCGGAAACTGCAAATCTCCAAGAAGTTCATCCAAACTTCATCATCCTCAACGATCAGCCTCCATCAATCTTCGCCAGAAAATACATCCTCGCCGGAATCTGCAGTTCATCAATAACTTCAACGGAAGCTTCATCAGTAATTTCATCGTTTTTTTATAGAAAATTCTCATAATCATCCACAGTTCATCAATTCGCCTAGAACTTCATCGGTCTTCAAGAGTCTTCGCCCAGATATTCATCAGGATCACTCCACCTTCAGTTCTTGTTAAGATCTTCGCAGACCTTCAAATCTTCAACGAAGATCTTCAGCAACATTCATCAACTCGCCAGATCCTCATCATCCAGATTCAAAGAGTTCTTCAGATCTTCAAGCAATCTTCAACGATCTCAACGACAATCGCTCAACTCCTCAAGTCGTAGATATTCCTCGTCCAGCTCCAAGATTTGCAGATCTTCACGCATCTTGAATCGTGCAAGCTTCATCGTTTTCCAGAACTCATCCTCTTCATCGCTTCTCCAGGTTTTGCCTTGAACAACTTTAACTCGTTAATTTGTTAAGAGTTTGAGCGGTAGAATTTTGAGAACAAGATTAGGTTAGGAAGGATGATTGGAGCTGGTAGATTTAACGGGGTAGTGTGTGTTGGATCTTGGTGAACATTATGTAGATTGTGAGGCAGAGAGAGGTTGCGAGAGAGGGTGAGACGGCGACGGTTAGGGATGAACACTAGAGAAGAGTTTAGTGAATTAGGGTTTTTGTTGCTGAGGTTGAGTGGATTGGACTCGGGCCTTAGGCCCATTGACCCTTGGCTAAGCGTTCCTCTGTTTTCCCCATTGAACCCCCCTCTCCGTTGGATTTTCGTTTTGGGCCTAGACAGGATTTACTAACCACACCCCTAAGTTGAAGGCCCAGTGAGAAACAAGGCGAATTATTTGCTATTCGCCACAGGTTTTTTCCTTTTTTCCCTGATTTTTCCAAGTATTTTCTGATTTGGGTTTGGGCTCAGCGCGCTTGATAAGCGCACCCCCCCCCCCTGAGCCCAATATCATTTCTGAACTAGATGTGATTGCTATTCGCCACGCCAGTTTTTTTTTAGTGGATTTTCCTTTATTTTTCATGTTTGCATATAGTTTAGTAAATAATTCACAATAAATTGAAAAATAAACATTTTTGGATGGGATTTTTTCCCTAGTTCCCTTAGGACCTCTAGAAAATTGTGAAATAATAAAAATATTAATTTCATGCATTTTATATTTTTGGCATATTTTACAATATTATCGCTTTTATTTTACATTTGTTTAGTACTTCATTTTTCTGAATTTAGTATGAGAGATTGGTGCATGATTTTTGATTTATCCTTGTGAGTTTGATTAGATTAGGGAGGTATGTACCCTTAGGAATTTTGTCATATTTTTGTGAGTAAAACTTAGATTAATTTGAGAGGTAGATAGGAGAGGTATCAGGATTAGGGTTTCACAACACTTAGGTGCATTTTGACACATAGTTTTGGGGTTTAATAGTTTATTTAGGTTATGGGATCTATATGGGGTATAGGGTATATAGTTAGGTTCCTTTAGAAATTAATCTAGGATTTTATAGTGAGTATTACTATTTTTACTTGATTTTTGCAATTTGGTTGATATTGGTGTGTTTCCCTCTTGGGATGTTGTTTTGTTTGTTGGGTTTTGGTCATTTCAGTTGGGTGTTGGGCTTGGGCCTTGCTTATTGGAGCTAATAAAGACCTTGGATGATGATTGAAGACCAGGGATAGAGCTTGATGCATGATGATTCTTCTCCTTGAAGATGGTTTGTGAAGACTTAGGAGATAGGAGAAATAGGGAGAGCTTTAGATTAGAATGATTTCTTCTTACAAACATAGAAAGCATCTTGTGCTTCTATTCCTCCCTATGACAAAAAGTCCTTCTAAGATATTTACATCCCTCCTTTGGAGGGATAAGTGGCTTATGTTGGGAAGTAGAACTTTGAGGGAACCTTTCTCCTATAATGTTAAACACTTATAGGCTTCCTTTGGTTGTCAATAAGTTGTTTAGCCTTTCAACTTAATCTGTTAAGTGATTCTCCTCTGGAGTGTTTGCATTGAAGATTGGAAACCTTTTGAGGATAAGAAGTGCATTGAAGATTGATAAAGATGAAGCTTGTGCCTGTCAAAGCTGGATATCTGTTGAAGCTAGGGTTTTGCTGCTTTTTGAAGCTGTTTGCTGTTTGAAGCTGTCTACTTGTTGGGGTTCAGTGCTTGCTAGAGCTGGGGTACTTGTGAAGACAGGAGCTTATCTAAAGCTTGGGGATCATTTAATAGTGAAGATGGGATCTTGCTTGAAGTTGGTGATGTCAACCTTTTTTGCTGTTAATGAGCTGTAGCTGTAGGAGCTGGTGTTGCTGTCAGAGCTGGTGTTGGATTTTATTTCTTTTTTTTGTATTGTTTGTTGGCTTGTTCAGCTTGCCCCTAGGCTTGAAGTGAAGCTGTTTCACTTTGCCTATTGTTTTCCCAGGTTCGAGGTTGAGTGGGACTCCCTTACCTCGCTTGTATTGCTGCATCTCATGCATTTTACTGTTTACTGTATATGCTGTTTCTTTTCCGTTTATCCCCTAGGATCTCTGTTTCCCTCTGTGCAAGAGAGAAATATGACAGACATTAGGTTTTAACCCATGCATGATAACATTTGGGTAGTTTTTTATTCCCATTTTCAACCATAGGATTTTAGAGTTTCTTTCTCTTCTTATCTCAAAACAACTCAAAAACACAGTAATAAGGTTAATCGATGTCGTACGTTACGAGCCTTAAGCTATTTGAGAAAGGGTTGCTGGAGAGTTTCTTTCCAGTCATCTGACCGCTTAGTGTGGTACCCTTTAGGTGACACGCGACGTAGTCACTCTCAGATCATAGTCTCTAGTGCGTCAGAGATTGCAAACAAACTAAAAAACACTTCTTGCGTAAAAGACTGAAAACGAACATCAAAGTGTCATTTTTGTCCGCTTGGACCCGTAATCAGGAGAAAACCTTTTTCAGAAGGATAAAAGATAAACAGATAGACTTGTGTAGTGCGTGGCCCGAACTATGTTTGCTCTAATCTTTCATGCTATATGGAAGTACGTAGGCATAGGATGCCGTATCCTAGCGAGCAACCTTCCCCTCCTTTCCCGTAGGCGGGCGAACTACGTTGACTCTGATTTCTCGTTCCAGACGGGAATACGTAGGCATAAAGTGCGATACTTTGCCGAGTTATTTTATTTTCTTTTAACCCCAGACCCCTAGAGTAGATAGAATAACAATCCGTACTAGAAAACAAGCGTGGATCCCGTCGAGTACGACGGATGTGAGGGGTGCTAATACCTTCCCCTTGCGTAACCGACTCCCGAATCTAGGATTTGGTTGCGATGACCATTCCTTTCCCGTTTTGCGTTAGGTTTACTTCGAGCGTTTCCTTTCCCTCCTTTGGGATAAATAACGCACGGTGGCGACTCTTCTGTTTAGCCAGCGCCGATTTTCGCAGTAGCGACAACACCATATTCGCTCGTGACAATAACCACAAGGTCAACTCGAAGGAGCTGCTTTTCCTCCGTTGTGTGTTCGCTTCGGAACCTGTTAATGTCGCCCCGTTCCTCTTGGCTCACATTCAAGACAATTGCAACCGCGGCTCAAAACCTTTCTATTTTGGTGGCATCATCACATCCATTTCCATAGGCCTCGGCCTTGGCGACCGCCTCCAGACCCTCCGCCAGATGCCCCCTGTCTTCCTAGACACCGACCACTGCCGCGCCTCCCAACTTATCAGATCCCGCGCAGATGGGAGATACCATCCGGTAGTGCAAGGTTGCACTATCCAGAGAATCATCATGCCTTCACGCACCCGAATGCATCCGCAGGGCAGAGACAACTGGCTCTTCGATACCACTGCCCCAACTCAGGATAATGCCCAAGAGCCCAGGGATGAAGTTCAAGAGGAGTTAGACAGAGCCGACCAGCCTGAGCCATCACAAGCAACTGTTGTCGAAGGCCCTTCCGCGCGCCGCCTCCGCCGTCCTGCCACTGATGACACATCTGAGGCCCTACTCCGCTGCATCGAACAGCAAAATCAGATGATGCTTATGATGGAACAGCAGAACCGAAGGGCTGAAGAATTCGAAGCGTAGGAGAGAGAACAAACCGGTCACATGAGGTAATCCTTGCAGCAGATCCAGGATGTCCATTCCGGCATGGCCGATGAGATGGAACACCTCACTGTGCGAGTCGATGGCCTCCGCGATTACATCTTCCACACTGGAGCTTTGAACCTCGCGGCACGCGACGGCACAGCCAGAGGTAGAGGTAGAGATCAAGGAAGAGGAAGGGACTAGTTGTATTTTTTCATTTCTTGTCATTTTGTTTTTTTCTTTCCTTTGTATTTTTCCCTTCCGCATTCTTTCAAATTAGTGAGGACACTGATTGAGATAGTGTGGGAGCGGACCGTTATTTCCCTTTTCCCTGTTATTTCCCATTTCTGATTGTACTTTTTCTTTCAAATTTTCAATTTAAAGCAAGTTTAATTTCGGCAAATAAGCTCTTATATATATATATATATATATATATATATATATATATATATATATATATATATATATATATATATATATATATATATATATATATATATATATATATATATATATATATATATATATATATATATATATATATATATATATATATATATATATATATATATATATATATATATATATATATATATATATATATATATATATATATATATATATATATATATATATATATATATATCCGTTACGTGAACTCACCGCGCTTCATCTGACATACACAAAGGAACTTTTATCCTCTCCAAAGCATCACGTGACACACCTAAACTTTACCAAGTTGGAATTTCCGAGAAGAAAATTTTAACAAAGCTTCTACGCCCTGACACCTTAGACCTCTGGTTTATGCGAGTCAGTCTCACTACTTAATCGTACCAAAGCCTCAAGTTTCAACTCGAACGGAGCCCCCAATAGTTTATACGAGCAGTCAGCACCATCCTAAACACTTCTAAGTAAGAAACCGATGCAAATAAGTGTATGATCTCTAGTAAGAATTCAATAATCTTGAAAGAAAAGAAAAGCCATATAGCCTGAATATAGAGATATGTCCCTTCTAAGTTAGGTGCTCCTCGCCCGAGCATTTAGCCCAACAGTACGAAACTCTTGTAGATTTATAGCAGAATAAGCATATGTGCAAAGAAAAAAAAATCAAACTAGCAAAGAGATCATAGTCACCAACAGGTTTTCTTGCCATGAACATGTATGGATAACGGGTTTAATGTGACTGCGCCAGAGCAAAGCCGGGTAAAACTTGTTGCGAAAAACTTGAAGTCGAGCTGCAATAACATGATTAAGACTGGCTTGCATAAAAGAGAGGCCTTCGAAGACTTACAATTAAGTGTCGTTGCCGTATACGCTTTGTTTCCATTGGATCCCCGGTTTTTCTTAACTTGGCGTCCGAGAAATCTTATCAAGGGAAGAGCGTGTCGCGTGCTTGCCGAACTTTAAATTTTTCCTACCTTTACTTGGGGACAAGCAAATATTCAAGTTTAGGGGAGTTTTATAACGCGAAATTGTATATATATAATGATATACTTTTCTACTAATCAGCAACCGTTTTCACTCTGATTTCGGATATTTCCATACTATTTGTCCAGTATTTTGCAGGTATTCAAAGTCCATGCTCAAATGGAGCAAGATGAAGAAAAGAAGCATTTACAAGTGAAAACCAGGTGAAAATCAGGCCAAAAAGCAGCAAAAACGAGTTCTGCTGCTATGACGACCGTCATACGTGTGTCGACCGTCACAGGTCCATGACGACCGTCATGGAGTTAAAATGCAGATTTTCTGCACGTGTTGTGAAGTGCTGAAAATGCCAAAGAGGAGTGGACCATTAACTCCTATATTTTCTAATATCATTCCCATTTCCCGAAGAAATAAACCGTTGAAAATCCCATCTATAAAAGGAGGGAGCTGGTACCAGAAAAGGGAGCCGCATTGAAGAGACGAAGTGCTGCCAATTTACTTTTAGAGCAATTTACAGTTTCCCATTTTCTTATCGTTATTTTGTTTCCTTTTTCTTTCTTTCCTTGCAATTGTTGTTTTACTTTCCCATTTCTATTCTGTACGAGTAATTGGCATAAAGACTAAATCCTGCCGCCATTTTGGAGGATTTCCCAAAAGCCAATCGAATTGTTTACAGGTTTTTATTTTAATCGTTAATTGATTGCTATTTCCCATTATAATGCATATTATTATTTTCTGCCATTATTTACGTATTGTTAATTTATATTCCATGTCTGGCTAAATCTTAAGTAATCGGTATGTAATAAATAATTTGATGGGATTCGATAATTAACCGGTGTATACCTACCTTTTCAAAACTTATTTATGGCGTCAGTTTTTAAATCGACTTTTCTAAATAAACCTTCGTCACGACAGCGAGAAATTATTTACAGTAGTTTTGCCACGACAGTGGGAAATTCATAAAGGTACGAACCAACAAGCGACAACTGAGGTTAAGTCCAGATAGTAAAAACTAAGCATTCATTTTAAAAACGGCGACAACGCTTTAAAAGGAATTAGAACTTAATAGTTTTCAAAAAGTAACTTTAACCCCGAACGGGATAGCGACAGCATACGTTCCGCCTTAGAGTTACGACTAGCGTCAACAACCATCGTGAGACAAAGGTCTTTAAACCGTCATTTTCTTCTTAAACTGTTTTTGAAAACCTAAAGACACCGGTGACCTGTAGAATCCCTGAAGAACTAACATATTACATACCGATTAAAGCATTTATACCTTACCTAAAAGCTTTAGTTCCCTTTAGTTTACGCACTTATTTTGGTTTTATTTCCCCTAAAACATTATCAACCTAGCTAAACACAGTAACACCCGAAAATAATAGTTTGATTACGAGTCCCTGTGGGATCAATATCTATTATTACTACGCGATAGACTGTGCACTTGCAGTTAATTGAGTTAGACATAGAAAGTCGCGATCAAGTTTTTGGCGCCGTTGTCGGGGACCCGTTTAGTCAATAGTGTAATCTTTTGTTATACAGTATAGACTAGGTTAACTATTCTCTCTCCCTCTACTCGTTTTTCGATTGTATGCCAAGTACTCGCTCACAAGGCGACATCTTACAACCTACAATCGCCGAACTAGAGCGCTTCTTACATTTAAGAAGGCGCATCATCGAATATCAACGAAAACACAATATTCCTGATCTTCTAGCTCATCCTCCTGTTGAAGAAGCAAAGATGGCTGACGGACCTCAGAACAAACCGCTGAAGGACTACACTACACCCTCTCAGTTGGAACCTCGAAGTAGCATTATTGCCCCAGCTATCAATCGAACCGATTTCGAACTAAAATCGTCATTGCTGTCAGCTGTACAACAAAATCATTTCTCAGGAAATGCAACTGAGGACCTGAATGAACACTTAATGAAGTTTGTGCAATACGCAGACACAGTGAAGGCAAATGGAGTAACTCCAGACGCAATAAGACTTCGTCTCTTTCCTTTTTCTCTAAGAGATAGAGCTTGGACATGGTTACAATCCTTACCATCCAACTCCGTTACGACGTGGGAACAGTTGAAAAACATTTTCTTAGCGAGATACTTTCCGCCAAGCAAAACTGCTATGCTTAGAGCTCAAATCAACGGATTTCGACAAAAAGATACCGAATCTCTCTAAGAAGCGTGGGAAAGGTTCAAAGATATGATGAGAGCATGTCCTCACCACGGTTTAGAAGACTGGGTGACGATCAATACATTCTACAATGAGCTTCTGTATAACACCAGATTAACGGTAGACGTCGCCGCGGGCGGTGCACTTATGGATAAGCTATACGACGAAGCCTATCAACTTATCGAAAACATGTCTCAGGACCACTGCCAATGGGGAGGTGAACGAACTCCAACTGAGAAACCCGCAGCGAAAGGTGGGATGTACGAGATCCGCAGTCTTGAAAAGTTTAACACTAAGGTAGATGCTCTAGCGCAGAAAATCGACAGTCTGACCGTTACCCCAACTGCAACCGTAGCTGCTGTAACTCCAAACTGCGAGTTATGCGGAATCGCCACTCATAATGCGCTCGAGTGCCCATTATTGGCAGGAATCCCACCATATCAAGTAAACTACGCTCAAGGAAATCCTTATGCAAATACTTACAACCCAGGATGGAGGAACCACCCAAACTTTTCCTACAAGAACGATAATGCCTTGCAAGCACCCGTTGCTCCGCCAGGATATCAGAAACCAGCCGCTGCTGCCCAGACTGCCCCTAGGAAATCAAACCTCGAAGTGATGATGGAAAAATTCATAGCTACTAAAGCTCAAACAAATAAAGAATTCCTAAATCAAAACATACACACTAGCGAGCAAATTAAACAGCTGACCGGAAAAGTAGACGCTTTAGCCACCCACAATAAGATGCTCGAAACGCAGATATCACAAGTGGCTCAACAACAAGCCTCTGCAGCCGCACCAGCTGGAACATTTCCAGGCCAGCCAGAACCTAATCCGAAAGGTTACGCAAACGCTGTTATATTGAGAAGTGGAAAAGAATTGGAAGGCCCAAGAGATCCTAGGAATGAAGATTTAGTAATGCATCAGAAATCTGATAAACCAACCGAAAAGGAGTCTGAAACAGAAAAGAAGGAATGTGACGAGCAAAAAGCCGCCAAAGATGAAAACTCATATGTGCCTCCAACGCCATATAAACCACCTATCCCTTATCCTCAAAGATTAATAAACTCCAAAACTTCAGGACAATTTAAGAAATTTGTTGAACTTCTGAAACAACTAAACATCACTATTCCTTTCACATAAGCGATAACTCAAATGTTGTCATACGCTAAGTTTCTTAAAGAAATCTTGTCTAATAAAAGGAAAATAGAGGATAACGAGACAGTGACACTCACTGCCGAATGTAGCGCAATCATTCAAAACAACATGCCTCCTAAACTAAAAGACCCAGGTAGTTTATCCATACCTTGCGTCATAGGAAAGTTCGTTATAGACAAAGCTCTATGCGATCTAGGAGCCAGAATAAGTGTAATGCCTTTATCTATATGCAAAATGCTGAATATGAGAGAACTAAGAACAACTAAAATGTCTGTGCAATTGGCCGACCGATCAGTCAAATATCCCGTCGGTGTATTGGAAAACGTTCCAATACGCATAGGCCAAATCTATATCCCAACCGACTTCATAATCATGGACATCAAAAAGGAATATGTTACCCCAATTATCCTAGGAAGACTGTTCCTAGCGACAGTCGGAGCTATCATAGACATAAAGAAAGGAAGGCTAACATTCGAAGTAGGAGAAGAAAAGATAGAGTTCATCCTTACTAAGTTCTTGAAAGCACCAGCTATAGATGACACATGTTATATAGTAGATGTCATTGACGAATGCATACGAGAATTAGAGAAGGAAGAAACTACATATTCTGAAATCATGAAAATCCAGATCCCTGCTATTCATGAAGACGACAACTGGCATGCACTATACAAAGATGATAGTCTGAGCGAGATCTTAGCACTCACTCCAAATCACATGCCAGGTCCAAAAAACCCAGCTTTAGAACTTAAAGAACTACCTAAAACCCTCAGGTACGAATTCCTAGATACAGAATTCAAAAGACCAGTAATAGTCAACGCTAATTTAGGACAATCAGAAACTGAGCAATTACTAGAAGTTCTAAGGAAATACCCAACTGCGTTAGGCTATAATATAAGCGATCTAAAAGGCATAAGTCCTTCCATCTGTATGCACCGTATCATGCTAGAGGAAGACTGCAAAACTTCAAGAGAACATCAGAGAAGGATAAACCCGATCCTAAGCACTGTAGTCAAAGACGAGGTGAAAAAGTTACTAGACACAGGAATCATATACCCGATCTCCGACAGCCAATGGGTTAGCGCGGTACACGTAGTACCAAAGAAAGGAGGCGTTACTGTAGTGAAGAATGCGAAAGGTGAATCGATAACCCAAAGAGTTGTGACCGGTAACAGGATGTGTATCGATTACAGAAAACTGAACAAGGCAACTCGGAAAGATCACTTCCCTTTACCTTTTATAGGCCAGATGTTGGAAAGACTAGCAAAACATTCGTACTTCTGCTATCTAGATGGTTATTCTGGATTCTTCCAAATTCCTATTCACCCCGATGACCAAGAAAAGACGACATTCACCTGTCCCTATGGTACTCTTGCTTATCGCCGATTGCCGTTCTGACTGTGCAATGCTCCAGCAACCTTCCAAAGATGCATGATGGCAATCTTTGCGGATTACATAGACGACATCATGGAGGTGTTCATGGATGACTTCTCTGTATGCGGAAAAAGTTTTGAAAGTTGTCTGTCAAATTTAGAAATGGTACTCAAAAGATGCACTAAAGTGAACCTTGTCCTTAATTGGGAGAAATGTCATTTCATGGTCCGACAAGGCATCGTTTTAGGACACGTCATATCTGAAAAAGGGATTGAAGTTGACAAAGCTAAAATAGAGATCATAAAGGATCTTCAACCTCCGAAAATCGTACGAGAAATACGAAGCTTCTTAGGACACGCTGGATTCTACCGAAGATTCATAAAGGATTTCTCGAAAATCACAAAACCTCTTACAGGTTTGTTAATGAAAGATGTTGAGTTCATCGTCGACAAAGAATGCTTAGAAGCATTTGAAACTCTAAACTCAGCACTTATCACCGCACCAATCATGCAACCCCCAGATTGGCGACTACCATTCGAAATCATGTGCGATGCGAGTGATTATGATGTAGGCGCAGTTCTAGGACAAAGGAAAGACAAGAAGCTTCACGCTATCTACTACGCCAGTAGAACATTAGACCCTGCCCAAATGAACTACGCCACAACGGAAAAGGAACTTCTAGCAATTGTGTTTGCACTTGACAAATTTCGTTCCTACTTGGTAGGAGCCAAAATAATCATATACACAGATCACGCTGCCATTAGGTACCTAATAAGCAAAAAGGACGCCAAACCAAGATTATTGAGATGGATCCTATTATTACAAGAGTTCGACTTAGAAATTAAAGATAAGAAGGGGACCGAGAATGTAATTGTAGATCACTTATCCCGTATAGAGGGCATTAAACAAGAACCAGTGCCTATCAATGACGACTTTCCCTACGAACGTCTAATAGCCAAATTGGAAAGCGATATGTCCAACTCAACCTTGGATGAACCAGAACTGGAAAAAGCCATGGAGGCTGTCTATGCCCAAGCCACTTTGTCGTGGTTTGCCGACATCGTTAATTACTTAGCCGCAGGCGTGCTTCCACCGGACCTAACTTATCAACAAAAGAAGAAATTCTTCCACGACTTAAAGTATTACTACTGGGACGAACCTCTACTCTTCAAACGAGGCGCCGAAAACTTATACCGTCGCTGTGTCCCAAAGGAAGAAATAGAAGACATCATTTCCCAATGCCATTCAGCACCTTATGGTGGTCATGCTAGCACCTCAAAGACGTGCGCTAAAATTCTACAATCTGGCCTATTTTGGCCCAGCATGTGGAAGGATGTCCATATCGCTGTACTAAAATGCAACTGGTGCCAACGCACTGGCAACATCTCACAACACGATGAAATGCCTCAGAAAGGAATTTTAGAAGTAGAAATCTTTGACGTCTGGGGAATAGACTTCATGGGACCTTTCCCGTCTTCTTTTGGAAACAAATATATACTCGTCGCTGTCGATTATGTATCTAAATGGATAGAGGTCGTTGCCGCTCCAACAAATGACACGCGAGTAGTCGTCAAACTCTTTAAAAACACAATGTTTCCTAGATTCGGTATGCCCAGACTCGTCATTAGTGACGGTGGTTCGCACTTTATATCGCGAATATTTGACAAACTCCTCTCCAAATACGGAGTCAAACACCGCGTAGCCACACCGTATCATCCACAAACTAGTGGACAAGTGGAGGTTTCAAACAGAGAAATAATGCATATTTTGGAAAAGACTGTCGCAACCTCCAGGAAAGATTGGTCATCAAAGCTGAACGAAGCTTTATGGGCTTATAGGACCGCCTTTAAGACACCAATAGGTACCACACCATTTAAACTAGTTTACGGAAAATCATGTCACCTGCCGGTGGAATTAGAGCATAAAGCCTTCTGGGCTATTAAGACGCTGAACTTCAACTACACTGCGGCAGGAGAGAAACGAATCTTGAACCTTCATGAATTGGAAGAGCTCATATTGGACGCATACGAGAATGCACGTATCTATAAAGAAAGAACCAAGAAATGGCATGATAAACGTTCGATCCGGAAACAATTCAGTGTGGGAGACATCGTGCTCCTATTCAACTCCAGATTAAAAATTTTCCCTGGAAAATTAAAATCTAGATGGTTTGGACCTTTTGAGGTCACCAAAGTCCTTAAGAGTGGAGCTGTTGAAATTAGAAATCAGATCAACGCACCGTTTATAGTAAACGGGCAGCGTTTGAAGCATTATAATCAAAATGAACACAGCGACCACGTGAGCAATATGAAATTGCTAGAGCTTCTCGAATATCTTATTGCCAAGCTATCGTCAGGCTTCTGACGTTAAAGACAACGCTGATTGGGAGGCAACGCAATTTTTCCCGTTTTTCCCTTCTAAATTTATTAAAACTATGTTTTCCCTTTAACTTATAATTTCTATAAATTTCTATTTTCTTATTTTCTACTATTTATTTTATTTTTCTTTCTTTTATCACCCTTTGCTTCTTAAAAATATGATTTGAGTGAATGTGATTTTAACTTTTCCAGGATTTTAAAGTCGTTCTACTTTTCTCCCATTTTTATCCGACTAACCTCCGAGTATGGCTGACATCGACGTTACGACTGTTGTGTTTAGAGGACTAGCTCATAAGGCCAGATTTGAGGCTCTGACTCAGAGAAGCTTTGCTTTGACTCTGTACTACGATAGACCCACCATGGACAAGCTAGGAATCCAGGATAGCATTCAGTATTTGTTTAACCAATTAGGCTGGGAGCAAACTGCTCTAAAGACCCGATTTGCTACCTACCGCGAACTGACGTTCGAATTCCTTAGCTCCTTAAGTTACTTACCCGAACATGGCTATGGATCCACTAAAGAGCTGATAACCTTTAGAATGTTTGGAATGGACCAAACACACAACCGTACATCGTTAGCTAACATCCTAGGCTTCCCTAGCGGACCTTTTGTGTTTACCACCACTAAAGAGGATATTGATCTCGAGTTAGAACAATTTTGGGGTACCATCACCGGTAACTATCACCCTGAACCGAATGACATGCACAACAACGAGATACACAATCCAGCCTTCCGCTATTTCCATAGGATTTTAGCCCATACCCTCTTTGGGAAGGAGGAAAACATTACAACAGTCTCAAAGGAAGAGTTGTTCATCCTTCTCTGTGCTTCACAAGGCCGCCCTGTAAATGTTGTCGCTTTTATGATGAGGGCATTCACACGCCTTAATCAGGAACCGCACTCACCCATTTCAATAGGAGGCCTAGTCACCATGATCGCCCACGAAATTGGCCTGAGGTATTACCTGAACAAAGTCGTTCGTTTCGGCAACCTCAGATCAATGGACATCCAGTTCTGCTTCAATAGACGTATCTTAGGTACCTTAGGACCAGGAGCCTACGAATACCTCATAGTTGATCAACCTGTCCACCTTTTCACATTGCCCAACCATGAGCTAACCAGTATCCATAACAGAGACAATTGGCTTTATGAATTGGACGAGCCTATGGGACCCCCATCACCTCACTCCACACCCCAGGCTTACATGTATGACAGTGATCAAATCTCAGAAGCACATGACTATTTGTACTACCAAGATTATGAGTCCAAAGTGGAGATAGATCCTGAGAGCCCTCCTAACTACCATAACTTTCCTGGCCCCACTCCTGAACAAGACACAGGCAAGTTGGACACTGTTCTGAGAACTATGGACGACCTCAAGCTGGAAGTAACCACTATAAAAGATGAATTAACGCAGCTTCACATGGATTTCATTACTTACATGGACGTAGTTAGCGACCAATTTAATGACGTTATTCAGCAGGTCAACAACTTGAAGAAACCAAAGGAGTGATATTTTAGTTTTCTCTTTAATTTTAGTTTACTGCATTTCACATTCACATTATTTAATTTTGCAATTTTTTCTTTTTGGATATTGTATTACTTTAAACTCGCTTTTGATTCAATGTCATTTTAATTTCATTCTGGTATCTCCCTTAATTATGTTTCATGTTATTTTCTATTTTGTAATCAGTCTATCATACTGCAAAAGTCTTCAAAAATCAAATTTTCCACTGTTAAAACGCCCCACAAGCGAATTTCTGCATTTCTGCAGAATTTGCTGATGTGACGGTCGTCACACGTGTTACGACCGTCACACATCCCTGACGGTCGTCACGCATATAAAACCCCAATTCTATCAAAACAGAGGTCACGCACCTCTCCATCTCCACTCTCCTAATTCACCACTTTCACACATTTAAACCCCACTAAAAACCCTCTGAATCCCCCATTAGACCTCCACCATTTCAACTTCCAATTCACTACTATATATTAACCTCTGCATTCCCATACCTCACCATCCACAGAAACTTCCTATTCTCAACCTCTGCACTTCTCTCACGAAAATGGCCAGACAAAATCGTGCAAACCCCGACTTGAGCAATATCACTTTCCGAGAAGGCGAGGCCGGCGAAAGGCAGCAGACCAACTTCATAGCTTTCCATCAGTGGTCGCTTCAGCCGACCTGGTATGCTCACCTGGATTCTTTGACAGAACTAGGGATTCTGGATGGCGTAACTTGGATGTTACAGAGAGTCGGCATCTAGCATCTCTGCACCAATCCCCAACCCACCTACGAGCAACTCACACTGGAGTTTCTCAGTTCCTTCGCGTACGTAACTTCACCCGGCGATACCAATCAGCTTACCGGCGCCGCCTGCTTCTGCTTGTTCGGCACCGAATATCAAGTCCCCCAGGACCGCATCGTCGTCATTCTACAGTTCCCTCACAGCGACGATGCTCATCGCCGCCTATCCGATCAGTTCTACCAAGAAGCTTTCCCTCTATGGAA